>VWYP01000003.1:13574-24668 GCA_013400435.1 Pycnonotus jocosus
TAATTATAAATATAAATATAAATATACCATGACTATTTTCATTTAGAGGCTCAAAACCCTCTGAGTTCCATCCAACACTTTTAGCCCTCTGATTCAGACAGATTACCTAACCCACACATTTTGTACCTTGGAGACAATGGAAAATAATATCCTAAAAAGAGCACAATATTTCCTTTTTTCAGGCAGTTCTTTTGAATTACAGCTGAAGGGCCGATTCGAGGGATGCTCAACCTTTGAGAACAAAATAACTTGGATGACACCTAGAGGGAAAATGAGCAATCACTGGGGGAAATTCTGAACGGGGGAAAAAGGCAAAGAGGGAGGATCTTCATGAGAACAGGCGGGAGGAGAGAGAAATTCTTGATAAAATGGGTGGAGAACAATTTAGGAGAAGAATTTCCTAAATGACAAGACTCTATCTGCCGGTGGAACGATCTGAGGAAATGGGATTTTGGATTTGACAGAAGGAAAAACCCCGTTAGGCAAAACCACGATAAATGTGCAGCAGGAAAAAAAATCAATGGACAGGAGGAAACTCTGAATCCTCCCGTGTGGAAATGCTCAGAAAGTTTTGACAGCGAGTTCTGCAGAGTGAAGGAGGGGAGAGGAATGTTTTGGCCTCCAGGCAAAAAAAGATTTGAGAGGAACAACAATTTTTTCTTTTATTCATTTCTGCCAGCAATATTCCTTGATGTGAGAATGAATTTTGTGATTGATTTTTTTCCCCCTTATCCTTCTTCTTGCTTATTTGTAGAATTCTTTAATTACCAGTGAATCACATCCAATTACAGAGATATATTTTGGTCAGTCTGCTCTCACCAACCTATTTGAAAGCAGAAAAGAACAGAATTAATCAAGGTGAGAGATTTGAAATGAGAAGTAGGCATTTTTTTTCAGCACTGGAGATGGAAACATGAGAAAACTTCTGCCTTTCCAGAAGAAAGACCACTTCTTTCTAGGTCAAGAACAGGTCACTGACAGCAATAAATGACTGCAACTCCTTAAAAGTGACTAGAAAAGATAATGGCATCCTCTTTCTTCTTCCTGCCTGGATTTGCTCTCAGCAGGTCACACTTTTGATCTGCACACATTTATCTCCAGCTTGCAGCTTTTATTCTGAAGCACCAGGAAAGCAGAAATCTCCCCTCCCTGGATAATCAGACACAGAACTGCACAAGTCAAGGCTTCCAAAGGAAGCTGATCCAGAGAAAAGGGCTTTGAGGGGTGAGGTGAGGAGAGAGGGGTTCTTTGGGAAACAGGAGTGCCCAGAAATCCCTCTCCACTGAGAGGAGACAGAGCCCCTCTCATTCACAAAAACTTCAAATGGATTCTTTCTGTGGGGAAAAAAAAAAATACTTTCATACCCTAATAAGATTATAGCAGATTATAACTATTTTTTTTTTCCAAATTGGCTCTTAATAAATCCTCTTAAATGAAGAATCCTCATTTGGCCTACAAAAAAGCTGTGGCCCTAAAAATCAGGAATGAAAATGCCTGATGGTTCTGGCAGATCCTCCCTGCACAGGGAGCTGGAGCCAGGGCTGGGGGCTCAGCAGGAGCAGCCACCTCTGGTGGGACACCAGGAGGTGACACCTGGACGAAGGTGTCCTAATGAAGAAAAGTCCTTCAAAAATAAGCAACAGGAATTGCTGCCAGGGTAATTTATAGACCAGAAATTTCCTTTCCTCCCAGGAACAGCCTGTTGTAAAGAAAGGACAGCTCAAAACCACAGCTCTGCTGCACATCTGCAGCATGAAAACCTCACCTGGGCTTCATTTCCAGAAGCAGAACAGAGCTCCAAGGCTGTCCCCAAAACAGCAGTGCCCAGAGCTGGCATCCATGAAACACCAGACCCACAACCAGCTGGGTTCCAAATGTCAGCTGCCATCAGAATTCCTGTGTGTTCATGGCTGGGAACTAAGGCAAAGGAAAACTTATATCCAAAACTTTGCCCACCCAACCAAAAGTGAAAAGTAAATCCTATTTTTGCTTTCCCTTCACACAGACATGACATTCTTTGTTTAGATGAACAGATCCATGTGTGTTGTAGACTTGTATGATCCTAATTTAGTGGCTGTGCAGCCAAACACACAGAGATCATTTCAGAAACCTTCCCTTCACTAGTTGGAGTAATTGTTTTTGAACATGGGTGACCCAAATTAAATATTATATTTTGGCTGGCTTCAACACAATTTCATCTATTTCGATTCAATGGCATTAATATTTCCTTTCTCTGTCCCTGTCTTTCTCTTTCCCTTAATTATGTCAGCTGATTATCATGGTTATTCTGATGTTATGCTGTGCTTTTATAAGTTTTACTGAAGCGGTGAGAAGGCAGATATTAAACAAACCTGGCTGACTAATCCAGAAAAACTCCATTTCACAGGCTAACTTCATCTCCCTCCTCTGCTGGGGCTTGTGTGTGTCAGCCCCTCAAACCCAAATTAACTTTCATACCTGGTGGGTTATTTGGAGGAAAAAACCCCCACAAATTTCAGATGAGTTTTTTCCAGACACTGTCAGATCCAAGAGGAGAAAACACATTAGGAATAAACCAAAAACCCCAGAGCATTTCCTCTTGCCTGCAGCAAACCCAAGACCCACCCCAAGCACTTTGTGCCACGCCATAAATAGCAGCTCGCCCTGGGGTGCTGCCCCATCCTGCACAGGAAAAAGCTGGGAAAAGCTCATCTTCCCTGCCACACTTCCTTGGGGACTCTGAGCACTCAGCCTGCACTGCCAGCCACACTTCCCCAGCAGGGAAAGGGATCCAGGGGGATCAAACAGGGTAAGTGCCAGCCAGGCACCTCCCCAGCTCTCCTTTCTGCCTTTTGCCACAGTTCTTGTTTCTGTTTCTATCTTAAATCAGAAGAGATCATCTTTTCCTGAAATATCACCATTTTTAGCCATCTGTCATAGTCTGTCCTTCTAGGATGTTTACTTTGGGGAAAAAGAGCTCTGGTAGATTTCTTGAAAAATCACGGATGAGTATCTGGGTTCAGAGCAAAGATACTCAGAATAATTCACTGACAAAGACATGGGAGAGGGTTGAGATGAGCATTTCAGCTTCAGAAAGAAAGAAGATTTTCAAACATTTACAATTATTCAATCCCTTAAGCTTCATTTGAAAGCTGGTTTAAACACATAATTTTAACACCAGATCTATGCAGATATGGAAGCAGAATTTGCCTAAAGCTAAACTGGTTTTTCCTGTCATCTCCTGGTGACATTCTCTCCCAGAATACTGGTCAATATTATTTTTTGTACAGTTATGAAGGGAAAACAATGAACCAGAGAGGAAAGGGAAGAACTGTGCTCTGTCTTCAGTGTTTATGCTGAAACTGGGGAGAGTGGCTCTGTGGGACATGCAGAAAGCTGGAGATTTTATTGCAGAAACTTAAACCTGGGGGAGAAATAACTGCTGTGGTTCTGATGCCTTGAGAGGCTACCTGCCTAAAAGGAATTTAAAGGAATAAAGTAGAGATTTATTAAATAATTTAATAAATAGATTTATTAAATAAAGTAGAGATTTATTAAAAGGCCTTCAAAGGATACACCTTGGGCAGGACAAGAGCCTGGCCAGGGCTCTGACCAAGAGGGACACAAGATGGACTCTGAGTCACAAGTTTCACACTTTTATAAGTTTTAGTCCATTTCCATATTGGGGTTAATTGTTCAATGACAGCTTCAGGTTATGCAGTCCCATCCTCCCAGTTTGCTCTCCTCAATTCCCTGTTGTTTGCACTTTTGGGGGCTGAAACTGCAATGGAGTCCTTGGGCTGGAAAAGGATTGTTTTGTCTTACTGAGCTGTGAGGAGAACTTGGTAACACTTTATATGAAGTTCAGCGTTCTGTACCAATGCAGTGCAGAATCTGGAAAATACAAAATCTAAAACTTAAAGCATCAGTCCTGCTCATAGAACCATGGCAATAAACCTCATTCTTGCTGTTTGTGCAGCTGGAGATGGAGCTGCTGGCCGTGCTGGGCTGTGCCCTGCTGCTCCCCGTGGTGCTGGCTGAGGATTGTCCATCCCCCTGCAGCTGCTGGTCACTGGAGGAGGCGTGGGGGACACGCGTGGACTGCGGCTCCAGGGGGTTGGGGACCCTGCCCGCCCTGCCCAGCCTGACCCGCAGCCTGCACCTGCACAACAACAGCCTGACCTCCATCCCTGCAGGAGCCCTGGACAGCCTGGGCCACCTGCAGGAGCTGCAGCTCGGGGACAACCCCTGGCACTGTGACTGCCACATCGTGTACCTCAAGCTGTGGCTGGAGGATTTCTCGGCGCCCGCGCTCGCCCGGCTCCGCTGTGCCAGCCCCGCTCACCTGAGGATGAAACCCCTGGGGCAGCTCACTGGCAGTGATCTGGGAGTTTGTACCAGGCTTCTCCCAACCAAGTGTCTCCAGTTCTTCTGGAGGGATCTCCTTTTAATTGCTGGAGTGGTAATTACGGTGATTTTAGTGGCCTGGGCTCTGAAGGTCTCCAAGAAGCTGGTCTGCCAGCTCACCCTGGGGCGCCGGTGCCTGAGGAGGAGGAACATCCCCAAAACCCACAAGATCCAGTGAGCTCTGCCCTGCCACCAGCATGACAGAAACTTCAGACTCCTCCACAACAAAACAGCAAGAGCCCTGGTGATACTGGTCTGAATAATCCACGCTGAGAAACCTCAAAGTCTGGCAAGTTGGAGTTAATTTCCATCCAGAAAGAAGCTTGGTGAGGTTTGGACAGGCAAGTTTCATCCTGCTGCCATCTCCTCATAGGAAGAGCAGTCTCCACATTTTTTAAAAATCATTTAACTTAGCGTTTTCCCACTGAATTCTCAGCTCTTATAGAAAGAAGATTTACACCCCCTCATCCTACACTTTTGAATGTATGGAGATGAACCCCAACTGTGTTATTTTAACAACCCTTTTCTCATTCAGACTTTGTGAGTTCCCAGCCCATCACCATCTCCTGGTGTCCCAGTGGGCTTGGTAGGACCTTTCCTGTGTGCAGAACAACTCAGGCATCTCTTCCTCAGGTTCAGGAGCTTCCTGCCACCAAAACCACCAAGATCATATAGACCAGACACTGAATATATCCCTCATTGAATACAGTTACATATGGACTGGTAATGAGAAGATAATCAGCAAAATAATTTTAAATCTTATTGAATTTCCTGGAGGGTGAACAATAATAAAGCATTCTATGTGAAACTGAAATAATGGATCCTTACTGAACATTCATATTGACCCAAATTTGATCTCTTTCACGATTCTAAACATTTCTGATTAAATCTCTAAGATATTTCCAGAACTCTGAGGATAATTCTAGAATATTTCCTCTGCACTGAGCTTTTCAATTTTTCAAAAGACAGCCACCATTCTGTAGGAATGCAGAATGTTACAGAAGAAATGCACTCTGCCATCCCTCATGGAATTTCCTACGTGACATTTCTTGTTTCCCCAAAATGCAATAAATCATTAACACTAAAAACTTATCCTTCTCTTCTGTGCCTATAAACCAGATATGCATAGAATAGGAAACTGCTTCATGACATGGCTTCAATAGTAAAAATATTTAAAAAATGAGAAATTAGCAAGCATTTCTGCTTACACCAACCAACACATCAAATAAGATTCACAGAATACAGGAAAAAAAATAATTGAGAGAAGTTTTCTGTCCTTATAAGAAGAAAGAGGAGGGAATCTCTTCTATGGTAGAAGAGCATTGTATTTATAACTTTTCATCCATTTGGGTTTTATCTGAAAAAAAAAACCCTTTGCAAAGGGAACTAACTGAGGGCTCAAAAGCAACACTCAGTGTTTATCTGGCTGGGCCACTGTGTCCTGCTTCAGCCACATACTCCATAAACTGCATAAATAACGCCACAGTTGCTAACAACGTGCAAAGGCAGGAAAATACATCAGCTATCAAAATGAAACATGCAGGCAACACCCCCAAAATGGGTTTGGGACACCCCAAAACTGTCACTGCGTCCTGCCTGCATGGGGCTGTATCTGCTCGCACAGTCTGGGAACAGAGGCGTGNAACACCCCAAAACTGTCACTGCATCCTGCCTGCACAGTCTGGGAACAGAGGCGTGACTGCTGGGATGATAATAAATGAAATTAAATAAAATGTTATGAGGTTTGCTTCCACACTGGGTAGGACAAGTCATCAGAGTCAGCATTATTGACCAAAACCTCACTGCAGCACACAGAGAAGGTTTGTGTGAACAGCAATTCTGTGTAGACTGAAACTCAATTAACGTGAAGAACATTTGCAGGTTTCATTTTCTAAATAGCACAGAATGTGAATCACCTTTTTGCCTATAAATTCTCTATATTTTATTAACACTGGAACAAACAGCTCAATGACTTCTGTTCAGCTTCCTGCTTGCTTTCTGCCAGGCTTTACTCAGAGTTCATTCCAGGTCTGTTGTTGGAGCTCATGCACCAGAGGAGTGTGCAAGGCTCCATCATCACAAAATGCTGTTCTCCTTTGTGCTACAGGGCCACCATCCTGACAGAACATGGTTATTATGATCAGTGTGAGCCAACAGTCAGCTCTGGAGCTCTGTAAAATACAAGGCAGCTCATTCCCTAAGAACAACCCTGTCTGAGCTCACAGCAGGCTGAATAAAACAGTTCAGATCTACCCAATGAAATCAAACAGCTCAGATCTACCCAATGAAATAAACCAGCACAGATCTACCCAAAGAAACAAAACAGCTGAGATCTACCCAATGAAATAAAACCGCTCAGATCTATCCAACAAAATAAACCAGCTCAGATCTATCCAATGAAATAAAATAGCTCAGATCTGCCCAATAAAATAGAAGAGCTCAGTTCTGCNTAGCTCATCTCTGCTCAATGAAATAAACCAGCACAGATCTACCCAAAGAAACAAAACAGTTCAGATCTACCCAAAGAAATAAAAGAGCTGAGATCTACCTGATGAAATAAAATAGCTCAGATCTACCCAATGAAATAAACCAGCTCAGATCTACCCAATGAAATAAACCAGCTCAGATCTACCCAATGAAATAAACCAGCTCAGATCTACCCAATGAAATAAACCAGCTCAGATCTACCCAATGAAATAAACCAGCTCAGATCTACCCAATGAAATAAACCAGCTCAGATCTACCCAATGAAATAAACCAGCTCAGATCTACCCAATGAAATAAAACAGCTCAGATCTATCCAACAAAATAAACCAGCTCAGATCTATCCAATGAAATAAAATAGCTCAGATCTGCCCAATAAAATAGAAGAGCTCAGTTCTGCCCAATAAAAGTGACTCTGCCTTGTGGAGCCCAACTGTCTGGCTCTGCATCACTGCTGTCCCTCCTCTGGGTGCAGCCACTCTGGCGCTGACTGCTGAAGTCAGCTGCAAATACTTTTTTCTGCACCAGAACTGAAAGAATTGAAGCACTTCTGCTCATTTATGAGGCAGGAGAATTTCCCAAATCCAGGAAGAAAACAACAGCACAACCCTGGGGCAGCAGCAGCTGCTGAGGTCACTGGAGCTCCTGGGAAAGCACAGCAGGGCAGGGAAGAGGAGGAACTGCCCAAAAGATGCCAAGGGTGGAGCTGAGCAAGTGGAAAAACAGCTTTACACCTGAATTACACGATTTTACTCTCGCTGCCAACAGGTGAAATGTCAGCACTGAAATATTACCAATTCCCACCTAATGACTCCTTTGATGGTGCTAGGTTTACTGCAGTGCTCAGGAATGCTAAGTTTATTTCTCTCAATGCCTTTTTCTCTCCAGAGCACAAAACAATTTCCCAAAGTGCTGCAGCTCTGTCGCTGGGACCCACATAAATATTTTGCCATTACATTGACTCCAATGAAATTCAGATTACACTCAGTAATGGGTGTGTGACAACAAATTGCTCCAGTTGCATAATGGCCACATGGCTGCTATTTATACTGAGCTCCTTCCCAGGGGCAATTTGCTCCTGACGTGGCCTCTCCAGTGCCTTCCCCAGCAGCGCTTCCCAATGTTCATCCCAGTGATGTCACAGCTACTGCCTGACCTGGCATCTTCATTCCAGGCAAAAGAAATGGGGTGTCCCTGACAGAATTGTGCTCAGATTTCATTTGACAGAATTTTGCTCAGATTTCATTTGGCAGAATTTTGCTCAGATTTCATTTGGCTTGGCTCCTCTGACCAGCAAGCATCCAGTTCTCTAGCAATCTGGAGTTGTTAAAATTGAACAGTGCTGGGAAAAATGGATTGAAACCTCTTCCCCCAGAATGCTATTAAGGAATAGGGCTACAGAAATACAGAACATTCATCTTAGTCCAAGGGGAAGAAATTCAAATGAAGGCCTTTCTTAAATGACCTTGATCTCTAGGGAAGGGAGTGTCAGCAGGGATGGATTGCAGCCTCCCTTTCCACCTTGAATCATCTTTCTTGTCTCCTCTTTAGGGGTCAAAAAGGTTTTACCTCCCAACTAATAATTTATTTTTTTGACAAGGATTCATAGATTGCCTCTTATAGCCATGGAGAAGGGCTCTGGAGCCTGACACATCCAAATAAAATCGACCTTTGCAAGCCTCTCCCTCCCAGCAGCAGTGCCAAGCAGAGCAGTGGCCACATCACCAAAGGTTGCCCTCAAGACAGCAGAGCATTTAGAACTGAGGGTGTTTTTCACTCCCCTGAGTTTGCAAGGACACTGCAAAACCCAGTAATTCAATGTGCAGCTGCACTCAGCAAAAACTGGATTATGGAAAGACAAAAACTAAACCAGCAGCGATTACGACCTGAAGGGAAGGGGCAATGAATGAAAGGACACAAATTGTGCACGGCAAAAACTCAGAGCCCCTAAAAGGATTCCTTTGCCAGGCACTGCTCTGTCCGAGTGCTCTGAAACTGGACCAACATTGGCACCTAGTGGCTGCTAAATTCGACAGGGACAGAAATTCCCTGGAGTTTGTCACCCTTTCCAAGACCTCAGTGATGGGCTGAGATTTTCCAAACAAGCTGCCAATTACTGCCAGCTCTTCCCAGAGTTTCCAGACAAGTTTTCTGTCCTGAAGGTGCAAGACATAATTTGTTTCCTATTGGCAGAAACCTGGAGTGATCATAATTCTGGACACTGGGCAATACAATCTCCATATATTTTCTTCACTGTGATTAATCATTTTTAGACATGCCTGGAATTTTCTGGTGCTGCAACTCCCAAAGTCACAGCTCAATGTTTATATTGGAACTTGACTGAGGTTTTATTTCTTCTGTTCTCCTAAAGTCACAATGAACTTTGATGAATTCAAATTAGACTAATAACTTCGTGCTATGGTTTCATCCTATCAAAGTGTGATAAAACAAAAAAGGAAAAAGATGTGTTTAAGGTAAAACAAAATAATGAAATCAAATCCCTTTGTGGGTCTTTTTCCCTACCATTCCCCTCCCTAAATAATGTGCAGCATCATTATTTTTAGGGGCAGAAATATATTAAAACAACTTGAGGTCTCTCAGCAATCTGTACCAGAGAAAAGCTACCATCAAAAAATCTAGCTATTGTGACAATATCAGGGGATCTCAGACAGACACAAGGAGAATGAAGGCCCAGATTTTTGGATGTCTGATAAAAAGAATAAAGAGCCAGCAAATGCTGCAGATCTCCAGGTGTTTCTTTACTGAGTCTTTAGCACTTTGTGCAGTATTTCATGGGCATGCATCCCAGTTCATGTGCACCCTGCTGCTCTGTGGGACTGGCTGCACTGGAAATGCCAGGCAGGGATCCTGGTGGGTGCAAATGCTGTCAAAGGCACCCCAAAACTCCCTGAGCCTGCCCTCCTGAGGGTGCAGCTCCACCCAAGGTGATGCAGCTCACCAAGGAGCTCAGGGAACTGCACAGACCCCAAACCAAGGGGACTCGCTGTGAGCATTGGCCAAATAAACCGAGGGGTTTTGTTTCATCAGCCACTTCAGTGTCTGAGGCTGATTAGGCAGCTGGGTTTAAGAAATCAGTTCTGTTCTTGGCAGGGCTCTGAAGTGGTGCGTGTGTCCTCACAGCCCTGAGATAAAACCCCTGCAATGACTGCCTGTCATCCTCTACAGAGCACAGACAAGGAGAAAACTATGGGTGACTAAGATTGGTAAAAGCCTTCAGAAGCCAAGCAGAGGAGGATTTGCACTTCATTCAGAAGACGATTAAGTTGTGCATATGAATACAGTATTTCAAACGACAAAGAGGCCAGTCTCCACAGCTGAGCCCTCTGAAAGGAACTGGAAATAGCTGATGGTTTCTAATATTCAAAAACGCCTAACTTGGAAAACTTCATGAATACAATTACAGTATTTTTTTGTTCTTCTCAGCTTGTTCAGGAATTTGGATGATAACAAACGTGACACTTATAAAGGATGAGGAGCACGTCACACGTGACAAAGTCACACATGACAGAGTCACACACGACAAAGTCACACACTTTGCTGAACAGCTGCAGAACAGAAACCATTTCATTGCTAGGAGTCACCATGAGGGAGAATATTTTTGGTTTTTCTCACAGCAAGGGTAGGCTCTGCAGGCTTAGAATAAATACTCAGTACAAATCCTTGGTTGAAGAAGTTTTGGACACCGAATTTATCCCTGTTTATGTGACAGTAATTCCCTTATAACTTAATGGTTCTGCTGCCACCTACAGAAACAGAACACCTTTGGTCCAGCCTGACTCAGTACTCAAACCTCTGCTCTTGGCTGGAAGGTAACCATGGATCACCAAAAATATATATCCAGACCTGCAAAGGAAGAATCATGGAGCCAGCCAAAAATAGATGGATTTCAGAGGTGATTCAAGCCAAGCTGGTTGCCTGTGCTGTCTTGGAGATAATCAGGTTGCTCTCCTCCTGCACAACTACCTACGGAACAATTTAACTCTCACTCTTTGCCATAAAACAGTTTCATTTCACAATTTTATAACCTGAAACTATGAGGATGGAATTTAGCCGATCTTTGGTACAAAGAACAGAATGACAAAATGTGCTCTGTCAATATATTTTATTAGTAAAGCTTATTTTTATTAGCATCTTGATTTTCCATGTAGCCTAAAGGAGAGTACTGTTAAAGAGCACTTTGCTTTGCAGATAACCCAGACAGGA
>VWYP01000004.1:0-28678 GCA_013400435.1 Pycnonotus jocosus
TATTACATTTATTTTAAATAAGCCCATTTGCTACATAAAAATACATTCAAATAATATTTATACATTCATGCATTCCTTCTTTTATATATACATATATATATAATTTTCAGCCCAGTCTGTTATCTTTCTGTGTGGTTAACAAGTGCAGAAACCTATTTGTGGTATTTTACCCTATATCCACAGTCCCTAAACACTAGACCCTAACTCAGTCTCAAAACACTCTATTTAAATTCATAACACTATCCTGATTTACAGCAGCAGAGGATCTCCCTTACTATACCATTAATAAAAAAACCCTAAAAATTCAAAATAAAAAAAACCAAACATGGAAAAAAGTTGATACTTCCATGTTAATTGTAAAGAAAATATGATGGACTGAATAATACAAGAAAAACAGAAAAAAATCAAAGCAAGTTGTCTGGATTTCAGATGTCCANAAATAATAATAATAAAAAAAAAACAACATGGAAAAAAGTTGATATTTCCATATTAATTGTAAAGAAAATATGATGGACTGAATAATACAAGAAAAACAGAAAAAAATCAAAGCAAGTTGTCTGGATTTCAGATGTCCAAGGGAGCTCAAGGATACTTGATCCTTTATCTCCCCAAACTTTTTAAAAATGAAAGCAAAAAGTCTACACCAGTAAAGAGTGAGACATATCAAATATCATTGGCAATGAAGTTAAAATGATGACCAAGTATGGGTAAAACATCACAACGTTACCATGGTGCAGCTCACCTTTCAGGCCTCAGAACATGAGAAAACAGGTTATTAAACTTTTTTTTTTTTTTTTAATTTATGTTCTTAGTCTTGTTTTCCTAGAAGACTTCTACCTGTATGATAGTTTCACACCAATATAAGGTTCCTGTGTATTTCCCACTGCTATTAAGTTCTGATATCCTGTATTGTTTTTCCAAATCTGTGATTCCTGTCCCAGTCTGTCTTAAAAAGAAAGATCTAGATAATAAAAAAAAGTTATTAAGATTTTCTTCTCTTCTATAATTACTGACCTTGTCAAAGAAAAGTGTTAAAAATCCTTCTCCTTAAATTGTAAACTGAGTTAAAATGCCTGCTTTTACAAGCCTATGTTTTTTAGCAATTGTCTTTTAATTCTTTAGACTTTTTTTTTCCTCACTCTTATACTTTAAAAAGTTAAATAAATTAATTGTGAATTAAGACATTCTTAAATTCATCTTCCTGCTATAATAGACACCCAGCTTGTCAGGGAAATTGAAACCAAGGAAATCAACGGAGAGAGTAATGACCATGGAAGGGCAATTCCCATTCCTCTTTTTACAGAAAAAGTGTCAAATCTCCTTGTTCTGTGCTTGCAGAGGAGGTTTCACTTGTGTCTTCTTTCATTTTATACTCAAGCACATGCAGGCAAACCCTTGGCTCCAACATTTTCAGAAAAAAATGGAAAATATTTGAGGCCCAAAAAAGTCAAGATGGAGATTAATATCTTGGTGTTTTTAAAAACATGCAAAGCAGGTTAAATTTCTTAATGTCCTACTCAGGAATCATCAATATTTGTGAGCTTGGCCTCATAAACATTTAGGCTTAATTTTAAAATACATCTGATTATATTCTTCTAAGGACTTCAGTTTCCATCAGTCATAAAATGGACTGCATTTTTATTTCCATTAAACTAGAAGTGCATGATGGTTAACTGAAATTCTAAATGTTAGAACTAAAATTCTAAATTCTAAATTCTAAATTCTGTGTTACTGCAGAGTTCTGGGGATGTTCTTGAGGACAGAAATATCCTGTCTCGTGAAGTCTTTCTGAAATATGTCTTACCCAGGCAAAACTTCTGTTTTCCATCCTTCAGGCTCAAATTTGGACTTTTTTGAATTTTTGGACACCCACAAATTCTAAGCTGCAGAGACAAGCACATGGAACAGCATCTAGGTTAGGAAAGAAATGTGTCATTAAAATTCCCCACACAAGAATTGGTGTCTGCTGATCAGCAGCCAACCATGAGAATGCTTCACTTCACATTAATGTGTAGAGGGATGATGGGGGTGAGGAGAGAGCTCTGCATGGCATTCTTTTTTTTTTTTCCATGGGGCTAGGAAATGGGATACAGGAATGAAGGTTAAAGCTGAGACTCCCAAGCTGGGGAAGGAGTTGAGGGCTAGCCCAGGGATGACACGCTTAATGTGAGGCATTCTTCTCGGTGGGAAGGCTTTGGCACACATTCCAGAGAGGCTCGAGCTCGCATTGGGGCTTGGAAATATCACAGCCCCTCGCACTTTGAGAGGGTACTTAAATCGACACATTGGCTCCCTTCCAGGAATATTACAGAGTATTAGTAGAAAGGCAAGGATTTCCTTTCTAAGAAGTCATTGTAATTTTTGTAATTCAAGACGTAGCCAAAAATGGGCACAAAGTTGTGGTGTATAGCTGTAGCCCTTTATGACTCAGTTTTTCAAGCTATATCCAAACAGAGGGACAGGCTGCTGTCAGAACAGGCTGGACTTTTTATCCAAGTCTCCCTATTTCTCTTGTCATAACATCCTGGATTCAAGGAGATGCTTGAAAGCCATTGCCAGCTGAGCCTCCCCTGTAGCTGGCACCTCATCCCTGTTCCCCTCCACCCAGGAGTCATGGAAAGCCTGCAGGTATCCACCTTCTTCCCTGACATTTTCACCACTGCTGACATCAGCTCCCACCACTGGTTTCTGCCAACAGGGAAGGTGAATTCAGGCAGCCTATAAATTTAGGCTTCAGTGATTTCCTCTGCTTTATAATTAGACTCCCATTCATTAAATAAATCAAGTGCACGTGCTCTCTGCTGGCTCAGGAGTGGCAAAGCAGGTACGTGGAAAGCTTGCAGGATTCTCTCCCCTGCAGGGTCCCAGAAAATGGAGACATCCAGGGATTTGCTCTGAGGGGAACTGCTCCAACAATTCAGTACAAGACACCAAACTTGCTGACACGTCACTGGTGTGATGCTTTCACATGGAAAACGCTCCCATGAACTGCTGGTTGTTTAGGCAGTCATGGTGTAGAAGATGCAATCCTCACCATCTAGCTGCAGGAATTACCTTTCCAAATGGAAGTTAAGAGAAGGGACAGTATTCACCCCTGGCAAAAAGCCCATTTGGTGAAGAAATGCCAGGATACCAGAACAAGAAAGGAGCAGAGCCTTCTTGTACACACACTGACCTTTAAGGCATATTTATTTACAGAAAAGTTTAAACAGTGACAGGAATATTATCAATAATTGCTATTTCTGAGCACATCTGTGGGAAGCTGACACTTTACATAGATTCTGCTCATATTTGAATAACATCCCCAGTCATTTGAACAGTGTCCAATAGTTTCTTGGGCCAAGAAGCAATTCAGTCACTCTAAACTGAAAAATGTCTTTTTTCACCACTTTCATGGGACCTGGTAGACTCTGATGCAAATCCTGCATTCTGAATCTTCACAGCTGCCAGTGGAACTGGGTTTTGAATATTCTTAGTTTAGTAACCTGGTGACACCATGACAATGCTGTTTCTAAATACCTCTAAACCATCCCTGATAGAGGAATGGCTCACAGGATTAAGAATAATCAGAGAATTATGACAACAGAAAGCCCCTGCCAAAACCCTTGAGGCGTTGTACAGTCTAGTTAGAAACAAACTAAAAGACAGTTAAAACCACTTCATAACAAGCTCTTAAATCAAGTTGATAAAAGCAATTAAGTAAACAGCAGGAAGGGAGAAGAGAGATTAAACTGAAGGGAAACATTGGCACAAGAACACATGGATATAACCTAGACAGGAATACATCTGGGCTGGAAATTTGTTAAACATTCTGAAGTCTTCAAAGACAGAGATTCTCACAACAGCTATTCAGCAGGAGTAAAGGGGAAGTGAGACAATAATCTGGGCAGATTTTAAATTAGACTTCCATGGATTTTTTAATGAGATTGTACAATGTTTCTTGAGACTGCAGTAGTTAGGGCTTGGTGGCTCTGTGAAATCCCATTCTCTCTCCTGAGGTTCTTTAGAAAGTAAGGGAAAAAAGAAAAGATGAAAACCAAAAACAAACAAAAAACCCCACCCCCCCAAAAAACAAAACAAAACAAAACAAAAAAAAAAAAAAAAAAAAAGACAAAACCAAAAGAAAAAGGGGGTATAAATANGTCTTCAAAGACAGAGATTCTCACAACAGCTATTCAGCAGGAGTAAAGGGGAAGTGAGACAATAATCTGGGCAGATTTTAAATTAGACTTCCATGGATTTTTTACTGGGATTGTACGATGTTTCCTAAGACTGCAGTAGTTAGGGCTTGGTGGCTCTGTGAAATCCCATTCTCTCTCCTGAGGTTCTTTAGAAAGTAAGGAAAAAAAGAAAAGATGAAAACAACAACAACAACAACAAAAAGAAGACAAGACCAAGAGTATAAGTGTGTATAAATATCCAAAGGGAGGGCTCAGAGCAGGGCCCAGGCTCTGCTCCGTGGGGCCCAGCAATGGCACCAGAGGAACGGGCAGGGACTGAGCCCAGGAGGTTCCACCTGGACACGAGGCAGAACTTCTGTCCTGGGCAGTGACCCAGCCCTGAACAGATTGTCCAGAGAGGGTGTGGAGTCTCCTGACTGGGGCTATTCCAGAACCAGCTGGACACAATCCTGTGCTCTGGGATGGCCCTGCTGGAGCAGGGAGGTGGAACCAGCTGATCCAACCTCACCCATTTTGTGATTCCTGTGGGATGGGGCAGTTTTGCCAACCAGGCATAAATGCTCCTGGAAGAACTGCTTGGAAAAGAGACTGCCTCTGAACCCACTGTTACCACTGTGCTGTGTCCTATTTTGTTGGAAATTCTTCATCTGAAGGCCTTCTGAATTCCATCCTTGGGAAACTCGGAGGGGCAACCCTGCCTGTCAGGCATCACCTTGGTCTTTACTCAGCTCTAATCCTGCAAATCCACCTATTTTGATTTAATGGCTGCTCTGTGCATCTCACTTCCCTCCCACATTACTCTGCAGAGCTCTTCAGCTCCTTCATCTGAGCCATTTTCTCTCTGTTGAAGTTCTCCTATAAGAGACTCATTTATTGATATTGCTTAGTCTGCTAATTGCCCAGGAGGATCATCCATCTTCTCCTGCTGGGGTGTTCAATTAGCCTGAATCTTAAGATTACCTTTTTCCTCACATTCTCCCACCCTCCTTTTTCCTTCTGTGCCCTCCTCTTCTCCTCCCCTCTGCCCTGTGTCATCTTTCAGGAAGCAATATATTGTGCCCTCCATTTACATCTCTGGCTTCAGGCCCGTTTGGAAACTGAAATCCCCATTAGAAACCGAGACACAAATGATTAAACAAACCTTAAAATAGGACCAGGGTGTAGGAAAGTAATTAAATACTCCATAAACGCTGTAAAGCTGTAATGAAACTGCCATCCCATCGAGTTAGTGGCTTGTGGAAGGTGCTGCCCAGGGAAGAGTTCAATCCTGGCATTCAGCCATGGGCAGAAATTCCTGCTGGTTTGTTTGTCTGAAGCTGGAGGAACTCTTTGGCCAGTGCCACTGTGGGCACGTGTGGGGCTCAGATCTCTTCATTACCCTGATTTCCTGCCACAAAACAGCCAAAGTTCTTCTGGAGCTGTAGAGATTCACTTATCCACAGGAGGGCTGTTGAGGGGGGAGGTACATTGTGTTGCTCTATACAAATTGCCTTTTAAAGAAGAGGCTTTACGTGCCTCAAAACAATAAAATTGCTGCTTGACATTCTAAGCAAAAGGTGAGCATCTCGATAAAATATTCTGGAAGTTCAGCCCTGATTTGCCTTTTCTGCTTTTATTTTTTGTGGAGCATGTTGTTGTCTGAGTTATTGGACCTTGTCTTGGACCACATGCTTTTCAGGGATCAAGGAATTTTTAAAAGTATTAAGCAGTGAATCGATCTTAGGGCCTACACCTCAAAACAGCATCAAATCATGGTTTGTTCTTGCAGTTTTAATCCTTTTCCTATCGCAGCTGATGGAGACCAGGCACCAGGTTATGACTGAAGACCCCAAACCTGCTCTCAGCCTGCTCCAGTAGCACCAGAATTGTGCAACTCTGACTGCATCAGGGCAAAACTTGAATCTACAAAAACTGAAAAGAGGAAAATTCATTTAAAACAAAGGTTTTATACTAAAAGGAGCACAAAATTGGTTTGTTATACAATTTCTGATGCTTCTCTATATTTCTTATTTTCTTCCTATTATTATATGCTTAAATTAACACTTTTTGTAATTTCTATTTAAACCAGAATAAAAACCGCTTGATTTTCCTGCTTCTTTTAGTCTTTTTTGTCTCCCCAAATGAAAACCTTTGAAGCAGGGTGCAAGTGCAAAAATATAAAACAGACAGAAAAAAAGAAAAAAAGTATGAGATACTCAGTTATTAAAGCAATTTTTTCAATAGCCACAAAGAAAATAACAGAATTGACTTCCTAATTAAATGGTATTTCATTGCAAGTTTGTTTGTAAGGAAATTACAGCAATAATTTGGAAACAAGTATTTATCCAAAGTGGGTCTCTGGAAGACCTTGGATATCTCTGGAAGGCACAGCCAAAGTATCCTGGTTTGTGTAAAGATAAATCACTGCATTGGTGTTAGCAAGGATTTGTACCTTTGCAAGAGTGAAATGGACACACGAAGTCAGGGAGGTCTGACATGTTATGTTTTGAGGTGTTTTTCACAAAATAAAAGAATAAATGTTAATGGAGGTGACATTCTCTGAATAATTATCAGTGTCTGGGAAATAGCTTCTAACAATTATAGTCAATCAATTAAAAATTTAAATTTATTTTTCCTTTCATTTATTGCTCCTTGGTGTATTTTTAATTTCTTGTGACTTCCAATTGCATTTTAAGGACCTTAAAAGGGGCTCAGTTTGGCTTGAAAATTGATTTTTTTTTTAATATAAGTCTCTTCTGTTGCCTTATTTTGTATTCCTAAGTCATTTGGCCAGCTCTAACTCACCCTGACTTCAGAGGTCATCTGGGGAATGGCTACCAAGCCACGTCACATCACCTAGAATGTGACATGCAACCAAATTCTTCCCATGCCTGTCCTCTCCCACAAACATCTTTCTTCTTTCTGGCATATCTGCAAGATGCTGCTCTTATGCCAGCAAAGATTCCCTGTGCTAAAATAGGGTTTGTTCAGAATGATTTTTACAGTGCCAGCAGCATCGAATGGCCTGAGCCATTCCCAGAATTTTTCTTTTGTTTATTTGTTTCTATTTTTAAAGGCTTCTTAATTTTCCTCGCAGTTTTGCACATGGATTTTTGTGTCTACAGCTGTTTAGAACAGTATTTTTGCAGATAGAAAATGAACCTGCTGATCCTTAGATCCCACCTTTTTTCAGGAGACTGACTTCTAGCTTTATTTACCTAAGCCCTGGTTAGTTTTTCATTGCCAAAAGATTTCTTATTTTTAATTATGTACAATGACAGTAAAAACACCAGATTCCTTACTTTTACACCTTTCTTGGGTCTTTTATTAGAAATTGATGCTGAACATCAGCCACACTCCCTATCAAAAGGTGTTTTAGTGGTTCGGCATAGCAATGATTTTTCTTTTGCTACCTGTCTAAAATACAGCCCATAAAAGGGTGTGCTGAATTTCTAGTGTATCACTGTTAATAGTAACTTTGTCTACTGTGGAAGCAATTTCCTGAATCATTACTTTACCTTGTAATAAAAATATATCAGTGCTCCTTCTATTGCAGGATGATTTAACCTGCTCTAAAAATCCTCTGATGACAGACATATAATCAGACAAGAGGATTTTACCTGGTAAGATATTTTCATACAAGTTTTCATGTTGGCTTTGAGAGATTAAATTAAACCCATAAAATGATAGAGGTTATTCCTGAACAAATAAAATCTACTCTTTCTAAAACTAGGGAATCAGTCTAGAAGGTGGATTTTTGTTAATAGACATTAGATGATGCATATTATTGAAACTAATTAATGATGTGGTAGAGAGTACCAGAGATCTGTCTGGCTCAGTATACAGGGAAATAACTAAGAATGTGGATGTGTACAGTAATTTGTATTCTGAATTATTTTGCAATCATAAACAAAACTCCCTCATCTGGACCTCATACCTGTTCAATGGTGTTTAATATCTGCCTGCTCTCCAGGAATTTTTCTTGAAGCTTTTTAAGTGTGTTTATATATTTAGCATATATTATATTCTTGGATAATGAAATGAAAAAGAATATCCTATTTTTCATTTGAATGCTGCCTCTGGTATTCCTGAGAGCGTGTTCTGCAAGAAATAATGAATGATCATTCCTCAGCCACTTCACAGTAAAGTGGCCACTTTGCTGCTTTGCAGGGCTCCATCATCGCTCTCTTCAGATATCCGAGCTGATGGGTTGTAGTCTGTTCAGCCTTAGCACATGTGGAAGACTTTTCTTTTCCTGAACACCCTTGGCAGCCTTTTCCAGACCTGTCCTAGTCCTTGTGGAGCTCAGTTACATACACTGTGGCATAAATCAAGATTTCTTCTTCCTTCAGAGTGCTCTCTTATGTTGTCAAAACTCAGTGTCACCCAGGAATCTCACCTGGAGCAGGGAATACCAGTCACACCAGATACCTCATGAGGTTTCCCCAGGACCAAGCTGATGCTGCACTTGGCTAGGGTAGAATCCAGAAGTGGCCACGAAGTTGGTAAGGGCTGAGAAAGTTGGGCTGCCCCCCATTTTTCATGAGCATGAAGTGGTTATTTTTACCCACGTGCAGCTAAGAGGAAAAAAAAATAATTAAATGAATAAGCAATTTGTATCTCCTTCCCTGGTAGTTGGGACAGCAGGAAGACAACAAAAAGAAAATTACAGAGTCCTGACATTTGCTTGAACTGATCCTGCCACGTGGCTCCTGCACACTGAGAGACTTTGTGTGGAGGAACAACATGATCCAAGTTTCCAGAAGTGCTAAGAAATAAGCACCAAAACGCAGTGTAATTTTCACTCACAGAATTATTGCCTTTGTGCCGTTCAGGAGGCTGCAGGGAGTTGAAGGATGGTTTCTTGTTTCGCTCTTTTGCCTGAGGCAAAACATTCTTCTATTAATTCATTGCTGTTTGTAAAGTGGTTTGACTTCCTTGGATGAA
Source organism: Pycnonotus jocosus (assembly GCA_013400435.1). Lineage (NCBI taxonomy): Eukaryota > Metazoa > Chordata > Aves > Passeriformes > Pycnonotidae > Pycnonotus > Pycnonotus jocosus. Next base: position 9,108 of record VWYP01000004.1, read on the forward strand.
AGGCATGACATAAGTGCTTGGTATTAGATGATTATTATTTATTTTTATTCCTTACTATTTTACGGGCCAAGGACCTATTACAGGACTCATAAAGTTTAGCACTTCAGTCTTTGTACTTTGAATTTAAAAAAAAAAAAGAAAAAAAAGAAAAAGCAGCTCAATCTCTGTATGATTACAGAGCTGTCCACTATGTACTACTCAGATAATTTACATTTAAAGGCAAAAATGGAAACCGAAGTGATTGTTCAATGGGGAAAACATTGAATTTTAGTCTTTTAAGAAAGAGGTCACTACTTGTCAGATTTTTCACTGCTCTAAATTGATGCAATCCCACTGATTTTGTTTGGGTAGTCTATGGTTAATATTTTCACATCCAAACTCTAAGTTAATAAAACTTTCCACTGTACTTCAAATAAATCTTTTTTGGGGAGCTTGAAGGCCATTGTGTATGTAACACCAACAGGCACTCAGAACCTGGTGATGTGCAAGAATAAAGTTATGGGAACACATTAAAAATGTCCAGGCCAGCATCTTGGTTCTTGTAAATGAACTTTGCTTTTTGGAAGTCAGTGAGGTTATGCTGACTTAGGTCAAGTGAGTTTATAAAGCTGTCAATGTTAGAATGTTATTCATAAATAACAATGTTATTTATGCACCAAGTATATACCAAAATAAAAAAATTAAAGAACCAGAGAAGTGATTAAAGGATATAATGGCTTCAGACTTCATGTGCATTGTCATCTTCAACTAGCAAAATTGTTGTCATCCAATTACCCTTTTTTAGCTGATGAAAGCATTTTTCCCCTGTCAGAGATGGTCCAGACCCTAAACCATCTCCACTGGACCCCCTGGAATACATTAATTTTGTTGCTGACTGGAACTAGAGAAAACTCATTTTCTTTTCAGGCAGAAGTGCTTTCATTTTTGGCCACCAGTGGCTTTTTTTTTCCTTTGTCTTCTGAACCAAAATCCAGCCTCTGAAATTTGGAAAAGAGTTATTCTTATGAGATACATGATGCAGCACACAGCACTGTTAATCCTATTTGTTTGGCAATGCCTAAACTTATTTTACATCCTGCAGGGAAAACTGCAGTCAACCTTGTTGGAGGAAGCTGCAAGGGAATGCTATTCTTAGAAACCATTTTTCCCAGGCAAGATTTCTAGGTAAGGTGGGCAGCTCTTCTGAATTGCCAAAATCAAGTACAGGGCAAACAGAGCTCACAAAAACCAGCTTTGGCTGTACTCTCGCCCTGTTGTTTTGGGGTTTTTTTTTGTTTTGTTTTTTTGTTTGTTTTGTTTTTTGTTTGTTTTGTTTTTTTGTTTTGGTTTTGTTTTGGTTTTTTTTTGTTTTTTTTGTTTTTTTTTTTACCAACCAAAGAAAACATTTACTCTAAACTTTAAAAAAGCAACTCTACATCACTGTCCCTAAGGAACAAGCAAAAAGCTTGCAAGCTGCTCTGAACAGTCCCAAATTTAGAAGAGTTTTGATGCTACTAAACTTTAGTTTTAAACATGCATTCGGTAAATATGTATGAGTATAATGTTTCATTCATTGAGTAAACACTCTGTCCCCCAAATTCTGTGCGTGGCTCCTAAATCCTGCAAACCCAAGGAGGTCTTACTGAGACCATCCCCACACCTTCCACTGAACTGAGTGGAAATGCCTTTCATTATGTCTCAAAGGCAAATTCTCAATCTTAGTAACAATCTTCTCAATCTTGCTGTTACTGTACATAGTTCTTAAACAGTCTAAATTTTATAATCCCTAGGCAAATTGGTTTTTTTGTTGTTGTTGTTTTTTTAGGTTTTTTGTTTGTTTTTTTCCAGTTTGGTTTTGAGTACAGACCAACCCTCTGAGAACTATAGACAGTCTCAATTCCATCTTACCAATATGTAAAAATTTGTAAGTATGTAAAATAGAGTAAAAATTAATCAGGCTATGTACAGTATTGTGGTCAAAGTTTTCTTTTCACACAATGAATGGGCTATGCTTAAACTGCATGTAGAGGTTTTCCAAGGAGAGTTAATCCTAAACAGTTTTTCCCTAGGAAGAAATGAAAACATGAAAACAAGAGTTTGTGGCAAAAGAGTTTTAATATTCCAACCCAGCCAGGACCTCTTTGTTTTTCAGTAAGTCAGTAGTAAACGCAGAATAATGCTTTATAACACCTGTGGTGAGTCACTGCACCCATAGACCTGACCCACTGTTTTCACATGATCCCACATGTTTTCCCACTATTTTAAATCAGGTGTAGTACCCCTAAAGTTAATCCAATGCCCTTCCCAGCCCATCGAGGATGATCAAAGCTAAAACTTCCTGAGGTTAAAGAATCCATCCCATCTTAAAGGCTTGTCTGAAATCTTTAATTCTTTAATCTCATAAAGTACAGTTATGGTTTCTTGGTTATATTTACAAGGAAAAATCTGAGCATGCTATATTCAAATTAGGAATAGAAATCTTAGAAAGAAATATGAAGAAAAAACATTGCACAGAGTCAGTAGGAATGTTTGAATATTTGAATTTTTGAATGTTTGTATGAGAGGAACTATTAATTTTTCTGGCATGCTGCATGATGTTATGAAGAAAACATCTCACAACCTGCGTTTGGAGAGACTTTACCATCAGATGCCTGCTGATTTTATGCGGGTTTTTTCAGTGTATTTTGTGCCTTGTTCCCAATCAGACTCATTGATTTTCCTCTAGATGTGACTCTGACACCTCTCCTTTTGCCTTTCTTCACAAACTGTTTACCAAATTTGACTGACAGTAATCCTTAACTCCTCTCTCTGACCTTACTGCCTTTTGGTTGAAGGAAACTGTTGCCACTTTTCAGCACCTTCCAATTTATGCCAATCAGCATCATTGCATTGCTTCCTTGTGGCAGCCTTTATTTAATATTGAGTGGAGTTTTCTCTTGTACTATACAGAGAAACAACAGGACTGGGGTGGGGTAGTTCATAACTTCAGTTACTATCTAGTGGTTAATGCAAATAATCAGGACATCAATAATAGCACTGGTGAAAGCTGGTAAAATGTTTCAAATTATCTACATTTTGACTGATTTTTCAAGGGCAGAAAAATCAATGGGAGAAACTATTTTTAACCAATCACACATTTGCCTGTATTTCATATTTCATGTTTGAAAATGAAGAAAAGCCTGCAAAACTACTGCAAATCTCCACAATTGCTTTAAGCTGCTATGGATATTTTATAGTCTGATAACACATGGTAACACTTGAAAAATATAGACTTTCTGTGGCCTCAACACAATTTCCCTAACTTAGCATGTCTAGTTTCTCTTCTCACCATCTCTTCTCTTCCGTGCTTAGGATCTTTCTTCAGGGTTGAGAATGGGAGCACTCAGCCTTTACTGGGTGTGTGAAAAATTGAGGTTTTGTTACAATCTAGTTTGCAGGGTAGAATGAAAGGATTCAGGCAAAAGAAGTGCCAAGAAATGTACATCAAAACACAACAGGAGCTACCTGTGACGACTGTGAACTCAGACACGAATGTTTTACATGGAAAATCCACAATCTTTACTTTGTGTGCTGTTCAGGAGTAGCCAACATTCATGGCTGGCACTTAAATATAAAACGAAAATGTGGCCATCTCAGCACCAGTAATTCTATGGATCACTTCCTACATGGCCAAAGACTTCTCTATTCCTGTTATGCTCTTGTCTCAGTTTGCCCCCTCTGTGCTATCAAAGATGTTTTCTCACACTGTTGCTCAAATTCTGAGCTGGAAAAGAAGTAACCCAGAGTGATGGGTCCCAGAAGCACTTCAACAGGCTGGGGAGATGGGCAGAGAAGAACTGTCTGAAATTTAGTAAAGGCAAATGCAGTGTCCTGCATTTAGTTAGAGAAATAATTCAATGCACCAGCACAGGCTGGAGGTGACCTGCTTGGAAGCTGCTCTGTGGAGAAGGACCTGGGGGTCCTGGTGGACAACAGCGTGTCCATGAGGCAGCAACATCCTGGGGGCTGAGAAGGTCAGTGGTTTCCTGGGGTTCATTGGGAAGAGCAGTGCCAGCAGGTCAGGGAGTGATCCTGCCCCTCTGGCCAGCCCTGGGAGGCACATCTGGAGAGCTGTGTCCAGCTCTGGGCTCCTCAGCACAGGAGGGACAGGGAGCTCCTGGAGCGGGGCCAGCAGAGGCTGTGGAGATGATTTAGGGCCTGGAGCATCTGTGGCAGGGAAAGGCTGAGGGAGCTGGGGCTGTCCAGCCTGGAGAGGAGCCCCAGCTGAGAGGGGCCCTCATCCCTGTGTGTCCCTGTGAGCAGGGAGGGCTCAGAGCAGGGCCCAGGCTCTGCTCCGTGGGGCCCAGCAATGGCACCAGAGGAACGGGCAGGGACTGAGCCCAGGAGGTTCCACCTGGACACGAGGCAGAACTTCTGTCCTGGGCAGTGACTGAGGAGTGAACAGATTGTCCAGAGAGGGTGTGGAGTCTCCTCACTGGGGATATTCCAGAACCATCTGGACACAATCCTGTGCCCTGTGCTTTGGGATGGCCCTGCTGGAGCAGGGAGGTGGGACCAGATGAGCAGCTGTGGTCCCTTCCAACTCCAACCAGCTGGTGACTCTGTATGAAAGCAGTGCATAGGAGGGGTTCTTATTGTCTGTGCTTCTGGCAGGACCCTGTCATCCACAGAATAAACTCCTCAGGTACCTGTAACTGCAGGTTCTGTCCTTGGCTCTCTGGATTGACAAGCTACTACTGTGCCACATGCACTGCCTTCCTAAGCACTGAGTCTGAGGACACTCTTCAGTTCTGTCTTACACTTGACTAAACAAGTAGTCAGAGCACATTAAAGGCTAATTGTTAACAACCAGCACAAAAGCCAAACTCTGTTTGCAAAAATCTTCACTCAGCTTAAGGGTAATGAATTTCCACTTAAGGGTGTAGTTGTGGCTTGTGTTAAAGTGGAAATTTACTATAGAAAAGCATGAGGAAGATGAAAGTCATCTTGTAAACAACCTTGTTAATGATTCATAGGCCGGCTTTTGCTAGATAGTTTTATGAAATAGTTGTTTGAAACAGTAACATAGCTGGCATCACACAGAGCAGCAGACCACATGAAACCTCAGCTCCAGTCTGTTAAGACAGTGAGTCAGAGAAGTTTGTGCAATGTGAGGGCTTCTTCTGAATTTTCTAGGCATCTACTTCCCTGCCTCATTACAGCTTCTGAAAATTGCTTAAAGAAGCAATGACATCAAGCTACAGCAGTGTTTTGAAGCCCAGAAATTTTGCCTGACAAAGGGAAGACAATTAGTGAAATTTATTGGCAAATTAAAAAGGAAAATTTGCATCCCACTGTGGAACACTAAATATTATTAGACAGTTGGAGAAGACCATTAAGTAACATTTTAACAGTAAAAAAAAAAAAAAAAAAGAAAGAAAGAAGAAAAGAATTGTGTGAGAGAATCTATACAAAGCCTAGGAAGTGTTTTCTTCATTGCTTGTGAGCTTCTACACATTGTAAACTTTGTTCTTGTGGAACTTAGAAAATGTGTAAGCACACAGTTTGTAAAATAGTTCTTCTTTCCTGGCTGATCAGAGTGCCCAACTAACCCTGCAGAATGAGTCTCCTGGGATTAGAACTCTGCCAATACTGAGCATGGAAAGACCAGAGGCCCTGTCACATCAGCACACATGGCTATAACTATAAAACTGTCCAGAAATGTTGCCAGACTCTTTGCTGGCAGTCTGACTAAGGAAGATGCAGCATTTTTCAAAAGGATAAGTACACCCATGACTTTTCAAATCTAGACACACTCCCTCAAATTTCCTGTTCCTTTACATGACATTCAAATTTTGGGAGGGGTTGTTTTCTAGCTGTTTCATTTAATGAGGTTTTTCAGTTCACTTGGTTTAGATTATACATTATTTCACATCACTGTCTTACTGGCATCCTGTCAATCCTAGATATTTGGGCAGCCCTTGTGATTAAAGGAACAGCACATCCAGGAATGTACTCATTCATCCCAGGAAAATGGGATAAGCTGCGTCTTTAGGTATCCTCCCCATCAGATGCAGGAAAAGTCTTGGCAAATAGTGTGCCCTACATGCCTTACCCATACCATATATGTGAGGTTCTGTGAGATGAATGCAGTCCTGAATATGATTCTACTGATTATTTTAACAAGCTCATGGCAAGTGGAATATTGGACTCTTTTTTATTTGACAGCTTTCAGAGACATTGTTTTGTCAGATCAAAACATTACTGAGATTCTGAAAATAATTTTGGATCGTGAAATGATTTGTAGGGATGGAAATTCTATTTTCTTGCCAGGAGGCAGAACAGACAGGCAGAAGACAGGTCTTGGTGACCGTGAAGGGCTGGGTGACTTGGTGAAGGCAAAAGATGCAAACCACAAAAACGTGAAACAGAACCAAGCATTAAGGTACCTTCTCCTAAATCATGTTGTCTTCCCCTAAATCCTGATGTCTCTTCCACAGTCTTTATCTTTCCTAAGAATTCTTTTTCTTCTCCTAACAAGTAAATAAACTCCTTCCTTCCTTCCTTCCTTGCTTCCTTCCTTGCTTCCTTCCTTCCTTCCTTCCATATCAAGCAATTGGCTGATGATTAAAAATATGAATTGTTGCTTTTTTCCAGCTTCCAGCTGTCTAATCATTTTACACAGGGGTTGGGAAGGTGGAGGGAAAACGTGTGGGTTGTTCTGGTGGAGGGAAAACCAGAATGGCAATTCCAAACCTTATATTTGAAATTGGTGTGGTCTCTTTTGCACTAGTTCCATATCAACACAATTTTACTGAATTCTATTGAGCTACGCTGTGTTGAGACTCAATGCCAGAATGCAAACCCACTATTTAATGAAGAAGCTCATTAGGAAAAAATATCTTTCAGGTTTACAGAACTGCAGTGTTGAAGACAGAAAATTTTCAGGTAATAGTCCTTCGAAGGAGAGTGATCAGAATCCATTAAATTCTTCAAAGACAGGTAGATTTAATAATCATAGAAGGTATTCTAGAATTTTGAGGCAGATACGTGTAAGCTTCAGAGACAACCAACAAGTATAAAAGTTATTTTTCTTATGTCTTTAATGAGAAGTGATGAATACTAAAAAATACAGTTTGAAATTCTCGTGGAGAAGAAATTGTGATACAGCTGTACAAATAAGGGGTCAGTACTCTCCTGAGCCCGGTTACATTTAATTGAAGCTTCTTAAATAGGCATCAATGAGTGTCAAAGGGTCAAACCCAAAGCAGTCACATGAAGGTAGATCACATTTTCCAAGGGAAGCAGAAAAGGAAAGGAAATTTCGACAGGAAAAGGAGTGCTAAACCAGTCATAATAATAATAATTTTTTAAAAATCAAATATGTTTTAATCCAAACTCAGATAAGGGGGAGATCAATTTATCACTAGTAATCTAATTATAAACTAAAGTTAAGAGCCATATATGGTGAAATTGGAAGTCCTGGTGAAGACTGAAAAAGCATAGTAGTTTAGCACTAATGAACCTCTTTTTTGTTTTAAGAGTAAAAATGCAAGGAAAGAGAAGGATTTAGAGCTAGTTGGAGTTACAACTCTGAAAGTGAACAGACTGAAAATAAAATTCTCTTTTCTGCCACTCTTCACATTATCTAAGGACCTGATCAATCAGATACATGCAGCCATGAATATGAGACACTACTGTGAGTGACCATATTTAAGTCATAAATGAAATTGCCTCGAGAACTAAAATCCATATTGAAGACAAATACACGGCTGGACCCTTGGGTCACAGCTTCACAAAGATTTATGTGTGATTTAACTTTATGTACATGGGTAATCCCATTGATCTCTTCGAGACTGCCTACACATGTAAAATCAAGCAGAGTTTTAAATCTTGCCTGAATTATATCTTTAGATTATTATCTTCTCAATGTCTGCACCAACCTGCAAAAGCAGCCTGATCCACATCAGGCTAAGTCCTTATTAATCTGACAACCATTGGAGCAAGGCCTGTGTTATTGTAGGACTCTTGGCTCAGTTTTGAGATTGGAATTAGTGAAAATAAAACTGGATTCTGCATCAACCTGAACTGTGCCAGATTTGTTTCCTAACAAAACCAGAAGCTGAAATTCTGGTGACTGTGTGAAATGTTTGTAGAATTAATTGACTCTTTTATATCAAAGCCATTAGTCATTCTACATTCTAAGAACTGGATGAAGTCTGAATTATTCTCATCTCAGCCATCATATTGATCTCACAGTGATGGTTTTTAGTTAAAGTGTGCAGTGTCCATCAGCTCTGCTGTTACGGTGACAAGCAAGCCTTGCAAGGACAGAGGATGTTTTTATTAGACCAAGTGAAAAAGGTGCAGAAAGGGAAAGTTTAGAACTCACAAGTTGTTATTGCAAAGAACTTTCCTTCTACCCAAACAATGTTTACTCAAATATTCTTTCTCCAAAGTTTTGTTGGTTTGGGTTTTGTTTTTTTTTTTTTCAGAAAAGGCTAAACATATGATCATGCCTTGTATTCAAAAGATTTTGTCCAATGAGCTTTCTCAAACAAAAACAAAACAAAACAAAACACAGAAAAATGTTATTTAATGGCACCATTGATTCTCTCACACCCATAAATTGCATAGAAAATGTCATATAATATCTGAAGGTAAAATATTCTTATCCAGTTAGACACAAAGGGTTTAAAGCAAAAAAAGCTCTTTATATGGGCATTAAGGAAACTAAGAGGTAAGAGACAATAAGAATACACTGGTTCTAAGTTCTGTGATCTTGTGTCACCTGACTAACACCAATGGACTCCACATTCTGCAGGGCAGTAAATCAGTGCTGAACTCAGCCCACACTCTCCAAAAATGCAGTGGATTGCTGGCACTGCCAAATCTTCCTGGGAGAAAAAAAAAAAAAAAATCTCTGAAAGTGAGCAGAGGAAAAATGCAACCAATGAACACACTAAGTGCAGTGTTGTAAATGTCCTTTCATCAAAGTCATCTACCTCAATATTTTATTTTTCACAGGAGTAATACAAACCATATTACATAGGAGGGAGATTTGGACTGTACTGCCAAAAACCCCAGCCTCAGACTGGTGCCCCAGCCCTGGCTCATGGGCCAAGTGCCATGATCTTGTTCTTTGTCTATGGGCTTAAACTTTTTAAATCTCTGGAAAAGAGTGGCTGCATCCCTACTGAATGCAGTTATAGGGCTATGAACTTCCCTGAACCACCCCAAGAATGGCTGGCCTGAGCCAAAAGTGTGCCAGGGAGGAGACTTGCATGAAACACACACTGTAGAGGTCTGTAAGTTAGTGTTTGATTCTGTTTCCTTACACAAATGTATATATATTGTAATAAGTGTGGTAAATTAGGGTACATGTGATTTTGGCACATAAAATTGCATAACCCCAAATGCACCTTTTGAAAATGTGTCCTCCAGATTCAGACATCTCACCATTTATTTCAACAGAGGATTTTTTCTTCATGGAAGAACAGCTGATGTCTGTAGGTGATGGTCACAGTGTTCTGTTAAACACTGTGTTCACACAGAAGTGCTGATGAATGATTAGAAAAAATGAAACTGCTTTCTAATAAGAAACAACTGGGCTAAAAACAAACATGTGAAAGGCAGATTAAAGTGTGTGCTCTATATCAGGGCTCCTGCTCTGGCACAGCCATAAGTGCTTTAAAAAGAGCAATGGAAAATTTTCTCTGCCAATGCCTTTCCACCAAAGGGAGGTCACTCAGTCCAGAGAACGGGTTTTGCACATAGCAGGAAATGTCACAGAGCTGCTTTGGAGTGGCAGAGCAGCCAGGTGGAGCTTTGATATGCACTGGTGAGGCCACACCTAAAATCCTGTGTCCAGTTTAAGGTCTGTCACTGCAAGATGGACATCGAAGGGCCGAGGGAGCTGTGGGGGCTCAGCCTGGAGAAAAGGAGGCTCAGGAGGGACCTTCTGGCTCTGCACAACTCCCTGACAGGAGGGGACAGCCGGGGGATTGGGCTCTGCTCCCAGGGAACAGGGACAGGATGAGAGGGAATGGGCTCAAGCTGTGCCAGGGGAGGTTCAGGTTGGACACGAGGAGGAATTTCTTCATGGAAAGGGTGATAGGCACTGGAATGGGCTGCCCAGGGACAGAGTGAATCCCCATCCCTGGAGGTATCCAAGGAACTGCCAAACATGGCACTCAGTGCTCTGGGCTGGTCTACAAGGTGGGTATTGGTCACAGGTTGGGCTTGATGGTCTTAGACGTATTTTCCAGCCTTAATAATTCTGTGATTTGATGATTCTGTAAAGCTGCCAGCTGTGAGGGTGTTAATGCAGAAGATGAGGCATGAAGGAATTTCTCCCAGCAAAACCCATTGCCAACTCAGACAGGATGACCCATTCTGAAAGAAGTGCAGTCTCAACACCTGGTCAATGCTGTTCAGAAGTGTTTACTGAAGAGGTGAATTGCACCTGGGAAAGAGGCAAGCTTTGCATCTGGAAAAGAATTGCAGCCTCAAGGCAAGGCTGGCTCCACATGAGGACTGGCACTTACAACCACCTGAAGGAGCATCTCCTGAGGTGCCAACTTTGACACTCCTTTTAACATCCCCACTGATTCCTGTGCAGGAACTGCCTTGGAAAAACTCTCTCTCTTTTAGGAGAACTGCAGGAGGTGCAAGCTTTCACCTCCTGTCTGGGTTCATGTCACCGAAAACATCAGAGAAGACGGAAGTGATGGAAGAAGTAATTATTTTGCATTTCATGTAACAAAAGTCCAGCTATTACTAATTTGACAGACAGCAACTTTCACAAACCCACCAAAACCACCATGACTGATTTTACAGGGGATATTTGAATTCATAGAATCCTCATTTGTGCATCACTGGTTTCTTAAAGGATCCAGTTGGAGAATGAATAATGTGCGGTGGGAGTGGTGACACGAGGGAAAAGGATGGGAACTACTACAAGGAAACTCTTGAGCTGTGTCCATGCAAGGAAGGGAACTGACAAGAGGACAGGAGGAGGAAGAGAATGGATACTCTTGCTACTCTCATTGCCTGTACACATGGACTTCACTGAAGGAAAAAAAGACCTGAAGGAATTTGGATTTGTAAGGCCGAGTGAAACACAGCTCTGACACCAAGTATGTGGGAAAAGGGAGATTTACCATGTGAAAGAGGAAGTCTTTAATTCTTGCCAAGGAGGAGGGGAACAAGAAATCTTGGGAGTTCTCAGTCCACAAGGATTAGTTTGTAACTATTTTATGCTCTGTCGGTTTATCAGACCTGGAGTGTGTTTCCCAAGCAGAGAAAGCAAATGAGTGTCTGTGAGAAATCAATTACTTTTATTTTATGATACAACTCCAAGCAAAATAATTTTTTGTAAGTGTTTAGTGTTACTGAGATGAAACTGTTAATTGAGTTATATTTACTAGGAAAATGCAGCATCTTAGGTTTGTTATGGATTTCCATGTGTCATCTTTGGGTGAAGAACAAAAAATCATTTAATTACTTTGAGAGGGTATTAAAGGGCAGCTCCTTGGAGTTGTTCCCTGAAGTAATTTTGCAAACCATGATCTTTCTTTTGTTTCTGCCACAAAGGTAAATGAAATAACCTTGATTTTTCAGTCAAATTCCCTAACAGCTTTTGTCTTGCCTTGTATGAACCTGCCCAAACTGATATCCACATAGTAATATTAGGATTGTAAATCACTCATTTACCTTCAGGAAGGGAGGATGGGGCAGCCTGTGCTGCCTGCACGATGTGAAGGACTTGAGCCAGCCCGAAATCAGTGAGGCAGGGGAAGGCTTTTTATTTCATGTCTCATGCACAGGAGCGAGGGAGGTCGGATTCTTCCTTTTCCCAGCCTGCCAAGCAGCCAAAAATCGGATCCCCACGGGAGGGCTGGGTTGAGACATCACGCTGTTAACAGAGGCTTCAAGGCAGCCCATCTGCTGCCACTGTCACGCTGCTGCTGTGACACAGCAGAGCTGCCAGGGAGGACACCTCACTCCTGGGCTCTTTATGGACTCCTTGGGAATCAGAAATGTGGGGCTGGAGTGGACTGTGGGAATGGGAAACCTGATGGATTTGGGGGCAGGGAGAATGTGAAGCTGCCTGGATTTTCTGGGAAAGTGTGCATGAAATCAATGGGCTGTTGTTGGGGGGGCAGGGAGGGGAAGGAGGAAGAATTTGTAATTCATGTATGTGTTCTCTGATAGGGAAATATAATACTGGGGGATTTGCTTTGGAGAGGGAAAAAAAAAATACTATTTGAGAAGGTTACTTGCCTGACCAGAAGAATTATTGAGGGAACCCCATTTTAAAAGAGCTGGATGCCTAAGCCTGAATTAATAAAGTAGGAACTGCTGTTGAAATAATGCAAGGAATTTCTGATGGAAAGAAAGACAGAGGGGACTTGGCAAAACAAGAAGGTAGGAAAAAATTATCAATTTAATGATCAAGTTCAAAACAGATCAGAGATACTTCTGCACATTTATTCCCCCTCTCTCTCTTTAAAAAATCCTTTTCCTCAGGAATAAATGTTTAAGTGGAAATTTAGTTACATTTCTGTCAGTTCCTTGGTTTGGAAGGATGGAGATGAGGACTGGATTTTGTTTATTTTGAAAAATAAAATACATTGGATCTGAAAATTGACAAACAAGTTATTGCTACACTTTTCAGATGCATGAACACAGAAAACATCCAGGTTGAGATCTCATAAATTTTCCCAGTGTTTTCCACAGCTTGCTTTTGATCCCTGAGAGTTCTCAATAGCTCTAAATGAAGAGTGGGGAAATGACAAAAATGTTCAAGTTATTTAAAGTCTAAGACATAAAATCAATCTTTGGTTAGCTGAAATTCTATCCTGTCCATTCTTCTGCAGTATCATTACTGATATCTACATGATAGTGATGTCTTTGCTGATACAGTAAATGATACAATGTCTTTGCTGTCTCTGCAGAGTGAAATAAGAGGGGATTTCAGTGATACCAGCTGCAATTAAGTATGAAATTTTGATTTTCTTTTTACCCCTTTTGTCAGTGTTTGTAAAAGTTTTACCCAAACTCCCTCTGGCCAATGGAAAACTTTTCACTTGGTTTTCTCTCACACCCAGACCCTCTAAAACTTTCCTTTATAGCAAGAATTGTAGAGTTTTTTTGATGCCATTTATTTCTAGAAAGCCTGAACAAAGAAGGTTTTTCTGTAGGAAGACGTGTGATGGTGCTTAGAGAGCAGAGGCTCCTTGGCTTGAGTTTCTGTGGGGATAAGATTGATGTTAGCAAAATATTTCATGTCTGCTATTGTCCTTTCTCTTCATAACCTCAAAACTCTTTTCCAAGTCCAGCTACAGCTGACAGATGACTTCAGTTTTCAGAGGAACTAAACCGCAAATTTCAATAAATTGGTGGCTGGGCCAGAAGAAGATCCAAGCAAGTCTTTTCTGAGGGAAATTTGGAGCAGAAACTCAAATATATGATCAGAAACCAGAGCAGCAAGGCAATGGAAGTGCTCTAGTCTTGAAGCAAGGCTTGGCCAGAAACCTGGAACACCAGGGTGTCAGGGTTCAGGTGCTGTGCTGATCATGGTATGATTCACATTCCTAGGAAAGGGGAAGACTTGTGAATGAAGTATTTCTTTGCAGATACAGACTTTTTCTTGTTTTCTTATTTGAAGAGAATGACAAATTTTAATCTGGTAAAAAGAAAAGAATGTGAAGAAAATGCAGTTCTATTCCTGAATTTTCTAGACAACACTGGAAATCCCACACATCCCTTCACTTTTTTTTTCTGAAGTCTTTCAATTCATTCATTTGCCTAATGATCCCATACTTTTTTCTTTTTATTGATGAATGTTAAGTAAGAACTCATTGATTTTTCTTTTTTATTGCATCAAAATACAAACATTGCTGGAATGAAGTAATTTGTACCAGAGATCACTTTATGGTCACCACTTATAACAAAAGATTAGAGACTGCAAATGGTAACAGTGGAGTGGTGAAAACAAATTTAGCTTCATATGCAAAGGGGTTTTTTTTCTGTCTTTCCATCATTATAAACATATGTAAAAGTCCTTTTTTGGAAAAGAGTCTCTCATCTTTTGAACTTCCAAATTAAAAAAAGAAAAAACAAAAACCAAAACCAACCCAACAATTTCTAAGAGTCAAGGGGACAAATACAAGGTGTGGAATGACCGAGTAGGCAGCAAATCTACAAAAAGGAATTTGTGAATCAGCAGATCCATCCTGATGAAAAAAGGAATCCCCTATAAGTGAGGGGTGCTACAGAAGGCATGGGAAATAATACCTCTTTTCCATAGGGATAAAACCCCATCTGGGATTCTGTGTCCAGCTAAGTGCAGGTAACAGCTGGAGAAATGCCCCTTGCCAACTGGCAAAAACCCAGAGATGAACACCAAGAATTATTGGAGGTCCAGAAAACACAGCTTGTGAGACAAGAGCAAAGGAGCTGGGTTTGTTTAGTCTAGGAAAGGGAAGAATGTGCAGAGACATGATAACAGCCACCAGAAACAGGACAAGACACGATGTGTTTGAATTACCTCAACAGAAGGAGGGTGGGAATTAAGGGAAAAAAACCCAGCTTTTTAATGGCAAGATAGTGAAAGGCTGGATTAGCTTGCTCAGAGAATTTGTGGAGGCTTAAAGAACAATTTAGACAAACATTCGCCAGGTGAGTTATGAGATTGAAGTTTGCTTATATGTAACCCTCCCCATGGTAGAAAAATGGACTGGGTGACTTTCTAAAGTCTGTGGCAGCCTCCTTTTTTACCATTGCTTAAAATCATGACTTTGAATATTTAAAAAAATAAATTTTGAATTTTAAATTTAAAAGTGAATGCGGCCTAATCCTGTTTCTCACTAAAAGCTTTCCTCCTCATATACACATCAATGCTTTCCTTATCTTGGCTGATTATTATCCTGACTGTTCATTAACTTGAGAATTTCATGTTCAGAAACAAATGACTTTAAAGACTATATTAGATTTAAGGTTTTCCTTTCATAGCAACTATAACATGTGCAAGATATATTTTTAAATACTTATTCATTAGTATTTTAAGAATTGAATTATTCTATTAATCCTTGGCCTAATAATCCTTAAAGTAGCTTTATAAGTCTGACATTTTTATTCAAGATNTGGCTGAAATATCCCTTCACTTTTATCAGTTTTAAATCTACTAACTTTGGATTCAACTGCTTTCCATTTGCTTCTGAACCGTAGGTCAAAATAAACAAAACTTTGTATTATGTCCTTTCTGGTGCATCCCTTCTCATTCACCTCTCTCAAATCCTGCTATTCCCAGCCTGGCTTGTGGGAGTCCTATTGTCTGTCTGATGGTCAAAATTGGCTGTTGGATGGGTGTTTTCCAAGCAAGAGCATGTCTCACACACTGAGAGAAGGAGAGACAGCTGACAGCAGCACCTTTGGAGCACCAGCAGAAGGACAGGTGGGTTTAGCTTGAGTTTTTGGACAATTTGAGTCATCTAAGCACAAAAGAGTTACATGGAAAGCAGAATGGAGTATTCTGGTATCTTAAATGTGACAGCAGCCACCAACAGGCGGGAAAGCTTTGCAAAGTCCTCTCAGCAGGATGATGCAGAATAATCTGCTTCAAAAACCAGATTTCACTTTCCTTGTCAACAATCAGAAATTGAAATGAAACTTGAGGAATACAACTTAGCAGTAGGAGTAAGTAAAACTCTGAGGAGAAACAGAAGCAAGTGCTATATAGGGAAATATAATACCAGCTTAGTCTGGAAAAGAGGAACAAGTTACTGAAAAACCCTCATAAAATTGGGTCTATTAAAGCATAAAACATAAAGTTAATACAGGTTTTTAAAGGTCTTACATTATTCTATTTGAATTGAGATGAAAAAGGGTAGTTCAATATTTTGGAGGAGTATGTGGGTGACAAGATTGTAATGAGCTATAAGACCTGTATCTGCATCAGGTCAGTGTGCTTCAGTACCTAACAGAACAAAAAAATATCATGTTTCTAGATGTATGTTCTAAAGGTTTGCTTCCCTGCAAAAACATCTCTGTCAGCTCAAAAACAGAATTATTGTTAAGTGAAATATGCCAGGAAATGTTATTCCTATCCTTTGTCTGCTGTTGAGAAGTTATCTGTTGCAAAAGATTTTTTAAATTTTTTTCGTCTAACTTTTGATGCATTGAATAAAATTTGCCTTATTTTTCATGCAGAAATACAGAGATCATGGATTCCATGGTTCTGGTGTGAGGAACTGCCACTTGTTGATGTCACGGAGGTTTTTCAGTCGGTTTGGAAAGTCTTACTACAACAAACAGTGTTTGTTTTGGTGGTCCTTGATTTTGATGATATAGAGTCTGTTAGTAAGGACAAGAGGTTGATTTTGTCCAGCTCACATTTGGATAAAAACACTGTGTGCTGGGTGAGCAACTGGCTCATAGGCTGGACACAAAGGGTGACAGTGACTGGGGTGACATCAGACTGGGGAGCTGTCACTTGTGGGGTTCTGCAGGGCTCCATCTTAGGCCCTGCACTCTTCAAGAACCTCATAATGCACTTGGATGCAGGACTGGAAAGGATACTAAGTTAGTGTGCAGATGACCCTAAATTGGGAGGAGCTGGAAGGCAGAAGGGCCCTGCAGAGAGCCCTGGGCAAATGACAGGGCTGGGCCAACCATGTGAAGTTTAACAAAGACAAGAGCTGGATTCTGCACCTGGGACGAGACAGCCCTGGATGTACAGACAGGAGAGCAGTGCCAGGGAAAGGGAGCTGAGGGTCCTGGGCTGGGGCCAGCTGGACATGAGCCAGAGTGTCCTGGAGCCAGGAGGGACATCCCTGTCCCAGGGGCACCAGGCCCAGCATGGCCGGCCAGGCCAGGGAGGGATTGTCCTGCTCTGCTCTGGGCTGGGACAGCCTCACCTTGAATATTGTGTGTGGGTTTGGGTGCTGCAATATAAGAAAGACCTAAAGCTGTTGGAGAGTGTCCAAAGTAGGGTTTTGGAGACGTTGAAGGGCCTGAAAGGGAAGCCACATGAGAAGCAGCTGAGGGCACTTGGTCTGTTCAGCTGGAGGAGACTGAGCTCCTTGTGCTCTTCAACACCCCCATGAGGGAAGCTGAGGGGCAGGCCCTGAGCTCTGCTCTGTGTGACCAGGGACAAGACCCAGGGAATGGCTGGAGCTGTGTCAAGGGAGGGTTAGGGTGAATACCAGGAGAAGATTCTTCTCCCAGGGAGTGCTGGGGCACTGAACAGGCTCCCCAGGGAATGGTCACGACGCACAGCCTGACAGAGCTCCAGGAGTGTTTGGACAATGCTCTCAGGCACGGGGTGGGATTGTTGGGGTGTTTGTACAGAGCCAGGAGTTGGGCTGCATGGTCCTTGTGGGTCTCTTCCAACTCAGCATAGTCTATGATTCTACCATCTTTTACCCCAGAGGCCACAGCAGTCGTCCAAGTGGCCAAAGGAGACAGAGTAGAGGACACAGCTTTGATGTACTTCGACGTCACAGCTCTGCTGTCTGTCCCTCAAATATGTAAATATGTATCACAATTTTAGGTCTGGGATTTCTCATTTCTCCAAAGGCAGAGAGATTTTGTTCCAGTGCAATTTTTATTCCAGTGTGCCTTTTATTTTTTTTTTTTTTTTGGTAAACCAAGAGGACAAAACAAATGTTGAAGTCCCCAAGATGTTAATAAAAATGGAAATTCTTGTCTTCCAGTCAGCTCTAGTTGCTGCCTGGTACCAGTTTTGGGGAAGATGTTCATACAGCTTCAGGACATTAACAGCAGGGAATAACTTCACATTGGAAAGATATTCATCATATGGCATCTGTGCATGAGTGGATGGAATTTGAAGACTTCTGTGATGTACAGCTCGCCAAAAGCCATTTTCCACACTGACAATGATGACAACCCAAAGTATTGGCTTGTGCTGACCAGTCTTGATGTTGTCATGTTGTCTTGGCGGTTTGGTCAACTTTGAAAAGAAATTTCATTGCCACTGCTTGAAGAAAAAGGAAAAAGAAAATAAACTACCATATTGTCATGATTCTCCAGCTGGCTATCAGCTTACTTCATGGAACTGCAAAATGACATCTAAGTTGTGATTTATTTTTATAAATTAAGAGCAGGCCCATTATGCCAGGCCCAAAACACTCTGGGTGTTTGCAACAGCCAATTACTGTGGAAACTGCTGAAACAAATAAATGTTTGGATAAAGATCTGGAACAAACGCCTCCATTTTTTAAAGAATTCTTGCAAAATATCACTAGACCAAGAAATCCCAACCGCTTCATCTGTTTGTTGCTACATGTATATCCTTCTCTGGAATTCTTTGCTGCAGATCTACAAAGGAATAAATGAAAAACTGCTGTTCCTCCACTTAACCTATAGCAAGCAGCCTTTAAAACCAACTCATCTGTTACATTCCAGCCATATTTAGCTGTTTTTATCAGAGCTGTGTGGTAGGAAATGATCTGTGGGGGTTTTGAAAGACTGAAATATGAGGATATTCAAGTCCTGCTTTGAATCCAATATAATCCTGCACATGAACTTGTCCCATTGAAATCAGGTTCATAAAAGCATACCTGTACACACCCTTCCTAAAGTCAATTCTAAATGCCTCTGGTACTGTAATCCTGCTTGATGGGGCAGATCCTGCTTTTCCAGGCAAAAACAGAGCATGGCAAGAACCCACTGTCTTGGCATTCTGTGTGATTCCCTTTTCAAATAGTGGGAATGGAATAAGATGTAAGAAAACAAGACAAGAAAATGCCTAGGTGGCACATAAATCAAAACAATGCATGTTAATACTTAAAAAATCGTGGACAAATACACATAGACAATTTTACACAAAATGAAAGGGAGAGTGAAGTATTAGACTGAAGTATTTGCTCTTTCAGGAGTTTTCAAAGTGATATTTGCTTTCTGTAGATTCAAATAATGGAAGAGAGAGGCTGTTTGTTTGTTAACACAACATCAAAGTCCACATACAACATGTTATATATGTGAGTTAATAATTTTCTTTTCACTGTTTAATATATTTATTAGCTCTGTCTACATTTAGTTTAAAATTGTTACACATACACAAATGCATTTTATCCTATTTATAGATGCAGCTTTTGTGGTTTTCTTGCTGTAATAACAGGCTTCCCAAGCAATGAAGTTCCCAATCAATGTGCTATTTATTGGGCTATCTATGTTCATGTTTCTTATTTCTATTTAACATGTTATCTATGTTCATGTTTCTTATTTCCAGTTGCAAAGAAAAAAAAAAGCTTCTTGATTCTTGGTTCTGTGAATATAACATACATTTTCACCCATCAAAGCATTGAAAATAGATTTATCCTCCTCTTTTTTAACATCTCCACTGCCTCTGATTAGGGCTGATTAGGGAGCAGCATACTGGTAATTAACATTTTTCTGGTTTTCATAGATATACCTGTCAAAAAAAATTACATATATATTTTAAATGAAGATATTTTAACATTTGAAATATGAAAGTTTATGAATGCATGTCATTTTTATTAAAAGTCCAAAACAGCAGAAACTCATCAATGTCCCTATCTTGAACATATAAAATACAGAAACGCATATAAATCATCACAAATTAA
>VWYP01000007.1:0-51057 GCA_013400435.1 Pycnonotus jocosus
TATAATATATATATATATATCACATATAAGCTTTATATATGTATCAGATACCTATATATGCTTTTTCTAAATATAAAAATCACAAAACAAGGAAACAACATTTAGAAACAGATTAACTTCAAGCTTTTCAAAGGATGACTTAATGAAGTTACATTCAAATTCTTTGGACACTTGAAGAATAAATTGAAAGTTTCTTAAACAAATAGCATTCTCAAAATTTAATTGTGAAAGAAGCTTGAAATATATTGTTAAAAATCAAGACTTCTCTGCTTTCATTTTAGAAAAAAATCCCAAAACATCACTGCCTTCTAAGTGTGAAAAAGTATTTGATATTACAGCAACTTTGTAGATTTTTCTTTGTTCTTTCTCAGCATTGCTGTCTACTATTTGTATATAATGGCAACATTAACAGCCAACAAGTAATTTTTTATTCCAAGTAATGCAATAGTTGGCAGTACTCCCAAAAATTTCTTTTCCTTTTAATTCTTCCACTTTCCCCACCATACTGGTGATGGGCTGATTATTTGTTTACACAAGATGAAAGAGTCAATAAGTAGGTTTTCAAATCTGCAAGCAGAGACATTTGTCATTTAAATAGGAAGTTCTGTGCCTGCAGCAGAACTCAGTTTGATCAGCTAAAGAAAAAAAAATCTATTTGGTTAAATATGCTGCTGAAGATGCACACTGCCTCAGCAGAGGGAATAGATTAAGAACAGATATACACTTCAGCTCAGCTGAAAATATCAGAAAACATTATGACATATATTCTAGCAAAATACAGTCTATACGTTATTTCAAGGGAAAACATTACAGAGCTCAACATTAACATGCATCAAACACATTCCTTAAAATGGAAACAGAATGAACAAAATGGTTTTTTCGTTCTTTTTTTTTTCCCTGATGAACATATTGTCTTGAGCACTATATTTAAATTTAAGGAGATTCAGTGCTGTTGATGAAAGAGCCAGTACTGAATCTCCATTTAAGAAAACCAGCTGCAGATTTGATTAAAACAATAAATATTGTAGTGAAGCATTGTAAATAAAGTAATATGTTGCCTTAAACAGTTTAAATGGGACAACAGAAATCAAGTAGAGAAAATAATTTCTCTCAAACCTAACTTTTGTGGAACAATATAATTCTATTTTCATTTGAATTTTCTTCAAACTGAAGTCCCCTTATTTCAACTTAGCATATATTTAGACTTTTTACAATCTGAGAGATTTTCAAAATACATTTAATAGCACTGCTGACTTCCAAGTGTCAGATTTAATAGAAGATATAAGGAATGTAACAACTTATTCGAGGAGATCCAAACCCTTTATTTTATTTCTTAGATTCGTTGTAGTTTGCATGAAAATTAAATTAGAATGGTATCCCATTAGGGTTTGTAGTGTACTACAAAGCTATACAGGTAGTGTAGGTGTTTGCACAATATTCTGTGTGCAGCAAGAATACTACACTTTGGGCCTAAGGAGGAATTTAGTGTGTTTCTTGGCCATGAATTGAGTGTAGGGCTCATCAGAAACTTAGGTTAGTAGTAGATGTGAAAATGATGTGGCTTTATATGCTACATAAACATAGTAAAAAAATGAGCAATGACTACAAAATTTTAGTCTCATTCAGCCTTAGAACCTGGAATGGATTTTTCAGTTTGCTGTTTGAAATAAGGTGCCTGAGTTCATTCACAGGTCAGACTTAAGATTTTTATCTTTTGATATCAAAGTTAACAAAAGAGCTTTACATACAAAGAGATCTTGAATAGATATTTCAGTTTCTTAACTTCTGAGGACGTATGGGAGTAAAACTCAGGGGTGTAGGGAGGTAGCAAGGAACAGAAAGAAAAAGTGAGAAAAAGTGCATACAGATACAACACCAAATCTCTGCTTTTCTCAGTTTTGAGACATTAGAAATAAATGCAGCATAAATAGAAGAGGAAGTGACAAGTGATCTCTCCCTTCTAAATGGAAGAATTTCACTGCATCATCGTAATTGTTGAAAGCTGTTTCTCACTCAGAAAAGTCTGTAAAGATATGTGTTGTCAGACTCACTGTCTTGATCCTACAGATTACTATGGGGGGTCATGCAGCTTCCTGGATTTAGTCCTATAGAACTGGATGTTGATCTAAAGGTGGAAAGCAATGTCTTGAGAAGAATGTACCCTGGATTTCAGCAATCACTAGGGTGATTACATTGATTCACATCCAACCTATACATGTAAACAATAAAGCTGATGGTAGTTACAGACTAAGTAATGAATATCACTGAAATTGCTTCTGTAAAACTTAAGTGATTCTGGAAGAGATAATAAATGTCTCCATCTTTGCTGGCAACTCCGCTCTAAACTGCTCTAAATTGAAATTTTGATGAAGGGAACAGAGATAAATACATCTTACATTCCTGTTATTCAAAATATGAAGCTGACTATGGAACCCTTAATGATGTTCTTATTTTGTGTTTAAAAAGCTACATCCTGTTTTTAACTCTTTGTAATACCATAAACAAACATAGCCCAGTGCAGTAATGGCTTCTGTACACAGGTAATCCAAACATGAAAATTCTGATAGCAAACATCTATCAGTGAATAGAATAAGACAGAAACTTCAGTAAATGACACATATTTTATTTTAAGAGAATAACATATAAGTTTGAATAAGCTTCATGGAAGTGAAAAGGGGAAAATCTTGATGACCAACAGGTGACTGAGTCAACATGGACTAAACTAAACTCAAAACAGAAAAAAAAAATTTATTTAGCACTGAATAAAAATGTCGAGAAGAATTTCACTATGTCACTATCACACATGAAAACAATACAATATTTCATATCCTGTATATATATATATGCCAAGAGACTGGCTTCTAAACAGTGAGAATTTGAGCACATAAATTGCTCATTTATGAGCATAAATTCAATTCTGTTGATATTACTGAAAAGTAGTAGATAGAATCATGTAATTAGAATATCAAAATCACAAACTAGAAATTGCTTAGGAAAGATTACAGCAACAAAATGAAAAGCAAAACAAATGGAAGGCCTTAACTTATTAACAGTTGGACTCCATGATCTTAGAGGTCTTCACCAACCTTAGTGAGTCTGGTCTAGTGTGAATATCTTCACCCCAACAAAAACTCAGTTCTAAATATTCTTGGATACTCACAGGTTGGTACTCCAGTGGATACAACTGAAGCTGTGCTAAAGAAGGTGTGTGCTAAAGACCACAGCATCCCATTAGGAAAGAGAGGTGCTCATTAAATACTCTTGATGAAGAACAGTAAAAAAGCCATGAGGAACTTCAGTCTGTGGTGTAAGCCTGGGGTTGCTGGTTCAAAGTTGTTCTTTGCAATTTGCAAATGCTCACATCAAACAGTTGCTACATATGAGGAGAATCAAGGATCTGCATACTCTGTGACTTGAATTTTACATCGAACTTCATTCCATGAAGCATAGGGAAGCAGATCACAGAACTGTAAGTTAGTTGTTGATTAGTTCTGAGTGGCTGTAACTTGTCTGCACTTGCAAAGAGCCTGAAGTGCTCTGGGGAAAATCTGCCAATTTGTTTGCTTTAAACTCTAGGATGCTGTGACAGTTTCACAAAGTGGAAAACATTAAATTATTAGCCAGTCACACTGAGAAAGAAGATAAAAACTACTAATATAATTAATATTTGGGATCTACTTAAAAGATTTTATTAGATTCTCCAAAACTTTTTTTTTTTTGGTATAAATTAGCTTTTTCTAAAAGACAAAAAAAAAGGTCCAATAAACTTGAATAAAGAGAAAACTTGAGATATTTAGTATAAACCATTAAATGACAATTTCAGAAAGCTCATAAGGAAAAAATATAGACAACAGTATGACCAGCAGAGTAAGAGAGGATGGTAAGACTTTTGAATAAACCATTACCAGTGGCTAATTATCAGATAGAAATAGGCAATTGAATACAATAATATCATTCAATAAAGGTTTCTTTTCTGTATCTGATGAAAAGACAGATTATACATACACATGTGTGTGCAAATGTTGAAAGGTCTTTGGGTTAGATTTCAATGTGGCAATATTTAAGAATATATTGAACAGCAACTATTGAAGCTGGACATCTCTTGATCAACAAAAGTGAGTAAGTTTGATGTAAGAGTTTTAAAACAATTGGCTTATGTCTGGAAAATTAATGTTGAATTTTCAAACAAATGTCTTCAGATAATGGTGTATAGATTTCATTTATAAGTGAAAGAAATTCACTAAAACACCTAATTTTTTCCTTTTTGTAAAGTGAAAAATTTGTGTATTTCAAAAATGTGAATAATTAAAAATACCACCAGTAATGTTCACAAGTTTTGCTTAAATCCTTCAGTTTGCTCTTTAGTACACCTGAAATCAGTCATTAGCTAAGATTTGATTGCTGCACTGGGAATAGTGGTTTAAAGGAAAGGTAGAGCACTAATATTTTTAAAAAACAAAAGTTTCTAACAAACCTCTAATTTGGTGAATGTTCGAGAATGTAGATATTCTTTTACATCTTTAAAAGATATTATTCAAAATATTTTTGAAGGAATGCATAAATAGCTCTTTCAATCTTTCCATTCAAGATTAAAGTTAATGCTGGGCAATCATGCTGGTGTTATTAAAATATAAACAGCTATATTTTCTTTTTCAATTTAATTCTTGGGTGGGGATGTTTTTCTTGTCAGCTTGGCTCTTTCTGGAGGTACCTACATTCTTCTGGTGAGTTTACTCTGAGAGTAGCTTGCAGTTTCCATTTGACACCATAGACTGAAATTAATTATAATTTTAGAAGATACAGGTTTTGCACTGTGCAACATCTGACCTTTTCAGATTACAACATATTGCCTGCCATGTTTAGAACTCTGCTACATTTCATTAATAAAAATAGATGTTCAGCTTTTATGTTTGAGCTGCTCTGTACTCTAATTTGTACTCTCATTTCAGTTGGCCACTGTCTAACTGGCAGAAGCAATAAAAACACAAAGTTATTTTGTGTATTCATTACATCTAAGATGCTTTCAACGTGGGAATTATCATATCACTGCAATTAATTATCACAGTAATAGAAATCTTTCAGATCATGAATTTTGATGTCATAAGATTCCAGACTGCAATATGCAGCTGTGCAAATGTAGGGATATCCCAAATAAGCACCAGTAGCTGTTTTAACATGCTGAAAGTACCTCTAGCTAGATATCACTGTACCAACTTCAGCTTTCTACTTTTTTAAATCTTGGCTTTGTTTTGTTTCTACAGTTTTCCTGAACAGGTTATAAATTTATTCCAACTGTATATTTAATATACCAGCTGCTAAATTCCTAGAAGCTTCCCCAGAATTAGTTGTCCTTTTATATTACATATATCACAGGCTGTGGAACTTGGTAATAGCTGTTGTTTTTGAGTGAGATGAGTGCATCACAGATGGCTTATGCACCTGCAGCAAACATTTATCTCAGGCTGCTCATAGTTAGACTGTTTTGCACTGAAAAAAGACTTGTGTAATGGAGGAAAGCATGCCTGATAATACCAAAGTATCACTTAGATTCTTTCACGTTGGTGTTTGGTGCATTCTTCTGAAAATGGACTTTTGGGATGAGTGATATTTTTACTCTACAAAAATCTCTTGCAGAATGTAACTGAAGTGTACAGTAATTTTCTTCCAATGTTTTCCACAATTATATATTAGACATATTAAGTTGGAAGAGATAGTTTAATAGGGACAAATGAGGGGGGATTCCTAAGTGCTGTCAGACTGTTTTTCAATTTCTGCAGAATTTTACATTTCAGCCTATGAGTAGGTTTACACAGTTGAAATTATGAGTATGTTCTTGCCAAAACATGATGGTGTGGTTTTTACGGATATGGATTTTGACACTGATGGTGAAGGGTTATGCAGTGTCAATTAAAGATGAGAAGCTATAACACCAAAAGAAATTCTCTGAACATGTATCCCATTGCATAATTGATGTCCTGACCTTCTTGACTGACAGATGACTTACATGTTTTTGTATATTAATGAGTTAAGAAAAACCCAAACAGACAAACACCACAAGACAAAACAAACAAACAAAAATCTGAAAACAACAAAAGACAAACCCCAGTGAAAAGCTCCCAAACCACAAAACTTTGCTTACATCTTTCTGCCAATTGATAAGCTTAAGAGCTCTTTAGCAAAAATCTTATTTAGGTGAATCAGAGGTTTGCCTAAGGAGAACCAATATAAAGCAGAACACAGTTAAATTACTTCCTTAAAAGTAGATAATAAAATGAAAAGTGAAGCTCAATTGTACTGAGTGTTGGATCATATTCATATTTAGGAGCTACATATATTGTTCTATAGTATCAATAATTTTAAATTTTATGTAAGAAAGGAACTATATTACTGTTTCATTAAAAATCAGAATTTTGAAAATCAGTTATCTAAAAACCCACACAATTGTTCATTTAAAGAACCTTAAAATTATCATTATTGAACACTTACCAAATCAAATTATATGTTTTTTTTCTGGTGGGGGTACTACATCAATTTTTACCAGAGGACTCCATGTTTTCAATTATGTTTTTTAAATCATAAATTAAAATAAATCATGCTACTTATCTCTTTCCTTGGTATGCATTTGTGAGACAATGTTTCCTCTGGAGAATACTGACTTATGCTGTATAGGCTTAAATAAGTTTGCGCTTCTACTCAGAACTACTAAAATTACACATCTGTATTTACTGAGTTACAAACTTACTTTAATTTTTTTTCACTAGATAATTTCACAGAGACACAAAGAATTCCAGCTTTCACACAGTTATTGAAAACAAAACCAGATTGAAGCAATTTTTTTTCTTTTTTTCATGTAATATTCTTTAGTCTAGTAGACTTCAAAACTTCTAGAGCCATAAAGACACAGAAGGCTTTAATTAGGAAGACCAAGAGCTCCACCGCTGGAAATTTTGCTAACTTTTTATTATGCCTGAAATTTTCATAGTTCCTCTGTGACCTCTTAAAGGTATGAATCTAATCTCAGAAATTCAGTAAGTACTTTCAGAAGATGATTTCAGACAGAGATGGAAATGAAATGTCTGGCTCTGATGCAGGAGAAAAAAAAGCTGTGCTGTAAAGACTTACAGAAAAAATTACTACATTAAGTTTAAAGAAATTTCTGTATAGATCTGCCATTTAGAGCTGAGCAAAATTTATTTCTAATATTCACTTCATTAAAGTGCATCCATGCTGTGACTCAAGGATACTTTAGATTTAATCAAGTCCTCTCCCTGTTTATTAATGTTAAGACATCAGAGCACAGAAGCCAAGTCTCTGTCTTCTCAAAGTGGCCAAATGGCATTGCTGGTGACCCAGGTTCAGTCTTGAACTTGCTCTCCAAAGCAATATGTTTTGAACTCTTTTCAAATTGGGCAGGACATGGATAAGGGCAGTGCCAATGCAGGCAGGCAGGTACTGTTGGGAGTTGAGAAACAGATTTGCATTTACTTTAGCAGGTTAGAGCCTGCAGTGAAATCTCTTCTGTCTAAATGTGTATATAAAAAAAATTTATACAAGCTGAAAATCTCCTCCTTTGACTTTATTTTATCAGAAAACATTAGAATCTACTGTTCTCCTTGAAAGGCTGCCTTGTTTGCAGATCCCAAGTAGATGGATATGCCCTGTAGCCTGAGATATCTGGAAATATATTAGAAATTGCTTTTAACCTCATTCTTGTCAAATATGGTCAAATATCAGTCTTTAGGTACTGATTCTTCAGAATTCCTGTATCTCAAATGAGACCTTGAAGTTCTTGTATCTTATGATAATGTTATTGATTCCAACCAGTGGTCATGGTCTAAATCTTGGGATCATCTGGTATAACTATTAAATAATTTATTGACCTTTATGAAATCATTTCTCCTAGAAGAAGGCACACACACACACTCACACACACGTTAAATATGATATTTAAAGACCTTTTCACGGCTAACCTTCTGACTTGTTCATTTTCATAGAACAGCTACCTCAAAAAAAAATTAATCAAGGTCAGAAACTGACAATTCATCTCATCATATTTAAATAGTTGGAAAACTAAAAGAAACCCAACAACAATAAACTACTCAGAAAATCTATTCAAATTAAGAAGGGTTTGTTCAAGGCCTTGGCATGGAATGATGGTCTCACAGATCCACTGTTATCGCACTGCACTACTGATAGGATACAGCTAAATATTTGGTTATTCCTGACTCTCATAAATCCTCCTGAAGTAGGTATTTTGAATAATGGTTAATAGGAAAACAGCTTCTTCACAGTGCTTTGTGCTTACAACACTGCAACTACATTAACAATTCAGTTTGTAGAAATTGCACAAGATTTTAACAAGTCCCTTAGCTATGCCCAGTTGTGACACAGCATTTCACTTCAGTAGATGCTTTAGTGTGCTCTTGCTAACGTTCTGCAAGAAGAAATTAAATGAGAAGTTTCTCTTCACCAAATGCTTTTTAGCACTCTACTCATTTTGGCTGGGGTAAGAGTTAAATTTGCTCATAGTAGCTGCTATGGGGCTGTGTTTTGGATTTGTGACACCAAGTGGTGACAACAGATGTTTTCTTTACTGCTCAGTTTAGAGAGTCAAGGCCTTTTCTGCTTCTTACTCCATCTCACTAGTAAGAAGACAAGGGGTGCAGAAGGAGTCAAGAAGGGACAGAGGTTTTTTCACTATTTCCCTTCTAATTCACTGTCCCATTGCACTGCAGAGAGGGAGGGAGGGAGTGAGTGGGTGAGTGAGTGAGTAAGTGAGTGGCTGAGGGGTGCTTGTTGGCATGACACACATCAATCTTTCTTTTGACTTTATCAGCAACCACAGGAAGACTGTAGCAGACAGCACTACACTGTGGACTGACACTTTTAGGTGCAGACTGCTAGTAGGTGTTGATTGTTTTGCTCACTGTTGACCAGGCACTTCTGGAAGTTAATGAAGATGTGAATTTAACTGTGCATATGCACGAATACAGCAATAAAGAAGGGTATTTAAATTTTATTCTTAAAAATATAATCACAGGCTTATACTGAAGCTTTCTATGGCCTAATTGTAATAATTTTATCTATTATATTTGGAAGTAATAAAGATAAATTTAAACTAACAGTAGATAATTATTCACCTTCCAGAGACATTATAAATGAAAGAAACAGTTTATTTCATAGAAATAATGAGCTAAGACTACCTACCTCCTTTAAATCAATGCAATAGCTAATATTCAATTATTTCGATTAGAATCAGCGCAATATTCGGGGACTTCTCAACCTTATGGTGAAAGGTTAAAGTTATTATAAAGAAAAAGGACTGTATGGATACGTTAATTTTCATAGACTAAGGAAATTATGTCTTCCTCCAATACAGGAACACTAGTTTGCTTTGGCTAACTTTTCTACCTACTTTGTAGATGGAAAAATGCTCTTCAAAATATTGTTTTAATTTCTTACCGACATATCAGCTAGGACTGTTACATGTAACTGCATTACAAGTTGGAGTTCTTTTGTTTGATAGGAAAGTCGTTAACAGAATCAGTGGTAACAGAATGTCATAGGAATTAATACAAACTTGTGAACAATTTAAGGGAGTCATTTACTCTATTTGTTAGTCCAGTGGGAAACTTCCTGTTTCAAATAGTAGGAAAGGATAATTTGGATTATAATATGGAAAATATTCTCTCTACTGTCTGATTGTTTGCTGTCATATGCAAATAATCATGAATACATCAATCTACTAATTGCTAATCAGCCTCCATGCTGTTTTAATAAATTCATCTACTAAGGTTGTTCTGTCAATATTTAATTAATGCAGTTTAATATAATGACTGTTCTTGTTAACATCTGTTCATAGCAAAAATAGGATTCAGACATTTAGCAACACAGCATTGCTTTTCTTCACAGGCAAGTGGTGTTTAAACAGTGTTTTCCTTTACATAGCAAATATTATCTAAGACATTCAACAGTTTATGACACCATCCATTTTTAATGTAGCAGCAGCTTATATAGCAGCCTTGAAGCTGCACCATTTTGAGTACCATAAGCATACTTTTGAAACATTGACTTAGATGTTAAGTTTATCACAAAAACTTGTGTTACAAGTTACATAACAAAATTATATAACAGAGAACAAGCTATTCTATGGCATAATGCAACTGCCTAAAAATGTGTGCCCATTTTTCAAAGTGCTTGCTATTTTGTTGTGTGGTGACCCCTGAATATAAATGGTCAAATAAAGCCAAATAAAAGTAAAACTTTTGTGGTGTGGAATTCTAGGAAATTGGATTTCCTAATTTTTTTTTTTTTTAATTCACTGTGTGTCTCTTAAAGTGCAATTATGCAATGTTTCAGACTATATTAATATTTGTATATTGACCACATTAATTCTCCACTATATGTAAGATCCTTGGGATTTTATTCATTATAATGTAAATTCACTGGCAAACCATTAGTAAAAAGTATCAGATGTACTTCATTTAAAGCATATACATGAAATTAATAGCACTTTATTCACTCAAAAGATAAATGACTACAGGAAATCTTAAGGCTTGATCATGATTTAGTTTCATTAAAAGTTTAACAGTTGGAGAGATCATAACATCTAGCACATTCAGCAGTAATTTTTACTCTGCTACTAGAAATAGGAGTGTCTTTTGAAAAGTACGCTTATATTTACACTCATAATTATAGGTGGTGTTTTCATTTAGGTATATCACCAGATTTTAATGAAGTTGTAGACTAAATTGTTGTTATTATATATATTCACATTTATAAACTGATGTACATGGAACCTCACCCTTCTATTTCCACATCCAGTTTCTATAAACTTTGTCTTCTTTTTTACTTCTAATTTTAAAAATAATTTTTATTCAATATACTTCACATTGATAATGGGTTTTATTTTGTTTTTACTACAGATTTGCTTGTTTTTTTTCAGAGCTGAATCACAGTGCACAAATCACAGCGCACAAATCACAGCATAAAATCCAACTTGCGTGATTTGGAGACAGGGTAGAAAAAATGCACAGAAAAACTTCTTTAAATTGCTGTTCAGACAGCCATCTGTGGAAAATTTAGACAGCAGAAAAATAATTTTGTTACAGTTTGATAGGGGGCAGGGTTGTTTGTGTTTTGTTCTGTTTTGATTTTTACCCTAAAGCAAACACAATATTAAAAGTAATGAACTGACAAGGGTGGTAGTGAGGGAAAGGGTAAATGGGAATATGGTCCTGCTGCCAAATGTGTCAAGTTACATAACAGCCCGTTACTCTTATCACATGTATGCAAAATAAATACTTTCTCTGTTAAATGATGTATAAAATGCTGTGTCACTCTTGAAAAGGTGAATGGCAAGCCCAGTCAGACTCTGAAGAATCTACTAAACCAAACACATAATTAAAAGAATCATGTGTCAAAAAAGCCTTGTGGGAGACAAAAATGCCCTGTCTACTACATTTAACTGAATCAATTGAGTTAAAAATAAAAACAGGTAAGTTAGAGAAGTCCTCTGAAACAGAGAAGGAGGGATGTTTTGTTCTGGGAAACTGAGCCCCCTGGGACTCAAGTAGCAGTTCCCCTCAAAGCTAATTAAGTCACTGGACCAAGTAAAGAAGCACTGTAGGTCTTTGCTATTGCTTGTGGAAAGAGTCATTCTAATTTTATAATAAAAAGTTAAATACAGGAATAGACATCTTCTGTAAATTTAGCCAGTACTATGTGTAATAACAGAGGTTAAATTGGAGAGAATAGTACACAGCATCTGTTCAAAACAAATCATGAATTGAAATCAAATGTTGTTGCAGGTTAACCTGAGATGTTTCCAATTAATTCCTTATTTGAGTGTCTCAGGAAGCAGTATTTGTTTCCTGGGGATCAAGTTGTATCAATTATTAAGCAAAAATACACAGCTCTCCTAATAAACAGTATTCACCGGGCCAGATGGAGGCAATTCAAGCAGGATACAAATGTCCAAAGAGAGAATGTATTTTTACATAAATAGGTATAGGAAGCTCAGCTATAATGCCTACCCCTACTCACTACATGATAACATGCAGACAGTTCTGCAATTGTTCAGTTCTCCAGCCTGAGAAGTACTCATTTTAAGGCAGTATAACTTAGAATAGTAACTATATTATTTAATTTTAATTTTTAACTTGTTAGGATTTAGTGATTTAGATGCATTTTTTAAGTCAATTTCCCAATCAACCTCCCTAACCGGGCTCACAGCAAGAAACAGCTCCTAAAGTTATAACTCAAATTTCTTTCAGAGTAAAGAGAACTAGAAGATGGGCTACTGGAGTACAACCAGTGCATGCCAGCCACTATGGGCTGGCATATCAGGCTGGGCTGAAGAGCTTGGCTTCTAGGCTATGTTCTGACAGTTTGGGATTGATGTATGCCAGATGTGAATCAACAGGATGTGTAAGAGCCAGAAACACACAAGGGTTTGACACCTAAGGTATGGAAATGGTATTTTCTAATCGTATGCCTGTGACCAGACACTGTGTACAGTCACAGCATTTAGTTCTGCAATGTCTCAAGAGCCAGGAAGTTTGCAGCAATTCTAAAAGCCTTTTCTTCTGTTATACTGTCATCACTTTTCTCTCTTTCATCCACCATTCATAGCCATGAGAAAACATGTGAATCCTATTTTTTTTAAGAGAGACAAAAGAGCAAGCATTTTTTTCATTAACAAAGAAGAGATTACTGCACACGGCCACTAGGGATGGGACAAACATTGTAACAATCAGCTCCTGTCAATGTGAATGAGAGTTTGCTACTGATTCAAACCAGAAATCTAGCAGCCCAAACTTCTTTACCTACATTCTTTAAATGATTCTGCTTGTTCTGTTTGCTTCCTTACCACAACCTCTTTGATCTTGACATCCTTTTTTTCTTTCACAGTAGTCAACAGTAATGTGGGAAAATAGACAGGTTTTTTTCTATGATTTTTCTATAATTTCTTCCTTGAGCCACCACTGAATCAAAAAACCCTGCAATTTCTCAAAGTACTTTTATTTCCCCATTCTGATAGAGTTTTGAAGGTCCTTCTTGTTTGGTTTTGTTTATTTCCTAAATCAAAGAAGCTCTAGGAAAAAGTGATAATAAAATCTAGGACTTTTCCTCTTGATGAAGCCAATGACAAGGAAAATCTTGTTGCTACCATTAGCAAACTCTAAAGTCACTTTAATTATTAATCCTCAAGGATTGTATACAGATGAAAAGGACAACTCATACTGTCTGCTCTTCCTGAGATCCAGTAAAATGATATCTGACTATGTGAAGCCAGTGCATAACCTCAATACTCTGCTTATTTATGTACTACTATCAGGAAAAAAGCTCTTGGTCGCTTTGAAGTGAATCTTCTGAAATAGTGGCAGTCAATAATGCAAATTGAGGTTTCTACATGCTTTTCTTCTGTGACCAGTTCATCTGTTTTATTCAGCAGGGGTTATTTTTCAGAATGTGTTTTCCTATGGTTTTTGACAATAATGAAAGACCATAAGTTAAATGACAGAGGGTAAAAATGCACAGAGGGCATGATTCTTAGGCAGCCTAGGATGTTAATGACAGATTTAAACAGTCTTTATACCTGAAGACCTTTGAGTTGTTTTACAACCTTGCAAAAGAATGATTCATTACAGTTCTTGCAATGGCAGCTTCAAAAGAGTCATCAATAACTTATTGGCAGTTAACACAAAACAGTTAGAAGAGAGGGCAGATAGCATGCTCTTACAGTCAAACAAACACTGGAAAACATGCAAGTTTCTCTCAGGAATGCATATTCAATTCTAAGCCAATTAACTATTAAAAGATAATTGAGTAAGATGATGAAGCTATTGCATTCATATAGAAAACAAAACAATTTCCCTGACATTATCCCTGTATTGCATCTGTTACTCTTATACTCTATGAAGGATGAAGTACTTCCATCTCCATTTAAATTCTCCAGTACATTCAAGTATTTGCTTAATTAGGACATCTCACAGAGAAACTATTTGTCTGAAAGGTAAGGTGTTCTGCCTAATTCTTGATATGACTGCAACAAACAACACCCTTTTCTCACTGAAGGAAAAATTCCAGTGAAATAATTTCTTGCAGAAATGTTTATAAAGTTGATGAAGAGTGAGGTAGGTATGAAGATTCTATACCAAAACAAAATGCAGGGTATTATTTGGTCAACATACTCTCGTTCTCATTGTTGTTAGTTTACTAAATTCGATGGGTTTTTTCCCTGCTGAGTGAAATGATTTTGAAAAAACAGGAAAGGGGGATATCTCTGTTCCAATAAGTGTATAAGCTGGTCATCAATTTTTCAATATGGTTGTGGTTTGTGGTATGGCAATGCTATGATAAATATTTACAGAAGCTTATTCTCTGGGCGTCTTTAAGAATAAAATGACCTTTTTTCATATAGTAGTTTTTTCTTTATCTATGTTTTGTTTCTTAGAGAAGAATGATACTTCAATTAGACAAGGAATAACTTAAATTATTTTATTTACATTAAATTAAATTTACATTAAAATAAATAATCTGAATACCTTCTGGAGCAATTAAAATAAGTTTCTGGCTCTTTTTTATAGACACACATTTATTTAGGATGATATATTGTCAACAAGTATTATTGGCTCTTCTGTGCCTTTGTTCCAAAGCTGCCCAGCTGACCCTGGCGCAGGGGCAGTTCTGGAGGTTCCGTCTTTAGCCTCGCCACTATTACGGAACTCGCGGGTTCTTTTCACTGAGAAACCTTTACAGATGGCGAAAGTGGGGCAGAAAGAAGGCCCCTACTACCTTTGGAATGAAGGTTTATTGTTCCATCATGGAAAACAGCCAGTCAGGAGTCCTGACCTGGTGGGTTCCTCCAGCAGCAGGGCCTCTCAATGCCTCTACACCGTGTTTTTATGTGGGGGAGGTCTTTACAACAGATAACAGTGGAATCCAATAAGAAAAATACAGAGGATGGTACAGGATGGGACGGACAGCAAATATCACCACTGGGAAAAGAGGGTGGGGGGAAATCTGGAAATTAGCCAGTAACTTGACTAACTTTTCAGAACTTTCTCGAAGAACAGGGAAAGGTTTTGGGTGAATGACAGGGCTTCAGGGGGTGGGAGATTATAACTGACACATACAAACTTCAGGAAAAAAGCAAAGGGAAGTTTTGGGCAGAGGTTACAGAACAGACCATTTACTTAAACTAAACAATAGCTAATAAACATAAAAACACTAAAATGCACCACCACAAAGCATGATTCAAAAATACTCAAATACTACAATGAGGCACTTACACAGAGATTAAATCCCAGTTTTCAGCAGTCTGTTATGCAATAATGAAACAATAATCAAACTTTTTCTTCGCTATCTGAACTGTCATACTTTTTGAGGTAGATGAACATTTATACTTCATGATTATGTTATTTTCTTATTGGGAAATAAAGTACTTGAGAGGAAGACATTGTATTTTATTGTAGTCTAAATTTATTTCAAATATGTGTACTTTTGAAGAGAGAGACTGGATAGCAATGCCAAGGCAGAGTTCATAGTTGATACAGATAGAACTCATTAAAGCAAATCTGAAACAGTCTTCTCCCAGACTGTTTTATAGGTGAGATTCTTTAGCTCTTTATATATTATAGTAATACCTTTAAAACAGTGTTGAAGGCAACTATATACTATTAAATAGAGTCTGTTCCTATCTTTTTTTATTGTGTAGAACTTTCTGATCATTTAATTTCTAATGTAATTTTGTTGACCCAGATAAGCCAGGAATCTGTGCTTTGTTGCTTACTATGCTTTTATTGAAAGACAGGTACCAAAATGGAAAACAGTTGAAATTCACATTATGTCCATTTGACTTCTGCTTTCACTTTTCCCCATGTTTCTGTGCTGGAAGAAGGATGGTGCATGGAAAGGTCATGACACATACATCCTTATTGTGAAGCAGAGAAGCAGTTAAGGTTTCCTTAGTTTAGACACAGCACAGTAGCCTCAGGCACATAGTCTATTAGGCAGCATGGCCCAAGAGCTCCCTCAGCTGCTCCGCAACAGGTCTTGTGTTCCAGATCCTTCACCAGCTTTGTTGCTTTCTCTGGACATTCTCCAGTACCTCAATGTCTTTCTTGTAGTGAAGGATCCAAAAGTAAGCACAGGATTTGCGGTGAAGCCTTTTCCCCTGGGTGGGAGTCAGGACAGCGCCAGGTAAGGTACCCAGTGTCAGACATAGCACCAGCATGGCCAGGCTCAGGTGCAGGGTCAGGACCAGCAGTGCAGAAGTCCAAGCCCAGGCACAGCTGCAATGCAGGTGGAGCTGAAAGCTCTCTCCTGCATGGACTCAGACCTAGATGAAATGGCACTACTGGGCCTGTGGGTGTGGGGCTCCCAGGAGAGGCTCCTCAGCACCATTAAAACCCATTAGTGCCTTTGGGACATAGATATAAGCTCTGTTACGGAGTGAATGAAGGAAAGGCATTCAGAGAGATTGCCTTGCTCTGTTGACTGGATTTATCCATTATGTTCAGCTTTTCTTACCAGCAAGCTAAAACATCACCCCAGTCAGCATCTCTGCTTTTGGAAGTATCTTATTCTCCTTATGCTTTCAACAGAAAGGCGTAAGAGCAGGAGAATGACCCCTGAAAGTATTTTATGACTGTATGGGACTGTACGTATCCCCATTTCCATCTAGTTTAGAGAATTTTTATGAAGGCATGACAAACCATGAAACTGGAAGTAGTGTTTGGGAGTCATGTTTTCAGAATTTTTTTAAATATCAGTGCCTGTTTCTTTCTTTTTGCATCTATTATGTCATAATATTCCTGAGTTTTGCTGCACGATTTTCAATGAAAAAAAAGAAACTTCACAGAAATTACTACAGTCACCCAAACATAGATTAGTAAGTGTGAGGCCATATCTCCTTTACGTCCCAGAACTGCCCTGAAGGTCATCTTTTGTGTTGAGTTACACAGTTTTTCCTTTCAATTACTTTTATGCCACTGTGACAGTAGCAGGAGGTGATAACGAGAGTCTTCCCTTATATCAAGAACAAATAAATTTTTTTTGCTTCTAAATAAATAAGATCTATATTCTTCTGATGCGTTTCTTTTTTTCTAGTTTACTGTTATAAGAAGGTTGTGACAGAGTAAGGTTAACTTTCAGGTGTATTTTCTTCCTCTGAATATCTACCATTACTTTTTTATGACACAGCTTTTGGTGACTTTTTTCTCAGCATATTTTATATTTTGATTCTCTTTTTTTGTTCAAACTTCATGTTTAATTTTTTTTTCTGAAAATGCATAAATGAAATTATATTTTTAAAATAGGAAAAAGTACTATATGAAATGATGATTATACGTAATTTTGGTCAATATTTGAACAATCTCTGTCCTCTTTTAAACTAAACCTGGCCATCTCTATTAACTGCAGATCATATCTTTTCCTTAGGAAGTACATCTTATTCAAGACAGATTTTCAGTTTGCTTATGGGGATATAAAATTTTTGAAGATTGTAGAGCCAGAATAATTAATGCCACTAAACTCCACAGTCTATAGTGTGTTACAGTACCTGGAGCAAACAAACACTTGCCTTGGCATTCATGGGCTCCATTCTCACCTACAGCAGGATTGCTGGGTGAATTTCAACTGTAGTGCATTTACATGCTAAGATTTTGGTAGGGGGAAGCTGCAGGGTTTATTCTGAGAAGAGGCCAGGGTCTGCTCCCATGCCAGACAGTTCCAGCCAGATAAAAAATAAACCTGCCACTGGCCAAATGCTAGTGGTGTCTCTATTACAGCATACTTGAGAAAAGGTAAAAAACAATGTGTAGTAGCCATGAGAGATGGGTTTGTGGTCTGTAAGGTACAGAAGAATGTTCCTGAAGGACAGTACCATATGGAAGGGACACATGCTGGAGCAGACACATGCTGCAGACCCATGGGAAGGGCCCATTTTGGAGAAGTTTAAGAAGGACTGTATCCTGTGGGAAGGAACCTGTGCCTCAGCAATAAATAGTGTAAGAAGAAAGGAGCAGAAGAGAGGAATTCCTAGCACCTGATTGCAACCTCCATTCCCTTGCACTGCTTAGAGCAGGGGGAGGAAGGTAGAGGACCCATGAATTAAGGAGTAAAATAGAGTCTGGAAAAAGTGTGTGTCTGTGTGAGGTGGTTTTAGTTCTGTCACTATTTCTCACCATCTTACTTTTTTTTTTTTTTTTCTACAAATTAGATTAATTTCCTCAAGTCAAGTAATTTTTTTACCAGTGACTGTAACTAGTAAGCAATTTCCCTTATCTCAATCCAAGGGGCTGTTCAACTCATTTTCTCTCTCTGCCCTGTTGAGGAGCAGGTCTGAGAGAGTGAGTGGATGGTGTCTGGTCATTAGCCAAAGTCAGTCCACCACATGAAAAAATAATCAAACAACTTAAAACTTGCAAGCTAAAATAAGAGATTATGTGAATCACATTGTCTCCAAACTTTACCATGTGGGCTCAGGATTGTGCCCAAGGATGTCTGGAAGTGAACCAGCTCTTCTTATCAAGCAGTCTTTTACTCAACAACACTGCAAACTTCATATAGGAGCTGCTCATGATATCCAGTCTACCATTTAGATATTGCATTCTGAAGTGTGAGACACTTATTCATCAAAACGCTATGTACAGTAAAGTAAATTAGCTTGTAGTCCAAAGATTACCAGTTCTCAGGTAATATTTAATTCTCACAAAACTTGATTTTAAAATATCTAAGCCCATATTCCTAGTTTGACACTTTTACTCCTTTTCTCAGTTGTAGTATCTCAGTGCAAAACTACTACCTAGTGCCAGAGAGGACCTTGAATCAAATTTCCCAACCTATACTACCTAAACTACTCTTTCTAGTAAACTTGAAGCATGTCTCCATCTTACCAAGCTGTTTGCCAATTTGTCAGCTTTCCAGTTTGCCAATTGGTTTATTTGTCAGGTTTTGTTTCTCAATTTGTTCATTTGTCAATTTGTTAATTGCTTGCCACTTTCACAGTACTTATCCAGTTGAATTCATGTCTTCATTCTAGTGATTGTAGTGGATAAAAAGCAGACACTCAGTTCAGCCCAATAGCTTAGAGTTCTGTTTAGAAGGACATGATATTGACATGCAGTATTTTAAAAATCTCGTGTTGTAAGAATTTGTAAGTATTTTAAACAATATATTTTAGTGTTTACTCTATATGAAGTTACCCAAATACATCACACAAGCAATTATTAAATCTATGGCTTATACATATTTGCATTTCATAATACAATATGCTTCGGCCAGTCCATTGTATGCCTACCTAGAAACAGAGTTGAATCTACGTTAAAAAAAAAAACCAAAACAAATACAGAAAAAAACCTAACACATTTATGACTGTAGTTATAAGAGAGAATACCAAATTTCCAGGAAATTTTAGTTCTCAATGAAAGACCCACTTTGATGCTTAGGAGTAGTAACAACAGCACAAATATTCAAAACAGAACAAGAAAGCACAGTGGAGAAGCAGAATCATTTGCTGGACATACCTGTCTAGTACTATAGATTCCAAAGTAGTCTTTTCTTCTTTTTAAGGATTGAAATTCACATCTCCCAACTCTTAAAAATGTGCTCCTGAGTTGCTCTGCTATTGTGGCATTATCAAGTTAGTCTGCTGAAGGCACTTTCTTTGTAGAAAACAATCTAAGATATATTGGACTTGAAAAAGTGAGTTTTGCTCCATAGTGCACTAGTTATAGCCCTTGCTGTAAAAAAAAAAGAGATCACGGGTTGAGATCTGTACTTCCAGTCCTTGTTGTTCTTAAAAAAAATAAAATCCAATAATGTTTAAGTACTGTTGTGACATGTGCTTTTTAGTTTTTTCTTGTTATTACTCTTTCCTTCATGTAGTGTCAATTTATCTGAACACAGCTGTTACTCAAACTGTCTTAGCAGAAAAACTGTTTTTCATCTCATCTCAACATGACGGTCAATTTGATGACTTGAGACACTAAAACTGAGAAGCAAGATGGTTGACTTTATCCTACTTTAATTTGTGCCTTCTGATGTCATGGCATGTAACAGAGACATGACTGGGACTGTTATCCTTGATGAAACAGACAATCGTAGCTTGAAATCCCCCTAGATGCCTGTTTATAAGATCAAAACACCAATAAAAAGAGGGAATTAAGTAACTGTATGAGGGAGAGCTGGATATAATTTACTAAATTTTAATGAGTGATTCAAGGTTTATTAGTTACATGATGATTAATCACCACATAAAATTTTCTGAAAAAAATAATTTTGTACACTGAAAGTAGAATGAGTGTGACAATGTTCAAATGTTTGGTCTGAGAGAAACCATAGAACTCGGCTAACCACCTTCTATTTTGTCCCTTTGAATATATTGTATGTAAATATATATATTATATTCTGTGGGAACAAGGAATTGATCCTTCATTGTAAATACACCAGGTTACATCTGAATTTGATGGTTCTTGTTTCCTGTCCAATAATACATATCCTTTTTGAATTTCTGCAAAGGAGATTTTCTTAATTCTGGACCAATTTTCCAGACAAGTATGGTCTAGTATCCTTCTCATAACTGTAGAAATTTGATATTGTATTATTTTTTGTAGATGATTAATTTTTCATTCCAGAATGCCTTTGACATATTTAAAGAAGTACAGTCATACATATTGAGCCATCAGATTACTTGTATCATGTTTATATTCAATTTATTGCCTCTGCTCCCTTCCCTGGTGTTTACTGTATGTGCAATTTACCCTTTCCCTTTTTAAATTTATATTTTCAACTTAATTTCCAATAATCATAAATGAGAAAAACACAGCAATATTAGGAAGAAGTGAAATGAAACCTGCCAAAGTAGGCAATTTTTTCAGACATTTACTTACTGTATTTTATTAAGGTGTGGACAAATTGTCCAATCTGTCATTTGGCCATCAAATAAGAAATAATACAGTTCCTCAGAAAAGACATCACAAAGGCCAGTGAATTGAGAAAAAATATTCTCATAATCTCCTTTAGTTCTAAATTCCCTAGGTGTATTGTTCAAAAATTAACACATTTATATGGGTGTCTCTCCAGTGGTGAGACTGATCAGGTCTTGGTGGGGGTTGCTGGAGGTGGTGCTTGCTTGGTGGAATGAACCAGAACTAAATAACTCCTCATCTGCCAAATATGATGTCAGCCCAAGGAGAATCTAGTGCTGCTACTCATATTTGAGAGTGCCACACATCGCCTCCCTGAAGGAACAGTGCAGGATTGAGTGTAATCTGTGGCAAAAGCAAAGGAAGCTGAGTTCAGGAAATTAGCTACTTAATGCTTTTTCTGCATTAGAGTAAAAACAAAACAATAAATGAATGGACATTTAATATCAGTATGAATTTCAGAAAAGATATTTAATAGGATATAGGTTAACAGTTTACTCATATAGTTTTCCTTCTAGTATTTTACAAAGAAAATCATAATTTTATCCAATTATCAAAAAAGGAAAGATGAGACTAAATGATTATCAGTGATTTATTAAA
Source organism: Pycnonotus jocosus (assembly GCA_013400435.1). NCBI lineage: Eukaryota > Metazoa > Chordata > Aves > Passeriformes > Pycnonotidae > Pycnonotus > Pycnonotus jocosus. The sequence goes on from VWYP01000007.1 coordinate 21,534, forward strand.
CATCAGTTACCTAGTATCTGGTAACAGAATGTAAATCCATTTTGTTACAATTTATCAGCTCATCAATGTAACCACTGGTTTCAGGTAGCTTTATATTAGTAAATATAATCAAAATCCATGTGTCCACAGTTCCCTGCATATCTGATATGGTCTTGGAAAACAAACTACATAGGAAGAAAAAGAACAAAGATTTTTACTTTTTTTTTTCATTGAGAAATTGAAGTTAATTTATAATATTGAAATAGCTCCAGTACAGTTGAAACTGGCCAGTGTTGTGTCAGAAAACACGAGGATTTATAAAGTATGTTAAAATGAAGAGAAAGTCTAAGGAAAATATTGGACTGATACCAAGTGGTATCAGTTTCTTCTGGCTGTAGCACCAAACCCGTGCCTTGATGATGACCTCAGTTATATGGTTCATATTTAGGTAGATCTGCAAGAAGCACAGTTGGGAGCTGGGCTTAATGATCCTTGAGGGTCCATTCCAGCTTGATGTATGTTATGATTCTGTGAGTCCAGGACAATGGAAACAGTGGCTTCCCATTTGTGGACACTAAAATACTTGTATGTTCATAAGTCTGTACGGCCCGATGGTGATTCATCCCAAAGTACTTGGAGAGTTAGCAATGTTACAGCAGGAACATCCTTTATCTATCAAAAGTATTGGCAGTCTGGGAAAGTGCCTGCTGGCTGGAAGCTTGTCAACATTCTTCCAATTTAAAAGAAGGCATAGGGGACCCAGGAAACTATAGGGATATAGTTTTTAACTATAGTAATATAATAGTAATAGTAATATAACTATTTTAACTGTTTAACTTCAGTACCTAGAAAAATTATGGAGTAGATCATACCAGGAGCTATTGAGAGAAATTATAAGGAGATTTCAATCATCAGGCACAGTAAACATTGGTTCACAAAGGAAAAACCCTGTTTAACTAATCTGATATCCTCCAATGACAGATCACTTCCCTAGTAATGAAGGGAAGAAAGCAGATGTAACTTTACTGGAATTATTAATGATTTTGGTATTGACCCTCGCAGTATCCTTCTGGACAGGTTGTCCAGCTGTGAAATGACTGGGTATACAGTGCACTGGGCAAAGAACTGGCTGAATGGCAGGGTTAAAAGGGTTGTGTTGATTTGCATGAAAGAGTTGAATGTACAACTAGCAAGTTTCTAGCATATTTAACTGAGAGGTGCAGTTGACTCTTTTGAGGGACAAGATGCCTTGCAAAGAGACCTAGATATATTGGACCATTGAGCAATTTTCAATGAAATTTAACAGGGACAAATGCTAAATTCTGCAGGTGGTATGGAGTATGGTAAGGCAAAAGTTTAGACTGGGGGAAAAGTGGCTGGAGGACAGCCCAGCAGAAAGGGTTCTGGAGGTCCTGGTTGGCAGCAGCTCAGTAGGAGCCAGCAGTGTGCTTTGGCAGCCAGGAGGGCAAATCACACCCTGGGGTGCATCAAACACAGCATCAGCAGCTGGTCAAAAGAGCTGATTATTCTCCTGTATTCAGTGTTGGTGCTGCATCACCCTGAGCATGGTGTGCAATTCTGGGCATCACAATTTAAGAAGGATGTGAAGGTACTTGAATGTATCCAGAGGAGAGCAACAAAGCTGGCAGCAGGGCTGGAGGGCATGTCCTGTGAGAAGCAGCTGAGGACTCTGGGTCAAATTAGTTTGGAGAAAAGGAGTCTGAAAAGCAACCTTCCTCATCACAGGTTCCTGAAAAGGCAAAGTGGAGAGAGAAGCACTGATTTCTTGTGTCTGGTAATAAGTGATAGGATGCTTGGGAAGAGCTCAAAGCTGCAACAAGGGGATTTTTAGGCTGCACATTAGGAAGTATTTCTTTACCAAGAGAGTGATCAAAAAGCAAAACAGCCTCCTAGATTATAGTAAATACCCCATTCCTCTCAGTGTTTAAGAGTCATTTGGACAGTACTCTTAATAATACAGTTTAACTTTTGGTCAGGCAGTTGGAATGGATGACTGCTGTAAACCCTTCTAACTAGAACTATTCTATTCCATTTCATTCCATTCTTAATTGAAAAATAAAGCCATGGAAAAAATTTGACTAGATTAAAGGTACTTGCTGTAAAGTTAGTGCAGTGCTGTTGTAGATATGTCTTGTGATGTATCATCTAATTACCTCTGTTCTCCTTAGGACTCCTGTCTCCACAATATCACAGTGTATTTCCTAGATCTGTTCAATAATTCACATTCTCCTCAATGTCCACTGCCTGGTCACCTCCCACTGGCCCTCTTCCTTATTTTCTCTGTAAGACTGAAAGCCTGGTCTGGAGAAGGAATTCTTAATTTCCCCAGAAGTGTTTCCACAGAATTATCAGAGAATGTGTTATTGTTTCATAAACATTAATAAATTAAATTTTACATATAGGCACTGTCATCATTTTAGAGAAAGAAAACTGAAACACCAAAGGACTAGGATTAAAAAATCTCTAGTTTGAATACCCGTGACCTTATTTTTCATATTATTTGCATTAATGGATCTTCATATATTCACAGCATAGCAAATCAACTTTAATTACATCTCTGAACAGTCAATATTGCTGTTACTGAGGAGCAATATGTTATGTCTATAATGAACATGCACCTTTAGAAAGCATTGTTGAAGTGATTTATCTAATAGAGTGAAAATCAGTAGACAGAATCTAGTTTCCATACAAATATTCAGCTTCTGCAAATATAATCAACCTTCATGTACTTCAGCTTTTGCAATAAACAAAGCATGACCCTGTATAGGCAACAGTACCCCCTGTCCTTTTGCCAGTCTCCTCCTCTATTGTGAGACTCCTTTCACGTCTTGCCCCCTTCACCCTTTGTGTCCATGCTCATCCATTCTCTTTGGACTATCTGCCATGAGATCTCAGCCTCTCAAAACTCTATTTTTAACCACATCTGCTTTTTTTTTCTCTGCTTCATGTCTTGCCCACAACAATACTTCTAGAGATTTTTATTAATATTCTAATTTACCAACCAATTCTCAGACCCAATTTACTGTGGCTTGAGCCACTAAGTTATACAAAAACTGGGGTTTAGGTGCCTGATTCAAATTCTGAAAGCTTCAGTTTAAAACCTGGAGAAAGCAAAAATGTAAAGGGACTTTATTATTTTACTTTCCTGTTTTTCTGGCACATATCTTGTGCTATAGGTAATCATAAAAGTGTTACATGGCAACAAGCAGGGAAGTTGCCTGGACTTTTCTTGTACTAAAGACTGCTGAATAATGTTATATTATGCTGGCACTAACATGTAAGTGAAAACAAAATTTCAAAGGAATTATCTGTACTAGATGAAAGCCATATGTACATACATATGTACACAAATGTGTGCATGAAATTGCAGTTCAAAATATCCTTCCAAGACAGGATGTTACCAAATGTTGCCAGTATGCCCATGACCAAATCCCAGCAAGACTACTGATTATTAATATATGCACGTCAGGCTAATTATGTAGTCAATTAGCAAATTGAGCAATGTGTAACAATGTAATCATATAAGAAGGAAATTAGTCAAATTCATATTTTGGAACCTGGACAGTTATTACGTCTCTTGGCTGAAGTTTGACTGGTAATATGAAATTTTACTCCATTCTGCTAATTGCCATACTGTTTGAAGTCAGGAAAACTGAGTGGCCATTCTTATCAGGTTGTAGCTGAAACAAAGTACTTATATTTATGGGAGGGAGAGACCTTGGTAGAAAAATAACCTAAAAACCATTCACTCTAATATCAATAAAAATATAACCGTCAATGCCTTGACAGTATAGTAGAACTTGAGCTTAGGGCTAATTGGAAGCCAGAAGATAAACTGTCTTCAACAATATCCCCAAGGACTTCATGCAACATCTATTACCACAGTGTGTGCTCCAGCTCTTGAGATTCTGTGAGAATGGGCCTCGGGCTGTTTCAGAGATCTGTTTCCATTACTGTCTTTCATCTATTAGGTTACATTTTCAGGATATTAAATAAATTAAAACCAATGTACAGGCAACTTTATTACCTATATTGTCCATCAGTAATGAAAAAAACTTTTTCACCTCATTCTGGTTTATTCTTCCAAGATCAATAAGGAAATTAAATGAAGACTGTGTTTTAACCTACTGTACTCTTGAATCTACCTGACCCTCTCTCAATGTTTTAAGTTCATGATTACTTAAGGATTACTGTTGAAATATCCTTTATGATCTGTGTGTTTGTCATTTAGAAAATGTGTCTGGTTGCGAAGTGGTAATTGATGACATATGAAACTACCATTAGCATCTGTGACTTTTACACTTCTTAGTTAATATCTACATAGCAAATAAGAAAAGGACTTCTGTGCTCATAGGGTCAGGTGCAATACTTGGCTATTTGTCTTTCAGCTTTAGGCTTTTATTGAAGAAGGTAGCACATATTTCTTGTTCAATTGGTTCTTCTATAGACTTCAAGATATTTTTTTAAGCCTCCATAAAATCATAAGTCAGAAATTGTTTGTCAAACATCATTTTACAAGAATAACAATTTTCAATAATAAAAAGTAAATAATACAATTAAAAAATATAAATGAGAAAAAAATACAATTAACTTAGCAAAGATTTTGGGATGGGCTTGAAGTCTGATGTTTCACCCATGATCACAGTAGAATTTGTAGTAACAAATTACCGCTGGACAAATCTTTCTAGGAGAAAAATGGATTATTATTAAATTCTCAGGATAGAACTGTCATGGTTTAACTTCAGCCAGCAAGATAGCACCAGGCAGCTGCTCATCACTCACTCCTCCAGCCCACCCCGTGTGGGTGAAAATCAGAAAGAAAGATAAACCTCATGGGTCGAGATAAGAAAAAATTAATAATCTAAATAAAATATTATAACAATTACTACTTCTACTACTACTACTACTATTATTATTATTATTACTACTATTATAAGGAGAGAGAGAGATAGTAACAGAACCCAAAGGAAACAAGTGATGGACAAAAAGGTTGCTCATCACCTCCTGACTGAGAACCAGCCTATCCTTGAATACCACTTGTCCCTTCTGCACAGCTCCCCAGTTTATATACTAGACATGACATTCTAGAATATAGAATATTCCTTTATTCAGTTTGGGGCAGCTCTTCTGGCCAAACTCCCTCACAGTGTTTTGTGCACCAGCTCAGAGACAGAGCATGAAACACTGAATAAGTCCTTGACTTAAGACCAGCACTACTTAGAAAACACCAAAACATTTGTGCATCATCAACATTATCCTCATGCTAAATCCAAACTGCAACACTATACCAGATATTGGGGAAAAAACTAACTCTGTCCCAGTTTAACCAAGACAAGAATGATAGCACTTCATTGAGATGGAAAAAAACCCTGCATCTCACCCTTCTTTTTGTGTCAGGTTTCATGGAATGTTTTTCTTGAAATATGGAGTTAGCAATGCAGTCAAGATCAGTTAAACCTATTACAAAGAAAATTTATATCTCCAAATGCAATTGCAATTGACAGTATTATCAACCTGTGTTGATAATACTATGTGTAAACAGATTTTTGCAAGCAGTGTCAAATATTTAGCTGAAATTGGGCTCATAACATGTATTTAAAGGAAAAGTGATAGGGAAAGAACCTCCCAGCCCTGAAATACTATCGTTAGCTTCCATTTAGAAATCACAGTGCTGTAGGGAAAGCAAAGAAAGTAAGTGTATCTTGATGAGAAATAAAATGGATAGGGTCATGTAATGAAAGCCAAGACTTATTTTATTTTAGCTAGTGCCAGTTGGTTAAATGCAGGGTTTCTTTTTACTAGGTTACACACTGCCTTTAGCTAATTGAATTACATTGAGGCAATCAGGTCTTTACTGGGACATATAAGCAATAAAGTAAGCAAGAGTTCCACAGTGGCAGCTATTTCCACTGACTTGAGAAGTTTGCTCTAAAAATATACAGCTCTTTGAAAGCTTTGGTGTTTTCCTGTATCCACAGTGTGGCTTCTATAAAAAATATTGTTTTCCTGATATTCTACATCTGAAATATAGCTTATATCAACTCCAAATTTACATAATAAAATTAATGTTGTCACTGTAAATTTTAGCAATGTGTACAGTCTTTTACACAAGTTTCTTAAAAAGTTCCTTTCACATGAAATATTTGTTCCATGGAAGCTGTATTTTATGAAGTATCTCTCAGTGCTCTTGGTTAAATGGGAGCCTGGCTTTACCTTTTTCCCCCAACAAAAAGCAGTTAATCAGCAGATTACTGCACTGCTTCAGTGATGAGTTAAAGCTGGAAGTAGCATTCCCCTCTCTACCCTGTGTTCATGAGACCACACCTGCATTCACCTGCTGCATCCAGGTCTGGGATCCTTGGCACAAGAAAGGCATGGACCTGTGAGATTGAGTCCAGAGGAGGCCACAAAGATGATCAGAGGATTGCAGCAAGTCTCCTATGAAGATAAACTTGCAAGAGTCAGAGCTATCCAGCTTGGGGAAGAGAAGGCTGCAGGGAGATCTCATTGCGGCCTTCCAGCACCCAAAGATGGCTTATAAAAAAGAGGCATAGAGAATTTTTGCCCAGATAGATAGGATAGGGGCTAAACAGGAACAGTTTTAAACTAAAAGAGGAGAGATTTAGATTAGATTTTAGGAAAATATTCTTTACTCTGAGTGGGGTGATGCACTAGCATGGGCAGCTCAGAGAAGTTGTGGATGCCCCATCCCTAGAAGTGTTCAAGGTCAGGTTGGTTTAGTGCAAGATGTTTCTGCACATGGCCACAGGATGGTACGTGATCTTTAAGATCTCTTCCAAGCCCAGACTTCTATGATTCTATGACCCATATTGCACAGTACAACAGCCCAGGATTTCATGCAAAGTCTTACTTAATTGTGTTAAAGTCATATTTAATCCTGTTTTGCATGCACATTCTGATAGAAAACCAACCAACCAACCAACAAACCAACCAACCAAACAAAAAACCACAAATGAGACACAAGAGAGATTTTCATTTTAACATAAGCAATCTCTAAACAGCATGTGGCAGATCCTATCACCATCCCTGTACTCTAAACTGTCACGGCTTTCAGGAAAATAATAATCAGCACTTAGAGGCCAAACTCTTAAAAAAGGTGTTTCTCCATCTTTATAATGTGATAGCAGATTTTTTCTTGACTTGTTTTAGTCACTAAAAACTTTGTGAAAACTGTTTGGTAATTCAGAATATAATTTTGTCAACAGCTGTAATGGCAACAAAATTTGGTTACTTAAGGTCTTTTCAGCACTGTTGAATTGCATCTATAATCCAAAATAAATACAGATTCTATTCTGAATTAGAAAGCAGAGTGTCGCCCTTGGTTTTTCATGTTTTTCCTTTGCCTTCATGTTTTTCAGTATGCCTTCTGATGTTTACAGAACTTGGAGCTGTGTTCTCACACTTTTTATGTAAATAATGAAATGTTTACATTTTTCTCCTCTAGGAGTAGTTTCTTGAGTGATGGTGATGTTCACCAATGAGATTGAAAAGGTGGCGACACCTTGGACCAATCTTTGGTCCTTCTGTACAGTTGTATATATTGGAGTCAGATTTTAAAATAAAAAGAACATCCCTGCTGACCTTGGACCTCGTCCCTGCCTCTCCTTTCATGTCCTATTGCAACAGCAGAGTAGTTCATTTTAATTCTTTTAAGAATGTAGTCAGAAGCTAAATGAAAACAATGGAACAAAAGAAGTGATCCATAACAGTAATAAAAAAATAAAAAAGAAAACTTGTTTAGTTATGCATGAAGAATGGAGATAGATTGTGAGCAAAGGCATTGCTTCAGTGGACTTGGAAGGAAGAAGACAAGAAGTTGAAAAATGGTGGAAATAGGCAAATATCATTAACAGGTACAGTAGCATGTAATCCATAGATATCAAAGCAGGAATAAACACAAATTGTTATCTATTTAATAAAGACTCCTGTGAAATGCAAAATTACTTGTGTTGCAAATAAAATAAAACTTACAGTAATTCAAACCAAACCTTCATGCAAAAAAATCAAACACTGGAACATTTATTGCACCTCAGGGGATTAGAGCAGCTTCTTCAACCACAGCAGTTGTTGCTGTGTTGCTTCCATAAGAAAGAAAAGCAGGTTTTCACAAGCAGTGTGATGCTTTGAGTGTCCCAAATCTTTTGAGAAAGGCAACTAAAATCATAAATTTCATTCAGAAATTATGAATCCACTTCTCATGGGATTAAAAATATAACAATTCCAATATCCTCAAAGGGGTACATTATGGCACACGTACTTAGCACATTACAGTGCCCTGAAGACATGCGTTTCTATAGTTTCCCTACGTGACTGCAGTCTCCTATGTGCACATGTGAATTTACCCAGAAATTCTAAATATCACTCAAAATCACAGTATCATGGGATAATTAAGGCCAGAAGGGACTTAGCAGGTCTTTAGTTCAATGTTCTGCTCAAAGCAGAGTCAGCTGTAAGATCAGACCAAGTTGCTCAGGGCTTTATCCAGTTAGGTCCTGAAAACCTCCAGCTATGGAGACTGACAGCACAATCTCTCTGGGCAACCTGTTCTACTGCTTGGAGGTGTGGCAGCATGGCAGATGTGAAAGCCAGCCCATAGGCTGACCTCTGACAATAGTCATAATGAACCACTGTATGTACACAACTGTGAAAAACTGTTTGGTATATTATTGACCTACTTCTCAGTGTATTTCCATAAAAGAATAAGGAAAAAGGAGGAGCTGAGTGGAGAAAAAAATGCTGAAGACATTCTATATAAAACAGATCTTATTTTACAGAGCAGAAAAGCATAATTCATCAAAATTCTACTCCATGTTTTGTGTTTGGATTTTTCTAATGGGTTTGACTTGGTGCAAGGCAGGGAAAAGAATGGTAATTGTACAGCTTGAATTCAGAGGATATTTTGCATGATTATATCTCCTGAAAAGCAAAAGAAACATATTGAAAATTTGCTATGTAAGTGGAATGTTCTTCTTTCAGAGTATTTAAAAAACCCCTTTGTTTAGATCCATATTTTTGCTTCACTGTTCATAAGCTTACAAATTATAGTTTACACAATATGAATGGTCAAGCTGTGGATTCAATTTCTGAATTTTATTTTGACCCTCAAAACCTAAGCATCTTATGGTTTGCATTTCATCATTTATTATAATCTCAGAATAATATAACTTATATTGTTCATACCACATCAGATGATTTAGAGTAAAAGACTAAGTTTTGGATATATTGAATGAGGGAAACTATATACCTTCTCATAAAAGGACTGTGAAAAAGGAGAACATATTTTTACTATATTGCTTTTCTGTCTAGAGGGAGTTCTATATGTCCAATATACATTTTTGGAAACTCTGCTTTTTACTAAATTTATGGGCAAGAGAGTGCAGTACTAACTGTATATCCAGATTTATTGTCTTCAGTGCTTACACCACCCTGGGCAAGGAATATATATGGTTTCTATGCATTAGCAATGCAATGCATGTATTAAAAATATTTCAGTATAAATTAGTAAATGAAAATTGCTGACTTATAAACAATATAAACAATATGCTGTTGCTTTTTTTTTTTTTTTTTCCTTTCAAGACACTGTGATTAATGCTGTTTTCATATCTGTTAAAGGTTACCTATCCTGCACTAGCATTGGCACATAGCAATAGCAAGGTTACTGGGGTTTTGTTGTCTTTTTGTTTGCCTTCAAAATAATGCAAGTAAAATGAATGTGTAAGGCCACTTAATAGGCAGTATTATAGGCAGAAATATATAGCATTATATACACTTACAGAAATACACAGTAATGCAAACAAAAAATCTAGCTCAAATATCATCTAAACATAAAGCACAGCTCAGCCTTTTTGAAGAGGTCAGGAACACCTTGCTTTGCACAGATGATCTGTGACCATGCAGGCTGTGACTGTGATGTCCTCAGTCTAGGTCCTTTCTAGACTTTGAAGTCTGAGTGATCAAATTGTCTGGTTCCTCTCTTAGGCTTCAGGGTTACTCTGATGAACACCAGTTGCATGTAGATTGTGCATGTTATAGAGGAATCCAATTTATATTCCCACATTATAGGAAATGTTTATGATATACAAGTATCGATTTTTTAGCATATTTATTGGTCTATTAGCTGGATCTTTGAGTTGCATTCTCTGTGCTATGGTGACACTGTTCTCTGAGTCAATAACATCTTCAGATGTAAGCATCTTTTGAGATTGTTTTTGGCTTTTCATCACTTCAAGGATTAGTGGTTCTTTATTTTTCTTACCCAAAAGGAAACATATTTTACATGGTGATTGATGAGAGATACAGTTTATTTGTGGAGATTATGTAGCAAATAAGAAGGATTTGTTTGTGTATTCCTAAAATGCACATGCATGTAAAAAGGTGTATGCATTATTTTCAACAAGAGTGTGAAACATCTATTCCCAAGTGATGAGAATTTGAAAGATGATTCTGTTTTTAATTTCTATTTAAGTGATTCACATTCAGAAGAGCTCAGAATAAGCACCAGCTCTCAGACAAACTAATTTATTACCTAAGTGGGCTGAAAAACTAGCACTGTTGTTCTATTGTAGATTACACCAAATTATATTAATTTAATTAAAACATAAAATCATGTTTATTGATTAATTTATTCTGTCGTCAGTCAGGAAGATTGAATAGCTTCTTTAGCTCACAGGCTGAAAGCAATGTGAGATTATGTGCTGAATTAAGAGAGTAAACAAGGCAAATTGCTAATGCCTTACTTATGCCTTCTTCTCGATATAGCTAATGCCAAGTATAAGCTAGATTCTTCACTCTCCATAGAGGTTTCATAAGAAAGATAAATAAGATGGAAAATGCATTTCTTCATATTTATCACAGTCCCTGTTATTCCTCCAGTTATCCTCATGAGTTGTAGAACTTGTTGCCTTCCCAAAACCCTTTCTATTTCATCATATATTCTAGTAGGTTGTGAATATATATTTAAATTAATAAATATAAAAGAGATTCTTAAAGGTATCAAAAGAGATCAGTAATGGCCAAAAGTTGACATAACATGCACTCAAGGCAAATAGAAATACACATTTCCAGACCAGGATACTGGGATTTGCAAGAAGAGTAGAAGAGAATGAATTCTGATTATACCAAACACAGAAAACAGAAATATAATTTGCAATGATTGATCAGGGTATTTTAGCCAGTATTACTAGGGCTTTGTCAAATTGTATTTTAATGCTTAATAAAGAAAGAGATCTAAAGTAAACCAGTCTGTGCCTAATGGGATGTTTTCCATTAGGGGGGTTGGTGGACTAAGAATGTCACTTCCACTTCCCCTATATTTGTCCTCAGGTGGCCTAATTTTATGGACCAGAGTTCATGGTGCAGCATTTAAAAATTATTTTTCCTGATTCAAATGAACATTATGAAAATTTTTAAGAATGCAAACAATGCTCAAAGTCTCTAGAAAAGAGGCTGAAATGGATCTACTTCCTTTTCTCAGATTCTGACATAAGAAGAGAAGTAACACCAATCCTTTCTTTCTTTCTTTAAATATCTCTTCCCTACGGAAAAGGGCTACATCCTTTATATATCAAGGCATAAGGGCACAAACTAAAGGGACTCCCAAGGTCCTATTATCTAGTGCATTAAAAGATCACCTCACAACCACCAGCTCAGAGTTTATCCCTTCCATACAGTCAGATGGCCTTCGTGCCTATGAGATATCTAACTGAGAAAGTAGTATGTATGTACTAGAAAAGTTTATCACATTTCCAGAAAAGAGTGAGGGATGTCAATGTAAAAAATTATTTCTGATTCACCATTCTGAAAATTGTATTAGATCCTATGATTTTGCATGGTTAACAAAAAAAAAAAAAAAAACAAAAACTAAGCAAAAACAAAACCCAAAACAAATTAGTATTTTATCATCTTAGAATATTTTAAATAGCATGGAATAGCAGAGAATGTTCTCTCAGTACAATTTGGCTTTCCATTTTTTGTCCACTTTTGCCTCATTTGTTTGACCTTATCATTCTAAGAATAATGACACTATGTTAACTCGATTGAAATTGTTTGAAGTGAAAAACTACTCATCATTAATCTTATAGTGACAGTCCTTATTGTAATTAAACTCCAAAGATATGTAATTCCTTGTTAAGAAACATTTTTTTACTGTTCAGCTCACAATTCAAACTCATCTATTTTCATCCATGGCCATTTCATGGTAGTAAGCTGTCCCTTATTTTACCTGAGTGCTTTAAATGTGTTGATTTTTGATGTCGTTTATGCAGCTGTGAAATTAAATGAGAAATGAAAAAGCCTTGTAGGTCACTAAATGAAAAATAGTGATTTATTATATTTGTGAACAACTAATGCCATGAATAAGGAATAAGTTTTCATTACCAAGATTTTAAAGACGAGCTCTTATAGCAGTCATGACATGCAAATATAGGTCACTTTTGTCACTTTGATATTCTGTTGCTGAAAAAGGGAAAGTGTTTCTATATAGAAGAGAACTTCTGAAAGAAAAGGTAAGAAATAGGTAATAATGGCTCATTTCTTTAAGTCATCTGCAATACAGTCCATGAACAATAGATGTTAAATAAAACAAGGGGTTATTGGATTCCTGAACACCAAGAGAAAAATAAGAAGTGCAACATTTTGACTTTTAAATTTACTACAGTCCACAGTGCTTTAATTTAAAATTAGTATGTTTGTTTAAAAAAAAAAGAAAAAAATAAATGTATTGTCATTCTTTTTTTCCCCCTAGCATTGGTAGGAAATGTCAAAAAATGGCTCTTCACATTAATGTTTCTTTATTTTTCCTTGCCAGACTCTTTTATCTTTGTGGAAACAATGTGAACAGAAAGGTCATCAGCCCAGAAGATCAAGATGCATGTAACCATTCTTTCTGACAAAGACAAACTGACCTTTTATGTTTCACATACGGGTCACTAAATGTCAGGGCACTGAGGGGAGGAATGGCCCTCAACAGCCCTGTCCAGGCTCCCTGGGGCTCCTCCACCCCTGTTCCATGGCTCAGGGCTCTGTCTCAGCCCAGCCTAGAGCTGTCAGTCTGTCCCTGTGGTGCTGTAGGGGTTTGGCTCTCCAGCCACACCATAGCAGGGCCAACCCACAGCCTGTCCCCGTTCCTACAGAGGCACCTGGGGATGCTCCAGCTGCCTTCCTGGCTTGCCCTGCTCCCTGTCCAAGGGCTCTGGAATGAGGCCTGGCTGGTGAGGCTCACAGGGATCCCCTCATATCTCCTGGTACCTGGCTTCAGGCAGCTGCCAGTGCTCATGGCACTGCCCAATGAATGTGTGTCATCACTAACCTTGGGTGGGTTTGTATTCCTCTATCCTCCACAGAGGGAAAGTTCTCAAAGCAGAGATCTTAAACAACTCATCTTCAACAGTGTACTTAGCCCCAGTTATTTTTCTTTCATGGAACTGTGTATAGTGATTTGTCACCTCAAAACAGACCTCAATAAAGCAATGTTGTTGTCAAATCTTCAGAGGATCTGAGTACCACACAAGAGCTAAAATCACTTACACTTCAAGGTGCTTTGCAAGACAGGTCAGATTCAACATACTGGTTTTTACAGACTAGAGTGTGGATGTGTTACCAAGGCTCCGCTGCACTTAAATCTTGTGTCCTGTTGGCCTGTATATTACAGCCACTCAGACTCTTGTACACATCAACATGGGGAGTTTCTAAGAGTAAACCCTCCTAAGTGGCACTTCAATCAACACTGACTTTGTGGGGAAACAGGGTGACAGACTTGCTAAACTCACACTAGAACAGGAAAATGCTAGTGACTCGATTGCACTTCCAGCAAGGCAGAGCCATTCCTTTTCCAGATTTATGTTCACATTTGCCTTTCTCAATTAGGTAATTTCTCTTATATTCCAAACTAGAGTACCTAAGTTCTGAACTTTACTTCCAACATTTTTATTTCCTGCTAATAACAAAGTTCAGGATTTAAAGTACACTACAGTTGTCAGAGGCTTTTTCATTGGCAAATGATTCATTGCCCTATCATTTTGCTCTGAACATACCACAGCCTGTAAGGAGATTAGCATTCATGGAAACAAAAACTTTTAAAATACTTCACAGTACTTTGATCTCAGTGAGTGAAAAGTCCTAGCTGGAGAGAGCCAAAAAGGCTGAGATGAGATAATCCTACCCTTTGTAAATATGAAGTGGAGATAAACAATGAGGAAAACCAATCTCTTTTAAACTGCTTAGGTATAAACAGATTAGTATATATATATATATACACACCTAAATATACCTATATATATGTATTGGATATTAATATATGAAGATTGCAAATTTAATACAGATGAGATCCTGAAACAGTTTTCTGGGGGAAAAAAGGTGGTAAACCTGTTCATTGAACTACTTTTTAAATCAACTCATGAAACCAGTATGACATGGCAGGACCTTGTTAGTTTTCTTTCCATGGTTAGTAATTCCAAGTGGGACTAATGTTCATACTTCACTAGGAACTTCATAGGTTTTGGATGATCCCCAAAAGAGACAAAAAAGGAACAAATTTTTCAAGGACAATAATTTCTGGTCGATTCTGCTGATACATTAATAATACCTCTATTTCTACTCCCAATAAATTTAAATTAATTACAATACTTGAATTACATACAAAATTCAAGTGACTGTTTAACTGCTGCTATGGACCGAGACTGAATTCTTCAAACTGCATCAGAAAAATAATAAGTCCTTGAGAATTTAGAAGAGAGGCACACTGAAATTCTCAAACAGATCTGCAGAACATGATTATTGTGTCCTCACAAATACCACTGTGCAATTATTATTTTGGCCCATCTTCAGCCTGGACTTCCTAACTCTTACTGTGCTTATGTGTTAAATGATGACCAAAATGGATGTGTACTGTGAGACCAGATAGCAATCAAAGCCCTTGCAAAGGAGAAATTAAACTCCTCAGAGGGGAATAGCTGCAGACAGATCAAAGCTGTCCTCCACTCTGATCCAGGTAGTCTGGCCTGGGTATATTAATGGGGGAATCCCTGGCTGCAAAGTCCAGTGCTCATGTATTGACTATGAGTTGTCTGAGCTGAGGAAAGAGATAGGCTTAGAAGTCCACCTGATCTCAGTTTAAATGTCTGTAATGTCTGATCTAGTCACAGGTTGGCTAGCTTTGCAATCAATAGAAAAAATATTTAGTTCCCAGCTGAAGTCACCATTGCTTTAAGCATAATAAAACCTTTGTGCTAATCTCCATTGATTATAGTGACTAGTTGAATATCAGTTTAATTAATTTTAAGCATTATGAACTGGCCCCAAGCAGTGTCTAGTGCTCTCTGTTGACTACATAGCAAACTTCTGCTCCTAATGTAGCTGCTCTGATTTGTGCCAAAGTAGCCAAAGTAGCCACACAGTGACCAGAAAATGGTAGCATGTAAAAAGTAAGTAAATGACAGTTTCTCGAGCATAAATCTCAATGAAATAACAAACTATGGAGTGCCAAGAAAGGAAATTGCTTTCTGTTAGAGGGACTTCAATTTTACTGGTCTTCAGAATCAGTAGAGTACATCCTGTTCTTCTGAAGAACATTTGAGAGAAGGACACAAATCAATGTGCCCTCAGTCATTTCTCTTGATTGTCTAGTTTCATCCTCAAGAAGTTATTTGTACTTAGGTCTGAGAATATAAACCAATATTAAGTACACAAAAACAAAGGAAAATAATACTGCCTTCCATGGAACTGTTCAATCTATATGCTCTGAGAATATATATGCATCCTGGTGATTTTCTTTGCTGTGGAGATACAACTACCCAACAATTGTAAGTGATTATATATAGATATTCATTTTGTTAACTCTTTCCTGCTTTTTCTCTTTCCTTCCCTTGCAGTCATGAATGAAGTGAATGCCCATGTGGTCACAAGAGAATTACTCTCCAGTTTAAAATGTTTTCTGTGCAGTAAAACTTGCTCATTTTCTATGGAAACAAGAAAGGTGAATTTGAAGATGCTCTTCTGGAGAAAGGTTTAGAATACAAGTTATCTCAGGTTTCATGATGGAATGGTCATAATTCTTTGTTTAAATATTCAAAGGTGAGAGGTAACATCTTACCCTTCTATATCTTGATAACAGGTTTTAGAAAGAACGCAGACACGATTACACTTTATCACAGCTCTTTTGTGCATTTGATACACTGGGAGAGGACTTAGCAGATCTGAACCCTGACATGGCTGTGTCACAGATTCAGCAGGTCACAGGCAGAAGACAGGTACTTGACCAAAGTAAGGCAATTCAGGTCATGTGCACATGCAGAACTCTAAAGCCTCAGTAAAAATTGGGGGTAGGCTAAACAAGGATTTGCCTACTGTAATTGAGTGATCCTGGGATGGATGGCAGCTAAGCACTAATTAACAAGGTTGCAGTTTTACAGTAAACAACATATTTCCTTATTTCAGTAACCCATAGTTCACAATGTAGAGACCTTAATTACTGCTAGACAATTCCCATTTATTGAGTTTTCTGTAGGTGACCCTCTAAATAATTGGGAAACTGGGCAAGAGCAACACACGATGTGAACCAATATGGTTTAGGGTGCATTCTCTGCTTTATTGTACAAAATGGCTGATTATAAAGCATAGAGATAGTTTACACTAACAGGTGCCTCCTGATTGGCATACAGTGCAGAAAGGAATGCAAACATTCTCTTGTTAAGGAGCTCCAGTAATTAAGGCTACAAGAGATGTATCTGGTACATTAGCACACCTTAATAAGAATTTCTAACTGCGCCACAACTTCTTGGCACTCTCACACAGGTCTAACAGCAAGGCCTAATCAGAATAGCTTAGATTCTCAGGCCAAATCCCTACACCCATCCAATCAAAATGCATTAAAAAGCTGATGGTCAAGAAGCTCTACTTATTTTGGTATGTGAAAAATAGCATTTTGCTCATGGTCTACAAAATGTCTAGTCCCATTTAAAAGGCAAATTATACTTTTAAAAATCTTATAAATAAATACTCTCTTTATTTAAATATGCCAATGAAAGTCTGTTCAATATCACTATTAGTTATTATCATATAACAACTTATATTTGTTGTAAAATTATAAATAGTTTGGCTTTCACACAGTTCTTTTCATTCTAAACAGATAAATTTTAGTAATTCATTCTCAATAGCCAAGTCATTTCACAAATCTTATATTGAAGTCAAAAAAGTATCTTCTGATATTTTTATATGTACATTTGCCCACTTGACAGTTTTAATCATCTGCCACAATTTTGAGTGCCTCAGATTAAAACAGAATCTATTATATTATGTGGCTGGTGTTCTTAGTCCTGACTGTTCTAATAGTAAGCATCAGCAATGTTAACACTTTTAATTATTTAGAACCTACATCCTCAACTGTTTGGTTAATTCCTTGACTGATCTAAATTCTTTTATATTATTGTGAAATGGAGTATTAGAATCTACCTCATAAAAGACTAGCACAGTATTGCAAGAAGAGTATTTTATTGTTTTATAAAATGTGCATAAAACTGTTTACTCAAATGACGAACACAAATTTTTTTAGTATTAAAATTACAGGGTTTTTTCTTTGCCAAAGTTTATAAACAGAAATACTCAAGCTGTCTACATGCACCTATAGAGATAATTTCACTTAAATCAAGGAGAATTATGTGTTATGAATCAACACAGAGCTGTGACCTGAAATCCTAACTGGATTTTCAAATATACCATATGAGCCTTCCTAACTAAATACATCCAGACAGCATTTTTGTTTGCAGCAAAATAGCTGGACCTGAGACCAAAAGAATTTTATTTTAGTCATCAAAGTTGACATTTTCTCTTCTGTTTTATCTCCATGTAGGGGAAAAACTATGATATATAAAAAGCTCTGAAGAGATCTTAAGGGAGACTGAGACAGATTTACCTCGAAAACCAGCATTCAAGCACTGAGGACAGCCACTTTTAGAGTGCCAGGCCCAGGCTCAGTTACCTTCTGCAGCTCAAAGTAAACAGATTAACCTCAGATCTCCTAATTTGCCCTGATCACAGAGTGCATCTCAATTTGTCAGAATTCCATTAGAAATACTATCTTGGACATGAAAAAAATTTCTTCATTATAAAACTTTTATTAAAAAGATACAGACTTCTGTGAAAAGGTTTCATCAAGACAGTTTCTTATGAAAAATGTTTTGTCAAAATTATTTTCACCAGATCTTCCTTAAAGAGACAAGATGACAACTTTCTGATATTATTTAAAAGATATCTACTGTCTTGCTTCTCATTTGGCATCAGAATAACCTTAGAAAAATGTGCATGATTCTGCAGTATTTGGAAAGTATCTCAGTTTCCGAGAATGACATCTCAGCTTATGGGAAATCTCAGAGAATGTTATCTAAGTTTAAAAGTAGATCAGAAAGAAGCTAAGGTGGATGGACTACAATTAAACTAAAAGAAATGGGTGCATTGACAGGCTCAGTTCTTGCCATATTTCGCCTGTAATGGCTTTGCAATTAGGTGAAAAGTCTAATGATTCGAAAGCTATCTTTTAAAATTATATTGGAACTAAAAGTGCCAAGACAAAAAGAAAAGAATACTGTATAGAAAAGCTTCATCCAGCACCACAGTTAATCATAAAGCAGGAGAAATAACCTCTGAGGGCATAATTGAAATGTCCTGAGAAAAAAAAATTCCTTTATCTTCAATTTTTATAATTTCTGAATTTTGAAGAACATGCAGATCAGTCAAAATCTGCAGTTTTCATCCTCAGTAAAATTAATATTTAAAAATTAGTATTGTAAAATGTATAAGGATTTTACTCTGTCTTTTCTGGATGCCAATTCTTCCTATGACTTAAATGCTTACAATATCATCCAGATCTGACATAAAGCACAGAGATCTTTGTGTGAGAGGGGGCATTTTGATCATAGAAGGTGATTTTGGGGATGGACAGGGGAGCAGTACAGCTTTAAGTAACACAGATGACTGAAAGTTTCTGTCATACCAGATATCAACACTTAGGAGGTTTGAAAGAGAGCCCATGGACATAGAGACATTCACATCAGACTCCAAGTGTCATGTTAGTTTCATGTGAGGTCCAGATAATAAACAAAGACATTGTTAAGGTCTTTCCTGCCTGACAAAGATGGTTCACACAGCTGATGAGATTTAAAAATTCATTGTGGAATGAGCATCAGAGAAGTCCCTAATGATGAAGGCTGGCAACTTGTCAAGAAATTTTTCTGATTGTCTTAATTCATGATGACACAGAAATGTGTTTGGGTTCAGTTTTTATTGTCCTGCTACCCTCAGTGCAAGAATAGAAGTGAATTAAAATATTCATTAGTGATCTTGTAAATAAGTATGCTGCTTCTTCATTTTAAGCTAAATTATTTTTTAAAATTTGTATACCCTTTTTTCAGTCCAGTTACCTAAAATTGTATTAACAGATTCTGTGTCTCACCCTGCTCCAAACACAGAGCAGTTCCATTCAACTGGAGACAATATTGCAAGATATTGTCATGATGGAGGAAACGAAGCTCCATACAGGAGCAGCAAAGCAATACCTCAAAGACACATGCAAAATCAATATTCCCAGCCATTCATTAGTGTGTCCAACAGGAGAAAGAACCAAGATGCCTTTCTAGGGTGCCAATGAACCAGTTCTAATAAGCTGAACATGTGGCAAATAACCACTCATCAGTCTTGTGAATCAAATGGGTACAGCATCCAGCTCTGGGGTCTTCGGCACAGGAAAGACCTGAACCAAATAGGCCACCCAAGAGGGCCACAAAAATTACCAGAGGGCTGGAGCATCTCTCCCATGAGGAAAGTCTAGGGCATTTGGGGCTGTTGAGCCTGGGGAAGAGAAGGCTCTGGGGAAATTTAATGGCCCTTGAAGAGGGCTTATAAGAAATATGGGGTCACACATTTTAGGAGGATTTTTTGTAATAGGACAAGGGCTAATGGTTTTTAATTTAAGGATGGTAGATTTAGACCAGATTTAAGGAAGAAATTCTTTTATGATGAGGGTGTTGGAATGCTGGAACAGATTTCTCAGAGTGGCAGAGGACCCAGTTTGAAAGCACTCAAGGTCAGGTGGAACGGGGCTTTGAGCAAACTGATCTAGTTGAAGATGTCCCTGATTATTGTAGGAGGGTTGGACTAGATGACCTTTAAATGTCCCTTGCAGACTAAATTATTGTATGATTCTATGAAATGTGTTTATGCCAAGTTATCACGCACAGCTGAGCCATTCTGTCTTCCTACTTACAATGCTGGATATTCCACAGGTTTGAATGTTATATACTTTTCTATAATGAAGAAATATAATGCTGTTGTCTTGCCCTCTGGGCAAGTTTTACAAAGGTTTGTCTTGCCCAGCTTCCTGCATTTATCCAGACAGCTGCAATCAAAACTTGCACAGGATCCACAGGCAGTTGATGCTGACACTCCTTTTTGCTGCCATGCCAGGTGTCCACCCCTCAGCTGCATCAAATTTGCTTCTGAAAACCCAGGACCCCACAAAGGTGAGGCAGAGATGGGGGTGTCCCCATCAGAGCTGGCAGCAGTGGTGCAGTGCCACAGGTGGCAGAGGAAAGCCTGCCCATACTCCTGCTCACCACAGAGGCTCCAGTGTTAGCTATGGGTTCTGTGCAAACAGCACTATAGGCAGCAATTATATGCAGAAGTACATAATACTGCTTAAGTTGAATTGCAATCATCCCAAACATGGGGAAGAAGCATCTGCTATCCTGTAGATTGCAACCTGTAGATTTTAAAGGGTAAAAAATGAAGCTGTGGATGAGAAGGCAAATAAGTTTTGAACAACTTAAAAATATTTTTTTATGGAAAGTATTATTTCCAGATACCTAATGAAGTGTTTGCATTAATAAAAGAGGAAAAAAAATAGTCTGGGTAGGATAAAGAACGTGAGCCTAAAGAAAGAAAGTATTCAGTGGAGTGAATAACATGTACTAGTTATAATATTTGTTTGATCTTGTCAGAAAACACTGTTATGAATACTAATGTAAAAATTTCTTTTTTTTGCTTGTTTAATGCAAAAATTTCTTCTTTTTTGCTTGTTTAATGAAAATGTCCTAGATGTAACTATTCCGAAATTTTCCACGAAGGCTACATACTTCCACTAGTTATTATTCAATTTGCAGACAAAGCATGGAAGCTAAGTTCTAGTAAATAAAGTTTTTGGATATCAGTCTTTTTCAATGGCCTGTCTTTTCCATAATTAAGCACATTATGCAGTCATAGTTAGAATTATACAAACTGTCCTGGGATCTGGCAAGGAAAGATTGGTCTCCTCTCAAGGTGACTACCCACATAAACAGTTAGCTACAGAATCCTTTTCACTTTCATACTTTCTCCTTCTGCCCTGTAAATCTTGATTTATTACATGTGCAGCGACATTGTTTCAACAAGGGGATTGTAAGTGCCCCATTATAGAACCATTGATTGATGCAGATTTGCCCTGGGCAGAGAGGAGAACTGAGCTGAGCTCCCATACATCCTGAATGAATGCTGTAATGACCAGGAGGCCTCGAGGACGTGGTGTGACACCTGTCCTATTGCCACCACTTCATTCTCCTCTAAACACAATACTTGGTTAGAACGAAGGATTATAAGTAACAGGCACTGGGAGTAGGTTACCCAGGTGGACAGAAAAGCACTTAGAGTCCTAATAACAGGACAGGAGCTACCCTTGTCCTCAGCTTTTCAAAGTGGATATTTCCATATTATTTCTTAAGCTGCACCATTTGCTGACTTTATGGCAAGATCCTGTGCTGGGGTACCCAGCCCTCATCATGCTGAAAAGCACAATCGTTACTCAGTGTCTCAGGTAAGAGTCAAATACCTTGAAAAGAGGCAAGGGTAAATAACTATAATTTTTTAAAAAATATATATCTATATATTTAGCATTACTAAATGACTTTTTAAAGAGCAATTGAAGGTGGTAAAGACCTTTGAAATTTATCTAGTCCTACCTTCTTGCTCGAAGAAGGCTCAGTTGCACCAGACTGTTCAGGACATTATCCAAACAGGTTTTGTATATTCCCAAGGATGGAGACTGCACAATGTCACTGCACAACCTGTTCCAAATGTGTCTCACCAGTGCTAACTAGAGGAAAAGGATCACCTTCCCTGACTTGCTGGCAACACTCTGCCTAATGAAGCCCAGGAGGCTGCTGCCTTTCTTTGCTGCAGGAGCACATTGCTGACTTCTGGTCACCTTGATGTCCACCAGGACTCTCAGGTCCTTTTCTGCAAAGCTACTTTCCACATCATAGACTCCAGTCCATAGTGGTGCATGGAGTTAATCCTCTGGAGGTGCAGGACTTCTCATTTCTCAATTTTGAGCTTTAGGAGCTTAGTGTTCTCTGAAAGCCGAACATTTTACCTGATGTCATGCTTCAGCATTGCCAAAATTTTGTAAGACGCACATGGAAGGGATAGTTTTAGAATAAAATATGCCTACTGCCTTATGAATAAGTACCCTTCTCTAATCCAGCATTTACTGCCATTTCACCACCTCTTGTTCTCCCTTCCTCTTCCCCCCACAAAAAATTCCACTCAAAGTCAAAAGCCCTAAACTAAAACTTATTTTACCAGCAAGATCTCCAGTAAAATTGCTCCTATTTGTAATTTTCTGTTGTCTACTCCACCTCCTAATAGCCTTTCTTTTCCTACCCTACATCTAAAATCCTATTTTAGATTAGAGAAACAGATAGTGTCTGATGAGCTGAGCATTTCAGCTCACTAGAAAAAAAATTGGCAATTTCAACCCTTGTCTGTTCCTCAGCAATATCATTCAAGAGACAGCTTGTCTGCTTCTCAGAATAAGTCCATCAGGTTCACAGGTTGCAGTTGGTACACTATAGTTTAGAGTAAACCAATAGTTTCTAATTTCCACTCAGGAAGGCAACGATTTTTTGGAGGCCTTTCTTGATTACAGAAAGTTAGCTGATTTCTGAAAGACAGAATACTGATACCAGAAACACCATTTCATCCTGCTCTAAAGAACAAATAGTTGAACTGGTAAATGAGAGAATGCAAAGGAACTACATCCTCTGTAAGTCTCGTCAACTCTAGATGAAAACTCCAGCTTTTAAATCCACAGCTTTGCATGGTTTGTCACGATTTATTTTCCTGAGAAAATTTCCTACTATTCACTGATCAAACATATTTCTGCATAGTGAATTTAAGAATTCAAGTACCAGCTTACACTGAGCATATCTGAACTCACTGCATCATAGGGGTGAGTTCTTAAAAATACATTTTTAACATGTTTGTACACTACCTGACCTCCAAATAAAACACTTTCAATCAAAATATTTTATCAAAATTATCTAGGTCTTTACAGAAAAAAAAACAAAACCAAAAATACATTAACAATTCATGTTTCCAGCAGCAACTAAGGCAATAAGAGATATTTAAAGCATTATCAAAGAGCTGCTCAGAAAATGTATTGGCTTCATTATCAACAGAATTCAGCTCTCAAACATATCCTGGTACTCCACCTCCAGACAATACCACTTATTTCTTCTCATAGAGCAAGATTTGTGAAGTAGGGGGAAGATTTCCAGAGAAAGGCAAAAAAGACAAAGCCTCATACGCGTTTATGTCTTCACTGAGCGTGTTAAAATGTCCAAGGAAATAAGGACTTACATTGCAAATCCATAGGTGTCTTCATAGCACCCTCTCTGATGAACAGGATCATGCAGTTGCCAGATCTGCAGTGATGCTTTTTTTCTCTTTAATGTGTACTTGCTGATTGTATATACAGATAAGCATAGGATACTTTGATTTCTCTCTTCTACAGAATATGGTGCATGGAAGCTAACAGACTCAGGACAGAAAAAAACACTGGACTGACAAAAAAATTTAGATCTTTGTGACTGTACTCTTCTTAATATGTGTAAGCGTCAAGTGTGTAAGTTACCAAATTGTGATATGTCACTGAAAGAAAAAAAGGGGAGGGAAATTAGATTAAAAAAAAAAAAAAAAGACAAAATAGAATAAATTCCCAAGCAAGTAACATATTCTTTCCTCGCTTAAAATATATTGTAAAAGAATTGCATGTGTTATTTGTCATGTAACCAAAACTAGATTTTTCTGGACACTTTGGAACAGGCACTGAAATCAGCATCCCTTTTGCTTGATTGCACAAAATTAAACTAGACCTAACTCACAACAGATCTGATTAATAATTTATGTAGTTTCCAAGACAGAAATTTGTTCATAGTCATGATTTCATATCCCTCTCATTTTCTATCTATTTGCTGTAATGAAAGCAATTTACTATATTTGGATTTATTTCAGGTTTGTTTGCTGTTTCATGTTCTGATTTCTTTCCTAATTTTTTAAAATACCTCACCTCCTAAATTATCCGTGTATGAAAGTTGTTTTTGTTCTTCTTGTCAAATTCAGTATATTACATCACTGTAGCTCAGGTAATGACTCACTTCTGAATGATTTGGTAATTTGCTAAATTCCAGATACTTTTATAATAGCATTTAAGATACATCCCCCCCCAATTTTTTTTTTTTTCTGAACTAGTAAAGGTTGCTAAGTGACAGGAATGTACTTATCTGCCACATCACTTGTAGGCACTTCAATGCAAAGAAACAATTTTACACACCCACGTCATAAAAAATAAACATTTTATTAGTACATGCTATGAAGAGATGCAGTTTATTTTAACCCAACTTTAGATGTGATATTTGGACTTGCATGAAGTAATGTGTTTTTTTTCCAATCTCTATATTTTTAGGCTCTAATTGAGAATGTGGTAATTTTACAAAAAATTCATTTAATCTCTTGGTCATCTACAGCTAGTATTTCTTTAAAAAAATGCAGACACGTTTCAAAAAGATATAATCTTGGTGTCATTTTTTAATAAAAAATACACATTTGTATTTGACACAACGTGGAATTAAAATGCACCTTTAAGTATTTCTCTTCATTGCTTTTCTGCATTTTAGTGTAAAGTCTACAAATAAAATTCAGTCAGGATAATAATGTGGATGTTGTGACACTCCATCAGTTATACAGACAGGTACAAAAATGTTTTTTATTAGTAACATATTCCCACTGTCACTTTCTTGCTTTTTTCAAATGTTTGGCTTTGCACATAATTGGACAGGTTAATATAGCTGTCAATGAACAACTTCATAGATTTTGGTTTACGGGTTGAGGATTCCCCATAACTTATGAAAGCTTTCATGTAAAATCAAAAACACATACAGCTTTTCAAACTGTATCTATATCACATAATATCTATAATATCATTGGCAGGTAATTAAAGTTAGGAAAAAAACCCCAAACCCAGCTAAATTAATAATGGCTACAAAAAACAACAACAAAAAAACCAACTACTGACTGGTACCTTGTTAAAGAAAGAAGATCACTGAAAAGGCACAATGTACAAGTAACAAGGTTGTAGTTTTAAATTTACAAAAATCAACAAAATCACTCCTCAGTGAGAATACCTGCCACGTAGACAGTACAATGCAATAAAACAACATGACTTCGATTTAGCCAATGGCTTCCCTCTAAATGTGTTCTGACTATGCATCAACAGAATTGTTTTTAAGAACCTGACTGTTACTGACCATAAAAAAGGCTTTTTCATGTACATATATCAAAATATCTTTTTACCAATTTTAAAGTACCTTGAAAAGAAATACTTTTACTGAACTAGTGGGCGAGAACTAAGTTTCTTATCCCACAGTTTCAGATGTTTGCGGTTCACTGCCATTTAGACTAAAATATGAATTCTGTTATTGAAGGATTGAACTCTCTAAATTATAGTTTCACAATGAATTAGGCATGCAACTACACACTGTCTCTCTTTCTTCCTTACTCTTTCTTTGTTCACAAATATAAGTTTTTACTTAATGTAAAACAATAGCAAAAACTTCCCTACTAAATAGATGGTCAATATTCTAGGCACTAAAGAGGTATTAACAAAAAAAAACAAAACATGGAGGCATGTGTCTAGATAGAACATTTTTTCCAAAGATGGCACAAGATCAGTAAATACAAAGATAGAAATCTTCTCACAAAATCCAACTAAAACCATTATTTTTCTTTTCTATCTTCTTATAGATTTTAATCTATATCCCCTGGCTGATCTCCATCTCAAGGAAGATGAAGAAAATCGCAATTCTCTTACTTTTTTTTTTTATTATATTTGCTATGGTTGTTAAAGATGTGCTATGGATTTTTATAAAGAGATATATGGAGTTCTTTAATTAATATCTTGAAAATATAAATAATTAAATAAAGTTGAGGAGCTTACTTTCTTAGTATTAAGCTCTACTGTTCTTCCTTTGAAATTTTTTTTGATATATGACAACAAGCTTATATTACACTGCTCTTGTGTGTAATTCATGTTTTTAACACTGTAAAAAAAGTTTTAAATACTGCTATTCTTTTACATCTTTTTTGCTCATATTTATCTCAAAATTAACAAGTCTAATCAAAAATGTCCATTCAGATATTCTGTTATTTCCTTGAAATTGACACTTAGAATCAAGTGAATATTTTTATTTTATCCCAATCAAAAACTTGGTTCATGGCTTGAATATTATTGATTGTTAATTCTCTCTGAAGTATACTGAAACACTGCAATGCCATGTAATTTACCTACGATTTATTTAAACCTATTTTCAAAGCAAATAAGCAAATTCAAAAATAATAGAAGGTTTCTCTGTAAAGACCTGAAGAACATTATCTACCTTCTGCCATGTACATGCTTGATGCTAAATGAATATTAATATTTATCCTCTGTAGGTTATCCTCTCACCTGTAACAGAGGTCAACATCTCTACACAGGCTTCACAGGTCTGACATCTCAGCAGAAAGCAGTGATGCATACACACATCATGGACAAACTCTGACATAGATTCAGCTTACCATAGGCTTCAAACTATACCTTTCCTAGTCAATAGATATATTTTGCTTATATTTCAGTTGGACAAATGGCACAACCTACCTTAGTAAAGAGCTTACACATTATTTTAATTTCCTTGAAACTATTAACTCTTCCAACAGCAATGGCAGAATGAGAGATCTGTGTCTTTGACTATATGGGAACAAATCTGATTTCTGAAAAGGGTATTTCACTTTGACATGCAGCCTTTAACTTGGGTTTCTGCCTTCTGTTCAGCTTTCAGACATCTGCCCATGACTTTCTTGCGTTTCCATACACACAGGTCTGAATACTGGGAATTTCTTGGGAGATTAGGGAGGCGATAAACATTTTCCTTGAAAATCAAAGTGTGGGGAACATCTCAAGAAAGGGGCAAGCAAATTAATTTAAGATCACATTCTGCCACTTCTTCCTTAAGCAAGACTTTGCATTGTGAATAGTGTCACTGTATGGTGAAATACTTTTCAATACAAGACCGTGCCGAACATCCAGGCCATTATTGGAGATCAACATGCGCCTACAAAACAAATCAGCAGTGACTTAAAACTACATATTAAGAGTGGTTTTAAGTCTTGTCTTTGACAACCAAATCAGAATGTAATGTTTGAAAATCTTTCTTAATTTTTTTTTTTGTAAAACTACTACAGGTAGTTGTATGGAAATACAAAGTCCCCAGCTTGGTGGTTCCTGTATTCAGTGAGCGGTGCCTTACTTTCTGAGTAACTGAGTAATTCTCCAACATGGGAATTAATCTGATCTCAAGTGAAGAATATCAGTTTTCAGAATTATCAAAGCAAGACTTCAGCTTCTGTATGAACCCTCAAGCTCTGTTTAGTGAACAGTAACCATGATTGCCACTCCTCAGACTGAAAGCTGGATGTATTTTCAAGGAAAATCCTCTTGTCTAACTACAATTTCTCAGGTAAACTGTAAGATTTACTATATAACATTCAGTGAACTCTACTGAAAGGTATAGTTGCCTATATACTTCTACAACTGTCCCTTACAGCTTTAGAATCTCTTAATCTATATATCATACTATATATCTCATTTCAAGATACTTGATACTTGATACTTTTCTTAATAGTATTTTTTAAAATATGTTATTAAACTGGACATTCATTACAGCTATAATGGAAATCAATTTTTTTTATAAATACAGAAAGCTGCTTAATTTACATATTAGTCCTGGAATTGCAATAAACATCAGCATAGCATACAGAGGCATTTTTGTTGCTTAACATTTATCTACATTTAGTCTGAGAATAGGAATTTTGAAAGTCCTACTTTTAAAAAAACTCACGAAACTTTACAACTTTACATCAAATTGGAGTAATACTTCAGGATTCCAAGGGGGATGATGACTTTATGTTGACTTAGAAGGAAAATATAGTGTCTAAGTTAGGGATGGAAGGTGATACAAAGATTTCGTCTCTACATATAAATGCTCTTTTAAATTATATGGGGAAGAAGAATACAGCTTAGCACGCTGTCTTAATGCTTGAGTTGTGCTCTATTCTAGTTTTCAAATATACTAGAAAAGAAATTCCTATGAAAATAAGGGAAAAGAAAGTCACATCATGGAAGGAGACATTCTGGTACCCAAATGTAGTTTTACCTAAACAATAGTTTAAATTTCATCTCTGAAGCATGTTTGAACACATTAATCTATTGCCCTACCAGTTCAGTTCAGTTCTCTTCTGGTAGAAAATCTTCTCTAAAATTAAAGTGATTACATTGCCAACATCCTTATGATGCAAAACTGAACTTTTTTACATGTATCTAATCAAGTGCAGCTGTACTGAAAAGGTCCTTACAGTACTGTCTTGTGAATATTGCATCATTCATATGCCATTTTAAGTCTGGATGTTTAAATGGCACACAATCAGACAAACCTGGGGCTTCTGAAGGAATATGGATCAGCTTTTTCATGGCATTTCTATTATGCAAGTAAAGCACAGGGGGAGATAATGGGACATTTTGCGACCATGCTCCTCTTCTAGTCTGCCAATCCTGCCTGTACTTGGAACACGACTACCTTCTGCAGAACTTAAAATATTAATTTGAAGACATTGCTATGGAGACTCCGAACAGAAAAGCTCAACTACCTGGTCCCTCTTAGAATATTTAAGCTTTTAATCATAAGGGATGCTGGCACAGGTGTGACCTCAAGCCCTCTAAAGTGGATTTCATACGGATTGTCGCTGCCATTTCAGCGACAGAAACCGCGTGCCAACAGCAGTCCCCATAAGGATCGCAGACGGATACACAATAA
Source organism: Pycnonotus jocosus (assembly GCA_013400435.1). Classification (NCBI taxonomy): domain Eukaryota; kingdom Metazoa; phylum Chordata; class Aves; order Passeriformes; family Pycnonotidae; genus Pycnonotus; species Pycnonotus jocosus. The sequence goes on from VWYP01000007.1 coordinate 50,756, forward strand.
GGAATTGTTTCCTTTAGCATCTATGGTCGTGTCGAGGCGCAATAGAGCGTGGAGATTTCGAGCCGCATCGTGCAGGTGAGGGGACTCGGAGTGACAATTCCCTGGGCCACTTCTGTCGAGCCCCCGTGTCAGCCGAGAGCAGAGATCCCCAGAGGGGGCTCGGGGCGGGCACCGCCTCCGCTCCCGGCCCGGCGCTGCCCCGCGCACCTCTCCGCTGGCGGCCGTGGGCAGACGCTGGGTGCCAGGGCCGGCTCTGCCCCGCCGAGGCACAGGGCTCGCCCCTCAGCCCGCTCCCACCGCTG
>VWYP01000007.1:51481-69197 GCA_013400435.1 Pycnonotus jocosus
TAGAGCCGCGGGCGGGCCAGGGAGGCGCCGCGTTAGCACCGCCGGGGCCCGCGCTCCGCCTGCGGGGACTGCCCCCGGCCAGGGGGAGGCAGGGAGAAGGACAGCAAGCGGAGCAACTTCGGCAAATTAAAAACAGAAAAGAAAAAAAAATAATAAAAAAGGGGCTCGTTCGTGGGACATCTTCGAAGCTCAGTACCACGCGAGGCATCGAAGCCGCAGTGAAACCCTCCATTGCAGTGAATCCCACCACAGTGACAAGAGGGAAATTGGCTGTGACCACTGTTCCCAAGCCCCGGGCGCATTAGAGTCGCCTTGGCATTCTGGCTGGAAGATGATTCCTGCAACAGGACCATGTTGCTGATGATGAACAGCAGAGTCGTTGGAAGATGCCTTCCTTGAGGATTACACGTGGAGCAAGGCCGTCAGTCAAGGGCAGAGCTGGCTGGTGAAACTGTCTGACTTTCCCCCCACCGGGGAAGTGGCTTCAATGGCTCCATCTCCCAGGAGAAGCAGTAGGAAAGATGCCAGCGCCTTGCCAAGCATGTCCTCAACTTTCTGGGCTATCATGATCCTGGCTAGTCTCCTAATCGCTTACTGCAGTAAGTACATATTTGTCCTGGTGCTTTTGCTGGGCATAAATCTACACCCTTCCCATGTGAGGTAACACTTCAGGCGAAGGCCAAGCTCTGACGCTGGTAGGCAAAGGTACTGTGCCTTAGACTTGCTGAGGAGCACATCTCCCCCCCACTCCCCTATGGCAAAGCAGGTAGACCGGCACTTTAATACTGCTGCTTCTCAGGAGAGTGAGATTTTAGAAACAAACTTTATAGCGGTAGTAACCCTGATCCACTGTTCACTGTTTATTGCCAGATGTTACCAGATTCCTGTGAGGCTGCTCCCTCCACATACACACTCACTTAACTCTGTCCACCTTCCATGAAGAGCAGCTGATGTGCTTATGTTCATTCTTTTAGGAAGCACATACTTCATCAAGTGACAGATGTCTTAACATCCCTGGGATCATATGTGATCCTCTGAAATTCCAAAGGAGCAAATCTTGGCACTTTCTTAGCATATCCTCATCAGTTTAGTAAGTCCATGTTGCCTGTTTTAGAGCTGCATTACAGGTTATCAGTAGAGTTTTTATATTCTTTTTTCAGGCTTGATAGATTTTCCATTAACTACACTGTTGCAGATAAGGTATCTGTAAGAGGCAAGTACTTGGACTATAAATACTTCTACAGGTCTTTATTTTTTCCTGCTTTTCTGTTTGTTTCGGTCATTTTTGTTTTCCTTTGTTTTGCTTTCAGCAAGAATGATTTTCAGGCAGTTATATAATGTAAATGGAGTTAATGCCCACACTCCAAGTTAGGGAATGCAAGTTATTCCATAGCACCAGACTGGGAAACTTGCAAAGAGAATAGAAAAAGCAGGTTTTATGCAATAATTAAAAAAAAAAAAAAAAGGCACAATTTATCAGGAAGGACCCACAAAGCTTTGCCAAAATGAATTACGCTGTATTTCCCCACCCTGAGCTCAATGGGATCTATAATTTACCCTTGGTGCATATTGCTTTCATTAGCTGTGGCATAAAAGATTTTGCACTAGGCTTGTCTTGTGGAGCTGTAATAGGTGTAGACTGTGATGAATAGGAAGTAGATGCTGGTTTGCAGGAGCATACCTGCTGCATTTCTTAACCCTCTATTCCATTCCCTCCAACTGTATTACATTGACCATTTTTCTGTGTATGTTCTGGGGTTTTTTTTGAAACAAAATTGTAATTGGTTAGGAGAATCTTTAATAAACTTTTGTTTTCATATTACAGGGGCCCTTTATACTGATGACACTGAAAGTGGATTATTCCAAAAAGAATAACATATTTGGGGTTTTTTTTGTAATTTAGCACATTTTGCCTTACATTTCTCATTAATAAAATCATATTAAACAGGCCACACTTTTAATAATACAATTTTGTACATAATGCTATATTCAATGTGTTAATATGGAGGATATACTAAACAAAATTGTGAGTTTTAAAAGAATTTATTGTATTATGGCAGTGCATATTATAGAATGAATAGCTGTAGTGTAATGGGAATTCAGTTTGATATTAATGATAGGAAATATTTTGTTCAGTTTGTGCTAGAAGTGTCCAAAGAGTCACAGGCTTCTTATGAGAAGATGTGAGATCTTCTGTGCATATATGTTTGATCAGCATGGCCTCAAAAAGAGTTAACTATGAACTCTGACACTTTAAAAATGATTTATTTTCAGCAATGAGAAGTTTGACAATGTTTTGTCCTAAGGAATGTAGTGATCCATTTGAATTGTTACATATTGTTGTTCATTGTTTATTTTTTGCATTGTTTACTGATGAAAAGTGCAAATGTTGGCCGATAATCTGAAGGCATTTTCTAGTGTGCTTAAAGAGCAGTTTTGAATTAGTTCTCTCAGCCAGTATAGATGGAGTTCCTCAAATATGTAGTACACTCTTCATTTCATATAGCACTGAAAAGCACCATGCTGCTTAAAATATGCAGTGTCAAAACACTCCACCATTAATGTAATGCTTCACTGATTTGACAATTGCAATTCCAAATGTTAATGAACCATCATGAACATTTTCTCTAGTGCTAGTATTTGAGACATTGGAAAAAACGATTTTTGCTCTGTGAAAAATCAGGATTAAAAAAAGTGAAGCTATTTCTAGGTAAAGCAGCACTTCAGATTTTATGAATTATTTTAAAAATCAGGTAGAGTTTAATCATTCTTTTCTTCATCTGATGCCTTTTTTGAAGAAAAGCAGATCTGGGTGTTGGGGGGATATGATGACTTTTTAAAATGCTTTAAAAATAACAGGATTGTCATATTTATTAGGAAGTAAAAGGAGAGAATTTGACTATGTAAGGTGCTGTCTGTTTTCCCTCACACCTTACTGTCAGGTATATGGAAGTATAACAATAAAGGTGACTATATTATCAAACTAATTACAGGAACCTAATATCTTATTATCTCTCATTGTATCATTCTACTGAAAACCAACCCTGCAGCCTCCAAAATAAAATCTGTGAAAGAACTTTTCTATTTTTCTTTTCTTAATAGCACTGTAAATAAAATTTTTGATCCATCTTGTATATTTCCATTTTTAATCTGTTAGTCTGACAAAGCTTATTTCTGAATCAGTTATTTGAACATTGCTTCTCCTTTTCCTAATTACTTTGTGCATCTTTCTTTCTGAAAGTGTATCTGTTGGACAATAGTCATCCCTATTACTAGGAGCAACCAGTAAACACCATACTCTTAAGTTACACTTGACAGATAAGCATATTTATAAAGAATGTTCTGGATGTACATGTACAACCCATTAGACTTTAGTTTATACTTTAGTATCTGAAGCCCAATTATATTCCTATTGATGTGGTAAAATGATAAACTGATAATTTTTTCTTTCTTAAAAGTTTAGATTATACTTAGGGATAATGGCTCCATCCTATGGTGGAAGAGAAACCTGCATCAAATCAATTAGGTTAGTTGCTATAGTGATAAATATAATGTCATATTCTCCATCTGAGGGAAAATGCTCTGATTTGGTAGGCTCTCAACAGGGGAAGACAAAAACAAAGTAGTAGAAATAGGCTGTTTATGGTCCTTGGTGTGACCAACAAGGAGTTATTTTACTAGGCAGAAGCATTATTAAATGCAAAACCAGCCTCAGAAGGCTCTCCTGGTAAAGGGTGGCCACCTTCATGGCAATTCAGAATTAAGAGTTGTGACATTTTTGAATTCTAGACATGTATCTCACGTGCTTATTTAATGAACAGTAGTGAACCAGAGAGAAGTACCTACAGTGAATACCTCACACTGTGATTTTTACTGTTGTAAAGGTGGAATGAATAGGGTTTTGGGTTTTTTTCTTCTTCATAACTGGAGTATGCATTTTACCATGTTAAAAAGTGTGGTCAAATTAAGGAAATTCTATGTGGTGTCACAGCTGCCTGCTACATCAGGAATGTAAATAACACAGTTTGGATTCTGAACTACTTTTTGGTGCGCTTATTCAGTTGACTTTGGTATAAATACTGAGGAGCTCTTTATATGTAAATTGTAACTTTTTAAGCAATATATGAATCAGCTTTTAGCAAAGTTGTGGCTGTTACAAGCTTTTACTTTTCCTTTTTTTGCATTGTTGTTTAAGCCTAAGGAGTAGAACAGGAGAGTCCTGTGCTGTTCTGTTAAGGTAATATTTCTATGGTTGAGTAAATGGGGTTTTTTTGAAAGAAGCTACCAAAACTGAATGGTACTTGGAAAATTTACCTTGCTCTGAGTGCTGTATGGAAGAGAGCAGTATGAAACCCAGCAATTATGCTTACTAAATGGTGATAATACTAGGAAAAAAGAATCCAAAAGTCTAAAATGCAAAGTGTTTTCCATAACATAATACAGAGATGTTTTTGCTATTGCTGAGCATAGCTTACACAGAGCCAAGGGCTTTTCTGTTTTCCTTATTGCCACACTGGTGAAGAAACTGTGGGTACATGGCAGGTTAGAAGGAGACACAGTCAAGGCAGATGTCCCCAGCAGACCAAAGGGATATTCCAGGCCATGTGACCTCATGCTCGGTATATGAAATGGGGAGAAGAAGGAGGGGAGGTTTGGAGTGGTGGTGTTCATCTTCCAAGTCATTTTTACACGTGATGGAGCCCTGCTTTCCTGGAGACGGCTGAACACCTGCCTGCCCATGGGAAGGGAGGAATTAATTTCTCATTTTACTTCGCTTATGTGCTTGGCTTTTGCTTTCCCTATTAAACTGTCTTTGTCTCAACCCATGAGTTTTCTGGCTTTTACCTTTTGGATTCTCTCCTGAGTCTGCTCACTGGGGACTGAGTGAGCAGCTGCCTGGGGCTTCATTCCTGACTGGGGTTAAGCCACAAAAAAATACTATACTATATTAATTATATTATATTAACCTTACCTTAAATTGAGATCCTGTTAGGTGTTAGGTAAACATGGCTCATTTGAGAAATACCGTTTCATTGTCCTGTTTTGCAGTTGCTTTCTGTCTAAAACACATGGGGTACTATGGTCTCCAGGTCTTATTTTTCCCTTATTTGAGACTGCCATCAGGAGTGGTAAGTAACTGTGACTGTCACCTGGCCATTTCTACAACAGGAGCTACCTTGTCATCATGCATAGGGTACTGAACAGCTGTTAGATGGTAAATGGTCACTGCCCGTTTAGGTTGGATGCAAACAAGTCAGCTCTGAATGAAAGCCTACAGCTCCTGTTATTGATTCAGGTCCCTTCTTTTGTTTTCAAAACTGAAAACCACGATTTAAAAAAAAAAAAAAATCAGTTTTCCTGATATGTAACCTTATTATATTTTCTGCAAGAATTACTGTGTATTTATTTTTCCCAAACTCTGCATGCAGGATGTGGCATAGAGAGCAACTGTCATTAGTCCGATGTTTTCAGTCTAATTTTCAGTAGAAAGGAAAAATAATGCTTTTATGACATTAAATAGGAAAAGTAAAATATTAAAATTATGTTTCTTTATGTAATGTCCTAGCTGCTCATTTTGAAGCAGGCTCAATTTTTGTGATAAAACTAGTTCTTTGAACTTGATGCCATCTACAACGTACTACTGTCAATTCGAGTACCAAATTGACACTGAGATTGTCTTACCAGTTGTGGTGTTGTCTGTCCAGATGATGTATTGCATAGAAGTCCTTGGCAACAGCATAAGAAATGTCTTCTTACTGCTTTGAATATTGAATTCAACCCTTTAAGGCTAAGTAAGCACCATCACAATTTCTCAAATGTGTTTGGATTCTGGCAATTCATACTTCCCTTGCAAGTATAACCACTGATATGGATGGATAATGGGAAGTAGGTAGGGAGGGGAAATGAGAAGAAAATTGATTTTTTTCAATTAAATATGTGGTAGAGGAGTATTGCATGTCTTTCAGCAGGATTTACAGGACAGAGATTGAGACCTCTTTGACAATTTTTTTGTGCTGTTGCTGTACTATTTTTCTCTTACTGTATACTATGAAAACAGTATTGGGAGTTTGGAGTAGAGCCCCACTGCTCCAGCTAAGGGTTTAAACATGAGCTAGATTAGATTTTGTTTTGCTGGGGTTGCAGCATTAATCTTTTGATCTTTCCTTACTGACGCCACTGAAGAAGTAGTAGAAAGTCCTTCACTGAGCTTAGTCCTTAGGAGTGCGTATTTTTCCACTCATTCTTCTCTGCTAGAAGGGGATGGTATGAAATATCTCAGTTTTTAAGATGTAATTTAGTGCTTTCTTAGAGAGTGCTCTAACCGTAAGGCTGTTACATGAAAAAAACCACAAGCAAACATTGACAGCTAGCCCAGCATCTGGCCTGTCAAATACTGTTTATTAGAGGTATGCCTTGAATGTTGTCAGTAACTCAAAAATGCATTTGGATACTGTGCTTCATATAGAAGTGTTAGATACATGGGCAAATCCAAGCAGGTTTGATTAACCACAATCTTCCTGATCTGCGTATTCTGTGTTGCTAAATTCAAACTAGAATGTTTCCATGCTTAGTCTCATGTTTGATCAGGTGTGTTGTTCAACTGCTGGGCTGGGAATCTACTTTTCTGTCTGTTGGGGTTTTTTTTGGTTGGTTTTTTTTTTCTGTGTTTAAATCCAAGTTAGACTGCTTTTTGCACAGATGGTTGGCAAATTTGCTTATTGTAGATGTTTTGGAAGTAATTTCTTCATGGATATGCTTTTATGTTAGCCCTACAAATAGGAAAATGTTATGTGGTGACTATTTGAAAATATATGTAGACTATGTTTTCCAGTATTTTTGGTATAGAGGTTTATTTCAGAGACTTTGTGCATGTTTTTCAATAAAAGGACTGTTCATGAATATCAAGTAGAATGGTAGGGGGTTTTTAATTTTTGTGATGATCTTTGGATCTCTTCCAAACTGTGTGGCCTGTGTATTATTTTGATCTCTGAATGGACTGCTTCTTTGGCTGTCTTTCTTCAAACACTTGATTGCTCTCAGATAAGAGGAAATCATGTAACTGGGGTGAGGAGTATGACTATTTTTTTGAAGGGGTCTCTGAGCGACAGCTCCTCTGGTTTTCTCCTGAGTAGCATCCAGTTACTCAGTGTCATCTGTGCTTTTCATGTCCTAACACTTCACATTGTTGCCTGAGGTGTGGTACAGCAATAAGGAAGTTGCTTCTCTGGAAGAAAGTGTTATTTATTTTGCCAAATTATATGCTGTTGTTGGAGAAAACACAAACTGTGTGTAGAAACACCTGTAGCTTCAATTTTTCTTGTTACAATGCCCTTCAAGGCTGTGGGTTGGTGTGACTTATTTATGGTCCTGATGGTTTTTTAGTTTGTTTATATATGTTTATTTATTTTGTATATTTCTGCCTCATAAAATCATAGAATGCTATGTGATGGAAGGGACCTTTAATGGTCAGCTAGTCCCAAACCCCCTGCCATGGTCAGGGACACTTTCCACTAGAGCAACTTGCTCAGAGCCCCATCCAGCCTGACCTTGAGCAGTTCCAGGAATGAGAACTTTTCCGACCTGTTCCAGTTCCTCAACACCCTCCCATTGAAGAGGTTCATCCTAATATCTAATCTAAATCTCCCCTCTTTCAATTTGAAGCCACTAACACTTTAAAACATTGCCCTTTATCCCATCACTAAATGGCCTAAGAAATGGTCCCACTCCTAGGCTGCCTCATTCTCTTGCAGCCCAAGTTAACCCATGCCTTTATCTGACTCTTGCCTTCAAGAATCCTCCTCCACTGTCGTATCCTGCTCTTCCAACAGGAGAGTGTTTTAACAGGGTAGGATCTTACAATGGTTTTAGGATCACTTACCGAACATAATAAAGCATCCTTCTACCTTTGCCTGCAACTGAAAGTAGCAATTTATGCTATGACCCCATTGTTCATTCTGGTGTTTTGAAGGTCTGGAACTGGGACTGTCTCTGGTTTTATTTTGTGTGGAGGTTAATTCTAGAACATAGTTAACAGATGCGTTCTGTTTGCATTTTCTGTACCAGAAACTGAGTAAAAGCCCAGAACAGAAGGCCTAGGAGATTGGTAATATTTCCAACTGCAAGTTATGTTGGTTGGGTTAATTCCTGTTTTTTCATCCATTATAGGGGAGAATTGCACTGACCAACTTTATTTAAGCATAGCTGCAGAACCTGATGATTCTGTTACATGTCATCTGAGAGAAGGGTCCTTAATTCTTACAGAAATGAGAAATCACTACATATGGAAAAGAAAAATCACTACATATGAAAAGAAGGCTAACAAAAAGTAAATGAGATTTTTTTCTGAGTTCTTGTTAATCCTAGTATAATTTATGGTGGATTTGACCTTTGTTCTTGGAACTCTTTTTTTTTTTCTGATTATCTTATAATATTGATCTTGACAAATGTGTTCTAAGAGATGATACACTGACAAAGAGAGATACCTTTAACCCTGAATACCTCTATCACTCTTCATACTCTCAGCCGTCAATATTCCTTTTAGTGGTTATTTAATTTTTCCATTGAACTAGACCAGTGCAAAGTTTGGCAGAATATCTTAGCCAGATGACAGAAGTGGGTTTAAGCTAAGATGTTGCACTGTTCATTAAATGGTTCAGTTGAACATAAAAATGTTGTAATGCTGTGGGAACAGTGGCTTCTGGCACTCCTGGCAGACCCAGAGGAAGCCCACAAAAGTGATCAGGGGCCTGAAGCCTATGAAGACCAGCAGAGAGAGTTGGAGTTACTCAGCCTGGAGAAGAGAAGGCTTAGGGAAGACCTTATTTACAACCTTGCAGTGCATCAAGGGGGCTTGTGAGAAAGATGAGAGAGAGATGTTTTACCAAAGCTTGTAGTGATGGGACAAAGGGCAATAGTTTAAACTGAAGGAGAGTAGATTCACGTGGGACATTAAGAAGTCTTTTACTCTGAGGGTGGTGAGACACTGGCACAGGATGCCCAGAGAAGCTGTGGGTGCCCAGTCCCTGGAATTGTTCAGGCTGGAGGGTGCTTTGAGCAACCTGGTCTAGTGGAAGGTGCTCCTGCCCATGGTAGTGGGAGCTTTAAGGGTCCCTTCCAACACAAACCAGTTTATGACTTCTATTCTCTTGCTTTATATTAAACAAATACAAGTGTAACAGATATTGAGTTTGTCTGTTATTGACAGCATTCTCTTGTGTTACTGAAAGGGTTCACTGGTTTCTCATATTTTGAACCGAAATGAACCTTTCAATTATACCTTGGGTAGACACTTTTCTTCTGTGCAGCCTAAAAGAAATGTGGCTGTTTCTGTTATTTATTTTGTATACTGAACAAATTCCAATGTAGTTCTGTGTATCAGCTTGAATCATAAAAAATAGAAAATTCTTTCCTGAATTGAACTAATAGAATAACCTGAGGTATTATTGAAAATAATTTTGTTGAAAAATATCAGAAAGGTTTTCCAGAGCTTTCTGAGTATCTACTGCCAGTAATGCTCCATTGGCCGTTCATTGCAAGGTGAGAGTATACATGGTTTTGTGTATATATGTGCTCAGTAAAAATTTCAATATTTAAAATAAAAATAAGAGGGTTTAAAATTTGATATCACTGAATGTTACTGAAAGGTTATCATTTTGATGAAACTACCTTCTCTAAAGCATTTGACCTAACACATGCTTGTAGAGCATAATATCTGGAATAATTATTCTTTTAAGGTATCCTTTTAAAGAACTTTCACAGGTGTTTCCATTTTAAGTTATCAGCTCCAGCCAGAAAACAGACAAACAAAACCACCAAACCCAAATATAATTGTTCTGAAAGTCACATCCTCATAGATTAAAACAAACACCTGACAAATAATTTCAGTTTCATCTGAACACAACAGGTCTTTCATTACTTTATATTTCTGCAGTGTAGTGTCTATATTTACCATAATCTCATTTTAAAGTCAGTGAAAGCGTAAACATTTTCACAGTGCAGTTCATGTGACCTTTTTTAGAAACATGATAGACTTTAGAGTTTGATGTAAATTGTGCTGCAGAAGTGCTTGTCTTTGTTGGCAGATAGACAACTTGCTAAGATTTTAACATACATATTATCACACTAATCCAGTCCATCATTACAGCACCTTTAGGATGTTACTCTTCCTATTTTCAAGGCCCACACTTAGTATTGAAATGTTTAATGCCAGGTAGCTGGTTCAGTATTTCTGGAGGGAAGAAAAACATAGAAAAATGCACTTGTGATACTGATTGACTAAGACTGTAGGTCAGGATATTGAATTAATGCAGCAAAGGATTTGTACAATTGGAGGGATGTAGTTGGCATAAATTACTGGGATTTTCTGAAGACATCTTTGCAAACAGTTTGTATTCCAAATATTTTTTGCAATATTTTGTCTTACTGTAAATTCTCCAGTTTGTTTGCCAGTATTGTTACACTCTGGACACTTTAAAAATACTGTCTTCCCCCAGAAGTTGGAACCTATGTGAATTTCAGAGTGTACGAAATTTTATCAGTTTTACCATTCTTTTTTTTTTCCTCTTTTTTAAGCTCCTTCCATATGAAACAATATTGAACACATTTTCACCATGCAAACTTTTATAGTGTGTGTAGAGGTTTGAAAGCAAAACAAGTGAGAGGCTCTGAGTCAGAAATACAATTTAAGAAGAAGAAAGGAAAGAAAAGAAAGTAAAATAAAATAAAATAAATGCAATAATACAAAAGACCACTGACAGAGTCAGAATACAACCTGAGCAGGGTGATGGGAGCAGTCTAGATGAGGTGGTCTTCCTGAAGCAGTGATCCCGTAGAAAGGTCTGGTAGCTCTGGTCCTCTGGGAATCCAGTGAGCAAGTGCTGCCTGTGCTGTCCTAAAATCCTAGATTATATCCAGGTGAGAATGCTTGGTTCCTCCCCCTGGGCAGAGCATCTCACAATGGAATGATGAGTCATACAGAGGGGTCCTGGATGGTACAATAACTCCCAGAGGGCGTTATCTGTAAGTCGTTAACAGAAGATAGACTAGAGGGAGGGGCGGTGTTTGATAAGCCATTAACAGAGAATGGCCCAGAGGGAAGGGGCCTGGGAAAACACTGCTCCAACATTTGGATTCAACAGTTCATGAAGATGGTGATAGAATACTTTGTGCAAATCCTGTACTACGACCCAGGACAGTGTGGTTAAAACATTTGAAACGCCTTCATCTGCTAGTGATTTAGGTAAGAGAAGGTTTAAAGATGAACAATGTGTACATGTTTATAAGAAGCTCCAGTGGCAAAGAAGACCTGAAATGCTTACCTTGAATAAAAAAGCAGATATGAAGAAAATAAAAGCTGTGTATGAAAAATGTTATGTGGTTATTTTTGGGAGGATATTGGGCTTTATGATGCAAGATGTTCCTCCAATTCTCCATTCTTCAGTGTAAGTGCTATTTTTACAGTCCTTTTCATCTGAAGAGATTTGTTGCCTTCTATAGCTCATTGTTTTATAAATATATTTTTGTTCAAGGAATATGTTGCTTTTCACCTTTTCACAGTAAATATATCTTCATGGATTCTTTGTCTAAAAGCTGTTCAGTACTGGTTGTTCTATCTGTGTAACTCTACCTTAATCCTGTCTACAAATGTAGAATGCCTTATTTGTCATGGTTTAGAAATGGTATTCTCCAGTTTGGTACTCTTGCTGAAAAAAAAACCCAAATGCTGTTCCCCTTCCACCCCACCTCCAACTGGAGGCACAAAACATTATGGGTTGAGAGAAGAAAAATTCTTCTGAGAGATAAGAGAGAGAAATGAGGTAAGAAATGAACAGTAACAGCAACAATTGTAGTAGTAAAAGCATGCAAAAGGCAGTGATTCACATGCAAACATGGTCACTGTGGACCCTCTGAGAATAAACAAGACTGGACAGTTCCCCTGCCAAGTTTTCTTGACCAGAAGGAATCCCTCCTCTCCAGAAATGAGAGTGCCTTTCTCCATCACCTGGCAATGACCTGAGGTGGTATGAAATAATCTCCCTGTCCTAGGCATGCCCCCTCCCAGTAGCTGCTAAAAATTAGCCCTGACATTTGATGGCAGTGTAGGTATACCAGAATATTCTTTGGCATAAATATTACTGGCTTCATAGGATTTACATTGTACTGAGAATAGGTGGTGTTACAAATCACTGTCTGTTGTTTTCTCCCATAATTCATCTCTTTATAGAGGGAAAAGATGTCTTTTAGAATCCTTAACTTCACAATGTGAAACTAATCTTTTCCTTACTGTTTTAATTTAAGCATAGACACAAATAGCAAATGATGCACCTACCTGTCTCATTTTCTTAGTAAATTTCCTGGAAATCATAGGATTGTTTGGTGGTTTTTTGTCTCCATCAAAGACCAAATATGTACAACACAAGAAAACATCTACATTATCTAACTAGATCACATTCCCACTATATTTCATTACCTTTCCTTTGACTGTTTATGGTAAATGATAACCATTTCCTTCCTGAGGGTTTGTTTTTGAATTCAGTGTGCAGTGTTGGCATTGAGTTCCAATATTAGTTTTCTATCTTCTGTATTTTTCAGGTTTGCTTCCTTATTTTTCTTATCTAAGGTCAGGTGAGTTGCCCCTACTGTTTGTCTTGCCACTTTCTGAAGTGCTTTTCTGTTAGTTGGCATGACAGGTACTGCTATGTGAATCACAGTTTGTCAGTGACTTCTCAGACAAATTAACTTGATATGTGTGTAGAGAATTTTTCTCCCAACTGCTAGATCTGCAGAGATTTGAGATTTTTGATGTTGGGTTTTTTTTCTACATCAGGTTCTCTGAGCCCAGTTATAAACTCTGTGATACAGCATAATGTAGACTTGAGTCTAAGTACCGTGTTAATTTAGTTTAAACTTTCTTCTGCCATTTTTAATTATTTTGGATGTATATTAAGCAACAGATATGATTATGCACAGAAGTTTAGTACTGCAGAGCTGAGGAAAAAATATGCCTTCATTTTCAGTGCATGTAATTTGAACAAGCCTTTTAAGTTGCCAAAATGCTGGAGAGCCCGGTTAGATGTATCATTTGTCAAGACAAGGGCCCGTAAATGCATGATGCATGTCAATATTACTGAGTGTCATTGTCGAGAGGGCCACGAGACACAGAAGGCTTCAGTAAAAACTTCAGAGGGCTTGAAACATCCGCACCTTGTTATCTAAGTCTTTCACGCCTTTTCTGTGTAGCTTCCCATGGGCAGCTCCACACAGCTCTAACTCTCTCTCTTCCTTCTGCAGTTCCAGCTCACTGCTTCCTGTCCCTGGCACAGCTGCCTCACCCTGTCTGTCCCTCGTACAGTGGCTCACCTTAGCTGTCCCTTGCCTGACCTCCTGGCCCTTCCTCCTCACAGCATGGCCAGCAGACTCCAATTAATTCTCTACCAAGTAACTCACTCTTTTATCACACCATAGCTGTGAGGGCAAGGCTGTTCCCACTCTTTGGTAATTAATACAGCTGCAATATATCTGAGGCAAGATTGCCTTTAGCACTATCTCATCTGTCTTCCCACAATTCTCCTTTTCTTTTTAATTATAAGGCTGAGCATTTCTAGAAAAACATGTTTAGGTAAATTGACATTATGACATGTTCACATATTTCTCCTAGGACTAACAGTTATACAAATGTTTAAATACAACACATGTTTTACTAGCAAATAAACACATTGTACTGAGTAATAGAATTGCTCTGTCTCCAGTTTCTTCTGTATCTTCTGCTTTGATTACTTTTCTTGTTTGTTCTTCATCTTTGTTTCTTTGCATGATGCTCTCTTCCACAAACTGTCTCATTTCCCTCATGCAATAGTTCTTCTGTAGACTCCACCTCAGGGTCTAGGTGGGCTTTAGGGTCTCTTGCAAACCTTTTCAGATTCCCTGATCCATTCCCAGAAGGAAGCATCTCAGTATCCCCCAGCAGCCGGCAGGACCACACCAGACCTCACACTGGGAGTAGTGGAGTTGGGTGGGGCTTGGAACAACCTCCCAACCCACAGCATTGGAAAACACTTCCCTGTGCAGATTCTTGATTTTGGGGATATGACACAAGCAAACCTTGGAGGTTCCAGGGACTGGAGTGAGTCCTCCACAGGCAGAGCTCATTATCAACACCAGGCTCAGTGGCCACATCCAAGGGCCATGGTTATTGAGGAGAAATTCCAGCAGGTGGCAAAACTCAGCCTCATTTATTCCTGGATTCATTCTTCCTTTTTCCCTCTGCAAATCTTTTTTCTGAATTTTGTATAAGGGCAGAGCTTTCAGAAAGATATTCACATAGCAGTTCTATAGACTATCATGGTCTCCAGACTGTTCATTAACTGTACAACTTACAAGCATTCAAAATCCCTTATTTCTCCTTCATAGCTGGTAAGTTTCTCAATTACATTTTGTTTAACACTAGTAACTGCATTATTTAGCTGAATAATCTTTTTCTTCTCCTGATACTTGAGTCCCCATCATTCTGTTTCCAGAATTTCTGTACTCTAGGTGTCAAAATCAAGTCCAGACTGGCAGCTTCCCCTGCTGCTCTCAGCTTTGCTGGGCTCCGTCTCTGCTGCGCCTCGCCCTCTAGCTCAAGTCTGAATCACATCGGTCACCACGTTCCCCATCTCATTGCCCATCACATCAGGATCACCACATGTCATTGTCAAGAGGGCCTTGACACTCAGAATGCTTCAGTAAAAACTTCAGAGGGCTTAAAGCATCAGCACCTTGTTATATGAGAGTCTTTCATACCTTTTCTATGTAGCTTCCCATGGGCAGCTCCACACAGCTCTGACTCTCTCTCTTCTTTCTGCAGTTCCAGCTCACTACATCCTGTCCCTATCACAGCTGCCTAACCCTGTCTGTCCCTTGCACAGTGGCTCACCTTAGCTGTCCCTTGCCTGTCCCTTCCTCCTCACAGTGCAGCCAGCAGACTCCAATTAACTCTCTACCAAGTAACTCACTCTTTTATCACACCCGTAGCTGTGAGGGCAAGGCTGTTCCCCCTCTTTGGTAATGAACACAGCTGCAACATATCTGAGGCAAGGCTGCCTTTAGCACTATCTCATCTGTCTTCCCACAACTGAGGTCCTGTATATTTTGTGTGACAACAGATAGCCTGTCCATTGCTCATTTAGCAGAACAAAGGGCTTGACTTGGAATAAGTTGCGATGCAGATAGATTGTCTGAGTTTATTCTGCCTTTCTTGTTCTTAAGCAGCAGAAATGTAGTCTACAGCTGTAATGGAATTTAATGCCAAGGTTGAGTTGTAACTCAGCTATATATTTCTTAAAATAACCATAGTTTCCCATTTTTTAAATATGATTTTGACCATAGTTAGGAAACCATAATTCTGGCCCATCAGAGTTGTTAGTCTCATTGATCTGCTTCTTCCTTTACTTTTTAACTTTGACTTCTTTTTCTTTGGAGAAGTGTCTTCTTTTATTCAAATTGGCATTAGACCCAAGATTTTATCCTTTTCCTATACAGATTTATTCCCATTTTGTTGCATAGGTTTTGTGGGGGGCTACACATGGAAATACTGTTAAAACAGAATTGGAATGAGCTGAGTTGGAATAAATACCTTATACAATGTTTATCTTAATGTATTGTCCTGTATACAGTGTGTTGTCTTTTCTTACCCTTTACTACAAATGTTCTATTTTATAAACTGTTCAGCCAGACTCAGTGCTGCTGCTTTAGTAGATGTAGATGTGCGCTAAAGATGATGTTACAGAGTTGAGACACCTGCAATTTTAGGAGTTTATTCTATTTGTTTGATGGAAAAAAATGACACATAGGAGTAGCTTATGTTGAGACAGATTGAAATTTGTGGGGAATAGTGGAAATACCCGGAATAATCCCACATACCCAAAGACCAGTAAATAACCAGTTGGAGGTAAAGCCCGGACTGGATTCCTGCCGGAGTCAGGAATGGAGTTGCCTAGTTGGAGTGAAAACCCAGACTGGATTATTGCCAGAGTCCAGAATGGAGTCACCTGGTTGGAGTTAAAACCCGGGCCGGATTATGGTTGGAGTACAGAATGGAGCCACACAGTTGGAGCAAAAACCTGGACCGGGTTTCAGCCAAAGTCTGGAATGGAGTTGCCCAGTTGGAGTGAAAACCCAGACCGGATTTTGCCCAGAATTTGGAATGGAGTTACCTGCCATGCCAGAAAACGCAGAGCGGATTTCTCCCAGAATACAGAATGGGGAAAGCCAGGACTGGATTTTTTTCCAGAATACAGAATGCAGGAAACCAATGGGATGTGATCCCAGTCTTTTCTACAGAGGTGTACAGCAGAAATGATGTTCCTAAACCAAGAAACCATGTTCCTAAACCTAGAAAATTTAATTGCTCCAGCAGTGCACACTTCTCAAACATTCAAACACTTGACCATCACTGGAACTGCCCAGGTGCTGTAGGAGACCAGACCGTTGGTACTCATGGCTTGAACAATCACTGGGTGTTTCTCCAGTGATGCACGGAGGTGCTTCCTAGGTGCAGGAGGGTGTGCACACCTGAGACTTCAGCCTGGCTTTTCAGATGAAGAGGAGGCTGATAAGAGTGCAAATCCTGCAAGTAGGATAAGTCCTTGTCATGCCTCCCTTACACAATGACCCAGCAGTGAAAATTCCTCTCTGAAGTGCTGGGACATTCACACCTTGTATGAGGCAGTTCATCTCAGCTGATGAGCCATAACACTGCGGGTGCATTTCTTAACTTCCTGAAGGCTTTTTAGATCTCATCCTGATCATCAAAGTTAGGATTTATTTTATTTGCAAGACACTAACTAATCAGGAGCCCTGCTCTTGAGGCAGTCAACACACTTTTGGAGCTATTTGGACATGAGAAGTGCCCCCAATTATCAGGAGCTAACAGCTTTTGTCCAAGGGACACTGCACCGTGACACTCAGTGTCATGGTGTGTTTGGATACTAAAACACTGCACCTTTCAGGTGGAGCCATCCCTTCATCTGAGCTCATTTTCTGGGATCAGACTTCTGCCTGCTACCTGCTTTGGAAGTGACTGAGTTTAGCAGGCAAAGCTTAAAATACTCTTTAAGACGTACTACTCTTCCTAACTGAGCGCCCAGGCTCTCACAGTGGTCATTACCAAAAGCTGTTTCAGCTGCATGCTGCTTCACTAACTTTCACCTGGCAAATTTAGTTCCTGTTTAACCTCCAGTGTCCTTTTGCACTTTGCTCAAGTAGTTGCATTCTCTCTAGGCAGTTTATGGCTTAATGGTTCTTCTCTCTCCCTTCCTCCCTTCTATTGGGCAGTCACCATACAAGCCAGTAATAGGAACGGAACATCACTAAATTTTAGGTATTGCTAGAGCATCTGCCACAGCCAAGAAGCTGAGTCATTTATGCCCTTCTGCTCTGAAGTCCCTATCTGGAGTAGGACTCCATTGCTTGCCTATGGACACCTAATGCAATTTTAGATGTCCTGCAATATCTGAGGTATTTGCAGAGCATATATCACTGCTCTCTGACAGCACTTCCCCAGGCTGGCCTAATAATTAAAAATAAATCCAACTGTACCATGACAGTATTTACACAACATTAGTCACTGGGGAAGCTTTGGTGACTGTTTTCTTTCCTTTTAATAGTTCATCTTAAAATGCATGCTTGTGGCTTTGTGGAATCCCATCAAGATTGATATATATATATGTATATATAT
>VWYP01000008.1:7731-21113 GCA_013400435.1 Pycnonotus jocosus
CACCTTTGCAAGGGGCAGCTTCACTTCTTTTACCCTTTTTTTTTTCTGTTGAACTGGAGAAAAAACATATTTTGGGCTGTGCACGTGGATAATGGCACTGAGAAGATGTTTTTGTGTCCAGTGAAGGGCTTTTCACTGCATTCTTTCTGTATCTTTAAAGACCCTCCAGGCAGGTGGGAGCCTGTCCATGTTGGTCTCTGTTGTCTCTTGATCACAATCCTGGGAGAGTTTCCTCCTGTGATAGGATCACTTGGAGCCTTCAGTCTTGTTGCTGAGCTGTCTGGGGAAGGGAGAAATCCTGGCTTTTTTAGCTCTTGGAAGCATAAAGAAGGCAAGGAAAAATGTTTAGGTTTGCCTGGCTCACCCACTGCTTGTACTTGTCTCACTCCAAATCTGTTCCCGTGGCGTTTTCACAACGAGAAAAATATCGAAGCCTTGGAGGTGTTTTTCATCTGGAGGATTCCTGGAGCCCACTTTGTCTCAAATGAGACTTATTAAAGTCAGCCTGAGGCTTCAAGGTCAGGCCTTGTTGGATTGCCTCATTTTCTTGGCCCATGCCTGGATTTGGGAGCTCTCAAGTGCCAATCTTTCCATTTTAACAAGAAATCCTGTACAGGGCTCATAACCATCCCTTGCCTTTCTGGGATAACAAACTTGACAAGGATCTGCCTGTTCAGGGCTTGTAAAACATGACTTATCTGAGAAAAAAAAAACCATTAAAATTCTGCAATTTTATTTTCTGCTTCAGCCCTCCTTGATGTCTCAGTGGATACCAGGAACCTGAAAATCACATTTTTTCATGCAACAAATTTAACAACTGGAATATTAATACAGGCTGCAATTTGTGTCCAACCATTCCACAGTCATGCCAAACCCATGATTGTTTCTGAGAGGGAAAAAAAACCACAAAAACCCACAAAAACACAAAAAAACCAAGCAGCTGCCTCAATGAGACTCTTGCAGACTAAAAATACCTCGTTTTGTGCCTTTGTTTATCAGCTTTTTTCTCATTTACAACCGTTACCAGTCATACCTGACCAGACAGGGCACAGATTTCTACACGGTCTGGTGGCACCAGAGCTTCTGCAGCACCTTCCATCCGTGCCTGGTTTCACAGCCAGCTCTGTCCTTCCTGTGCAAATCCTCTCCCTGCAGCCAATCTTTGGGGATTTGCATCTTCCTGGGGCTTAGAAATGCTGGAAAAGGGGGCAGTGGAGCCCAGAAAATGGGTCTGGGGGTGTGGGGCTGTGTGTGGTGATGTGTTTGGTGTCTAGAATCCAGTTTAATGTTTCCCAGTGAAATATTTCCACGCTTGTTACAGCTTTCTGTTTTTCCAGTAACTCCTCAGGTCTCTGTTTCCATGAGGGTGGGATTTAGGGAGATTTAGGGCAGATTTCAGAGCAATCACACATGAGGTTGTGCTTTAGGGGTGATTTCAGAGCAGTCACACGTGAGGCTGTGCTTTAGGGGGTATTTCAGAGCAATTTTAGGGGGTATTTCAGAGCAATAACATGAGGCTGTGATTTAGGGGTGATTTCAGAGCAATTTTAGGGGTGATTTCAGAGCAATCACACTTGAGCCTGTGATTTAGGGATGATTTCAGAGCAGTTTTAGGGGGTATTTCAGAGCAATCACACATGAGGCTGTGATTTAGTGAGGCTGTGATTTAGGGGTGATTTCAGATCAGTTTTAGGGGGGATTTCAGAGCAATAACATGAGGCTGTGCTTTAGGGGAGATTTCAGCAGCCAGGGAATGTTCCTGCTTCAGGACTATTTATCACCTGCACCCAAAGCATCAAAGCCCCCCAGTTTGTGGTGCTCCAGCAAAGAAAAAAAAGATCTGAATCCACAAACCTCCTGCCTGGGAGAAACAGAGCAGAGATCCTCCCTCAGCTCCTGATGACAAATCCCACGAGAATTCTTCCTTCATTTCACATCTCCCTTTCCAGGATGATTCTGGGGAGATGGCACAGCTCATTAAGGGGTTTATTTTCATTTTTTAATCCTTTTTTTTTTTTTTTTTTGCTTTTCCCTGCTTTAGGCCCATGGCAACACAGCCCTGCACATGGCAGCTGCTTTGCCTGGTGACAAGAACCAGAAGGAAATCATCCAGCTGCTCCTGGAGCACGGGGCAGACCCGAGCATCCGGAATTTGGACAACGACCAGCCGATCCACATGGCCCCTCCTGGAAAAGCTGGGGATCAGGTATGGAACCACCCTGCTGCTCTGCCCTGCACGCTCCAGGGATAAATGTTTGATGGGTTTGGTGTTTGCAGGTATAAAAATATTCCTGATGGATCTGGGTGTTTATTTAGTTGCACGTGTACGTGTAAATGTGTGTGTGNTATTTCAGAGCAATCACACATGAGGCTGTGATTTAGGGTGGATTTCAGATCAGTTTTAGGGGGGATTTCAGAGTGATCACACATGAGGCTGTGCTTTAGGGGTGATTTCAGAGCAGATTTACAGGGGATTTCATGAGGCTGTGATTTAGGGGGTGATTTCAGAGCAATCCCACATGAGGCTGTGATTTAGTGAGGCTGTGATTTAGGGGAGATTTCAGATCAGTTTTAGGGGGGATTTCAGAGNACCAGCCGATCCACATGGCCCCTCCTGGAAAAGCTGGGGATCAGGTATGGAACCACCCTGCTGCTCTGCCCTGCACGCTCCAGGGATAAATGTTTGATGGGTTTGGTGTTTGCAGGTATAAAAATATTCCTGATGGATCTGGGTGTTTATTTAGTTGCACGTGTACGTGTAAATGTGTGTGTGTGTGAGCGTTTTGGGGTGGCTCAGGCGGCGCTTCCTGAAATTCCGCATTTTTTGGCAGGTCAGGCACTTGCTGAAGAAAGGGAAAGTCACACCTGCACTCAACTCCTGCCACAGAAATGCCAGATCCTGAGTGAACTGCAATTTATGGAACGGCTTCCACTCCAGCTTCTGCCTCCTCTAAAGACTGTGAGGGTGGTTCTGGGAGGTTTAATCTCCTCCAGCCTCAAACCAGTGTGGGCTGAGGGTGTTTCTCAACCTGTGGCCACCAGCAGCGAGCCAGAGAGCAGAAAATGAGCTTCCAAATGGTTGAAAACTCAATTTTGGTAACAGAGAACCTCCAGCAAGGAGCGAATCAAGCAGCTGCTGCATGAATAATTAAATATTCCAAATAAGCTCAAAGCACAGCCAAGCTTTGATTTGGTAGCAGCTGAAACCCTCGGGGGTGCCAGAGCTGAAGGTGCCAGTTTGGCTCTAAAAGGTTGAGAAATGCTGGGAGATGTGCAGACAGCACTGACCCTGCTCCCCTGGGAATGCTGAGGGGAGGGAAAGCCTGGATGGAGAACTCGAGTCAGCCTTGGCTGGATTTCTGAGGGAATGGAATTATCCAAACCCAGGAGCCCCATGGGAAGGTCCTGCAAGCTGGAACTCCCCATTCTCAGCATTTTGGGAGGGCTCTGGGGCAGCTCCCCATGGCCAGGCTGTCACCCCAGCCCTGGTGCTGTAAGGACAGGGACATGGGACAGGTTTAGGTGGCTCCTGAGGGGACACTTCCAACCCAACCTGAATCTCCAGCCCTGGTGGCACAGAGCAGCTCTGGAAGCCCCTCAGGTGAGGAGCTGAGTGTCCTGTGTGGGGACAGAGAATTCCTTTGGGTCTCCAGGAAATCTCTGTGGGTGCTCGGGCTGAGCGCTCTCCTGCTCCCATCCCCACTGAGAGGGGTCGGACGGGTTTTTTTCGAGTTTCTGTGAAATGATTCATGAATTGCTGTGCAATCAGCGGCTCTGCCGGGGCACTGCCCGCAGGTCTGTGCCCGGAGGGATGCCAAGCTGTGTTTTTCCCGTGCTCAGGGCTCGCTCCGAGCTGTTTCTCGCCGGTTTCTCAGCGTGCACAGGCGCTGCTCTCCAGCGGGATGAGCAGAGGGATGAAGGGCAGAGCTCTCAAATCACTGCAGCCGCTTCCCTGAGCACCCCCGGGCTGCCTCTGCGGGATTTCCCGAGGCACTTGGCAGGTTTGGAGTGTTTAAACAACTGGCAGGAACAAAAAGCTCTTAAGAAATGCGGAGATCTCGATTTTCCAGCCCTCCTCTCTGCTGTTGGGCCATTGCCTCTCACCGCTGGTATCTACAATGCTGCTGACAGCGCAGCAGACGGGTATTTGCATGTGTTTGCATAAATTTTCATGGACCTGAGCACGGGCCAGCAAAAGCCTTGTGCTGTCTCACTTGGAGGGATGCTACAACGAGGCCTGAAGGGAGGGAGAGCTGTTTTCAGTGAGTTGATACCGTGTGTCAAGGCGAAATTATGGATAAAATATTGATTTCTGGAACCCGCCAGCAGCAGAACTGTCAGACTGTGAGCAGCACGTGAAAATGTAAAAAGCTTTTTTTTTTTTTTTTTTTTTTTGCCATCTAGAAATGTCTGCGAGGTGACTGAAGTCCTTTTGGCAGCAAGTTAAAAAAAAAATAAAAAATACAGGAGCTTTCTTTCCTAGAGTGGCTTTTCTCTTTACTGTGTCATCTGTTGGGTGTTTCATGCAGAGCAGCGTCAATGGGAGTCTGGGATCATCATCATTTCCAGAATATCCTTTTTCTATATATATATTTCCAAATATTTCCAAATATATATGTATATTTCCAAAATATCCTTCCAGGGGAGGAACGTGGCTGCATCAAAGCATCACCCTGGTGCTGCTGGCTGAGCTTTGCAGTGGGAAGAGCCCCGTGCCATCCCCAGGATTCCTTCTCTCCGTGCCCAACTTCCCAAAGCTCAGCCAGCAGAGGCCTCCTGCTCTGAGAGCAGCCACAATCCTCAAGCTGCTCCTGTTGGCTTTGGACTGGAGCCACCAAACTGTTGGAAGCTGCTGCTTCCCTCCTTTTTGTGTAAAACAATTCTCCCTTTCCCACTTCCTGGCCTGGCTGTGAAAAGAAAATCACCTTAAAGGCTCAAACCTGAGCTGTTTTCTCTTCTGGGGTGAATCTCACCGATTTCAGCAGCTCACAGTTCACCCCTCGATTTTTTTTATTGCTGTTTCAGGGGAAATGTGACTTCTCCAAGCTGGCGGTGTGCGATATCCCTTTATTTGCACAGTTTATCTCTTCCTACCCGTGGCTTTGGATAAGTTGTTAATAACAAAGGCTCGTTATCGCCGAACAAACGCTCTGAAGTGGCTCCACAGAAAAGCTGTCAGTCGGTTGGCAAGAGAAACTTTTAGATCAAATTCTCCGCTGGAGGAGCTGAAAATAAGAACCTTTTTCTTTTCCCTCCAACTGTGGGTGACTTCTGGGGTTATTCACGGCTCCACAAGCACGAGATGATCTCGAGTTTGTGTTTTTTAAAAGCAGTCAGGGCTTCACCTGGCAGGGACTGATGAAACACCGGCCCTTCAGCAGAGCCAGCTCTGTTCTGGGTATTTCCTTTAACTCCTTTTTTTATTATTTTGGGGAGGGATAAAGGAGGGGAAATAATACATTTCTCACAATCAACCTTTGAATGGCTCCTCTGTTGTGTTTTGTTTTTTTTTTTTCCCTTTTCTTGTGCCAACAAGGCCTTGTGTCAACAGCCAGCAAGTTTTTACTTGTCCCGAGTGTGTCCCCTGGGGCTGTTGACAGCGAGGTGGGGACAGCATCTCCAACGTGTTTCCAGCCTGGCACCGAGGGGGGATTGCAAAACCGCAGGAGAAGGAGCAGCAGGGAAAGAGGAAGAGGCTGCAAGGGATGGAAACGTTGGTGTTTATATGATGGAAGCTGATAAAACCTGGAGATTTTGGTGTGTAGGAACATTTTGCTGGAAAGATCTTTGTCTCCTCCATTGAGGAGGAGTTTTGGTGTGGTTTGTTTTGGTTTGGTTTGGTTTTTTTTGTTTGTTTGTTTTGTTTTGTTTGTTTTGGGGTTTTTTGTTCTGTTTTTTGTTTGTTTGTTTGTTTTCTTTGTTTGGTTTTGGATTTGTTTTTTTTTGTTGTTGTTGCTGTTGTTGTTTGGTTTGGTTTTTTGGTGTTTTTTTTTTGTTTGGTTTGGTTTTGGTTTTTGGTTTTTTTTNCTGGATCAGGCATCATCTGAGGAGAAGGATGGGATTTGGGGTGAAGGGCAGGAAAAAAAAAAAAAACCAACCAAACAGAGTGCTGACACTGCTAAGCCAGCAGTGGGATCAGGGATGGGCACCACCACAGAGCAGTCCTGGGCAGGATCCACCCCATAATACATTGATAAGCCTCCAATCTGCCAAAAACCTCTCAGAACGACACATCCACCTCATCTGGAGCTCACAGATATCTTGTCAGACTCCAGCACTCTCCCTCCTTGGCAGGCACAGTTCGGCTGCTACTGCAAGATGTGTTTATGAGCGTTCTTCAAACTTTATTTATAATTTCATTTTACCCATTTACTCCCTGACCACATCTCCCTGGCTCTGCTAAGCTCAAGCCATGGGGAGGATGTGGGCACTCCATTTCCCCCAGAAGTCTCCAATTTCTTGCCTCAGCCTTATCTTCTCCTGGCTCTTTCATGTTGCTGATAAGGGCTTTTGACGTGTGGCTCGAGGTGTGCCCGCTCCTGAGGCAGCAGAGCACTGGGAGAGCTCTGGGGCAGAATTTCAGCCCTTCAGTGCCCCAAAATATCCCTCAGGGGCTGAAACAGCTGCCAGAACAACTAAAATAACACTTGGTGGGGTGTCCCTGCATGGGGGTGATCACACTGCAAAGTTACAGCTCTTTATGATTTATGTAATAATAAATACATTTTGCTGTGACCTCATGAATTTATCACTCGGGCCAACGCTGAGATTAAGCAGGGGAGATATTATTTGAAGGTATCAAAATATTTTTAAAGCATGTTTTGAGAAAAAAAAAAAAAACCAACCAAACACTGCTTTATATAAGGTAAAGGAACTGGAAATATTTTTGGTTCAGTGTGGAAGTGTGAGCAAACAGCTGGATGGAATTCATATTTCTCTTCACAGGTGTGGTGATTTTCTCTTTGTAGTGGAATTTAATATGGAGAGATGGTTCTTTCTTTTCTTTTCTTTTCTTTTCTTTTCTTTTCTTTTCTTTTCTTTCTTTCTGGTCTGGGTGCTCAGCTGAGAAACTGAGTCTGCCTCACCAAGAGGAGGCAAGACAAAACCTTAGGAAGGTCTGGGTTTATACAAGAAGCAGGAAATCCTCAGGTATTACAACTTTCCCATTATTACTTTTTTTTAAAAAAATAAATCATTTAGCTCCTGTTCAGCTGGTTATGCTGAAAACCTTTTATCAACAGCCCAAACTCGACCAAGGGCTGCCAAACTACATCAGAGTTCCTCATCACTTCAAGTTTCCTCTCAGGGAAATTCTGCCTCCACAGGGAAGCTTTTGCTGAGCAGCAGCCAGAGAAGTTTGGCTCTGGATTTTACCTCTGAGGGGCTGAACCCTGGGCTGGTGTGGCAAAGAGCAGCTTTCCTTTTCTGCCAAAAAACATCTGGGAAACATCACCAGGGCAGCCTGAGCTGCAGCAGCGGGTGAGGAGCTGCAGATCCAGCTCAGAGCTGGGTGATGCACAGCATTTCCTGGGAAAAGCTGGATTAAATACGAACCTTTCATTAAATATGAACCTTTGATCCGCTGGGAAGGGTGAGTGAGACCTCTCATGTCACTGAATAGGCTGCTCAAAATCTCATCCTCTCCTCTGTGAGAGCAGGGGGAGCAGGCTGGATTTTCTCAGAAGAGAAAAGCACTGACCTTCAGCACATGAAAAACGACCAGGCTTCAGCATTTGCACCGGATGATTTATTTGTATCAAAAAGAGCTGGTTTAATGACAAGTGTTTGATAAGGCAGCTTCAGATTTATTTATAAAACAGCAACAACGAAAATAATCAGTGAAAAAAAAACCAAAAACAACCCACCAAACCACCACAACAACAACAACAAAACACAAAAGAGTGTAGATTAATGTAGTGACAGCATCGTGTAAAAAAAAAAAACAACAAAAAAAAAGTGTGAGTAGTGAAGAATAAACTGTGTTAGGCAGCACAACTTTGCATAGTTCACGGGCAATTTAATCTGATTTGGCTAAAGTGGATGTGTGAAACCACAGCCCCCATTAGCTGTAGCAAATGTCCCAGCTCCTGTCCCTCCTGAAGAAGTCCTCGGGCAGGGCCAGGGGCGGCAGGAATTCCGTGCAGTCCGTGCTGGGGCAGGGGTGGCACTGCAGGAGCCTGCTGTCCGTGTGCTGGGTGCCACAGGCTGTGCAGCAGCTGGCAGGGCTGGGCAAGGGGCACGGAGGCTGCCAGGGCCACTCCTCCATGGGGCAGCTGGAGGGGTTGGTGTCCAGGGCTGAGGGAGGGCTGGGGGTCAGCGGGGTGAGGGGGGACAGCTCGGGGGGAGAGCAGCTGGAGCTCCACGGGCTGGGCAGGTCGGCTGGGCTGGGCGAGCTGGCAGCCTGGAGGGTGAGAGAGACAGGGAAATTCAATGAAAAACCAAAATTCCTGTGCTGTTGCCTTTCTCAGCTGGGTCTGGTTGCCCAGGAGATCTTGGAGGTCTAATCCCAAAGGCAGTTTCTGATAACAGGGACAATCCCTAGCAGGAGCTGTGCTGCTCTTTGCAGAAAACCTCCAGGACCTCCAGAAGGGACATTCCCCACCCTCCAGGCTCTCCCAGCTCATTTGGGGCTCCCCATGGGAAAGCATTCAGAGCCCATGAGCACCCCAGGCATGCCCCAAAGCTGCCAGATTCCCACATCGCTGCTGCTCTGCCCCAGGATGTGGCTCCCTCTCCCCTTGGGGACACCTGTGACTGCTCCCAAATCTCACCAGGCCCTGGTTGAAGCAGAGCTGGAGCGGCTGGAAGGGGTCTGGGCTGCAGTGTGAGGGCTGGAAGGTACTGAGGGCCGGCTCCGAGGGTGCATCCGGCTGCAGGCAGGAATCTATCAGCTGCTCCAGGTACCCGGGGCTGTCCTCGCAGGACAGGCAGCTGGAAAACTGCCAGGACGGGCAGCAGCTGGGCACGGCAGGGATGGCTTCTGCTTCAAAGGGTCCTGGGAGGGAAAGGAAAGCAGGCAGCAGCGCATTAATCCCTGTCTGTCCTCACAAAGGGCAGGTGGTGCCCCAGGGCAGGTTTTGGTGCTCTCCTGTGCTCAGCCACCCTGTGAATTTAGACATTAAACGGCAAGGAAAATTTAAATTTGATAGGAAAGCAGAGACCAGGAGGGAGATGCTCAAAAGCAGGTGGATAACTCAGGAAATCCAGCCCCCTCAGCTATATAAAGCTCTTTAAATGCTGGAAACTCTTCTGGCCTCAGGCTTTTTGGACAGGGATCCAGCTGGAAACTCCCTCAGGCTCTTGACCCTCTGGCCTCTCTTCTGTGCACTGTTTGCAGCCCCAGAAGGTGCCAGGCAGTGATTTGTGCTTCCCAGCCTGGCAGATGTGCCTTTGCCTCATCTCCAGACTCAGGAAAATGGGGATAACAGGAGGATAATTTGCTTTTTTGTATCCTCCAAACAGCCAGACAGGAGACAAAGTTCTGAGCAGAAGGAATGGAGCAAGCCAGGGCTGATGTGGCACTGTGACCACACAGAGTCACTGGCCAGAGGGTGAGTTCCTGGAAAGCTCCCAGCAGATCTGGCTTTTCAGAATTATTATCTTTTCATGGTTTGAGCCCTGTCCACGTGAAGGGCTCAGGTCTGAAGTGCCCATTTCAGGGTCAAAGGTGGCTGTGGGGAGTGAGAAACACCCCAAAATACATAAACTGGTGGAGATTTTCCAGCCTGAAAAGGCTCTGGCGTGTCGGCTGTGGCGTGGCTCACGTTCCTTTATTAACATAAGCAAATGGATTGGCGGCTATCGATGGTTTAACAGTTTCCTTGTGTGCACTCACACCTGCCCAGCCTTCCCTCCCTGCTTTGGCCGGGGGATAATTGAGGGATCTGCGAGCCCAAAGTGCCCCTCCCCTCACCCCTTCCCCCTTTTCCTTGGATATTCGCAGGCAGGAGGAGGAAACCCTTGGTGGGGTTGAAAATCTGGGATTTCTCTCCCTCCTATGGATGCTGGCAGGAGAGGGAGGAGAGAACAGAGCTCAGCCAGGGGCTCCAGGGGCACCCTGACCCTCAGTGTGGCACCCACAGCCTGGGGAAGGTGATGGCATTCCCTAGGGATGAGCAGCCCTTCCCCAAGGGGATGCAATTCCTCTCCAGGAAGGAGAGCGGCTTCTCCGGAGCTCCTCATCTGCATTCCACGGGCTCCTTGTGGGGCTGATTGGCCGCCCCGCGGGTGGTGCCGGCCCCAAAGGCTCGGGGCGGTGGGAAAATTTGGGAATGGGGCAGGAAGGGCCGTGTGGATGGGCTCGGTACCAACCTGGGTGAGGCGGAGACACGGACTCTGCGAACTGGATGCTGCTGCTGCTGCTGCTGCTGCAGGAAACCTGAGCAAAGACAAGGGAGGGAGAGGAGCTGAGGCACAGAGCAAGGTGAGTCTGGATTTCAGAGCAAACTCTTGGGAAAAAAACCCATATTTCCATCTCAGCTGTGGCTGGGAAAACCTCCCCGGCACTGACAGAACAGCAGGTTAATGTGCATTAACAGGATTTTTTATTTTTTTTCCTGGTGAAGCACAGCACCAAGCCGGTGTGAAGCCCCTGAATGGGCTCCGGGGCTCTTTTTTTGCTTCATTCCCGATTCTACAGAGCTGCCTCCGAACCTGACGTGTGCTAATTTCCAGGAGCCTGGATTCCACGGTGGAGGGAATCCCGAGGAATTCACAGCGATGGATATTACTGAGAACGAGTAATTAATTAAAGACCACCGCAGGGGTCCCATCAGGCTGGATTGATGCCGTTTGAGAACCAGCCCCGGGCAGCGCTCCTTGAAAAGGGACAGCTCCGTTTTTTAAGGAATGTTGGAAGCTGAAGCAAGGTTTTAAAGGTTGGAAGCTGAAGTAAGACAGATCAACCACCTGTAGGAACCTGACCTGCTGGAAGGGAGAAATCCACCCCAAAAGCCACGGGAGTTTTGATGTTTGAGGGCCAGGATTTTACTCTGCAAGTACAAATACTGCTGGGATTGTTTTTTCTCCCTCAGTTTTAATTCATACAGCCTTCCACTTCATTTCTTTTATTCAAGATGCTGTCCAGCGAGCAGCTCATTTCCCTGGCAACAATTTCCCAGCACATCCCGTGCGTTTAATCCCTTAACAGTGGCTCTCCTGGGGTGAATCTGCCTTTTCTCCCTGCTGCAGATGTGGCGAGGCAGGCAGAGACGGAGCCGAGCTTTTCTCAGCCTCGGGGGTTTTGGGGAGGGCCGTACCTCGTGCAGGTGCCTTCCCTCACCTCCTCTTTTCATTTTTTCCTCTGTGGGCACCTCAGGGGTTGTGTGAAGCGCTGGTGGGAACTGAGAAGCGGCTCCACGCAGCCCTGGGACACCTGGCTGTGATGGAGAGGCTGCTGCTGCTGGAGGAGTGACCCAGCGTCCCCAAAATGTGACAATTCCCTTCACCCGGACCTCTCTGCCCCTGCCTCTCGGGCTGGGGTTTGTGCAATCAGCCGCAGAAGCTGAAATCTGAAAGGCCTCAAGAGCTGCAGTGTCATGAACCAGGAAGAAATAAAGATTTGCCAAGCTCTTTATGCAAATCCCCGGAGTGGCTGGAGCTGGAGGAATCCTACAAAGGCTGGAAGAGGGGACGGGAGGGAATGTGAACACAGAGCTGCATCCCCTCCTCCAGGAGGGATGGGGCTGCCCAGGTTGGAGCCTTCCATCCCGGAGGGAGTGACTTTTCTGGAGCTGCAGCTCTGCTTTCTCCCTGCACTCCTCAGATTTTCACTCCTTTAGTCAGCTGCTCTGACTGAACGCTCTTTTCCCCCCATCCTCACCAGCCCGTTCCACTCAGATTTTGGCCCAGAGATTCCAGTCTTGGCAAAAAACAAAACCAAAGAATTTAAAGAGAAGGTACAAAGCCACCACCACGATATTTTTACTCACTGCTGAAGCAGTGGCTGCTTGCCGTGCTCTCCTCTGCTGCAGCAGCTCCTTGACCGTGATCTTCACCCTCACACCTTGGTACACCTTGGGCTTTCCTGGAAGAATTTGGGGGAAAAAAAAAAAAAAAAAAAGCTTTGCAAGGAGGGAGAATCTCAGAGCAAACAGCAAATCCAGCAGGTTTTCAGGTGTGCTCTATGTGGACAACAATTAGACTCAACATAACTAATTTTGCAATCTTTGTGATCTGTTTGCAATCGCACTCACAGCCCTCTTTTCCCTGCTGTTCCAGCTTGGGGCAAGCAGACACCCATGGAAATCTTGCTGTTGATAATATTTAATAACCACAAGTTTTATTCTTCTCCATCTCCTTCTTGCCCCTGCCTCCCATTCCAGCTTTCCCAATACCACGCTCCATCTGGTGCTGCTGCTGGATTCATTTAAATTCCTGACATATTTGCCTCTCTCAGGACCTGAAAATAAATGTGGGAAGGGTTTCATCTGGCAGACGAAGCCCAGGAATAAAACAATGGAAATATGTGGGTGGTTATTCAGAGAGCTGAACAAAACACCAATAAAACTCTCTTGCAAAGCCTAGATTATCTCTTTATTCTGCTCGTGTACAACCCCTGCTTGTTTCAAACAAGAATTTGGGGTGTGTTTAATCCAGCCAAAACCAACCAGCACTCACCAGTCTCTGCCTGATGAGGGATTTTTTTTTTTTTTTTTAGGACAGGAAATGATAAAGGATTTA
This sequence comes from Pycnonotus jocosus, assembly GCA_013400435.1. Lineage (NCBI taxonomy): Eukaryota > Metazoa > Chordata > Aves > Passeriformes > Pycnonotidae > Pycnonotus > Pycnonotus jocosus. The sequence continues at coordinate 20,413 of VWYP01000008.1, forward strand.
GTTCTTCTGGAAAAAAAACCAAAACCACTTTCACTTGTTGTGCTGATGGTAAAACACTCAGCTCCTCTGGCAGTTGTTGCTGTCCTCACTTTCTGCTGGTGTTTTAACCCAAATCACACAATAAAAGGAAACACGCCCAGCCCGGCGTCTACACTCGAGAAATGCCAGAGCAGGGAGCAGACAGCCCTGAAGGAGGCACCAAAAATAAACTCCCAGCAGGAGAGGAGCAGTGCCAGAGCTGGACCCGGCCTCCCAGTGCCACCTCTGGGCACAAAACACCTTCCCCAAGGCGGCTGCACGGTGCCAGGGGATGGATCCTGGCACAAAAACAACGCTGGGTTTGCAATCCTGCCCACACAGCCCCGAAATGCTGCACTGCAGGCACTGTCCCCTCCTGCTGTCACCTCTGCCAGTGTCCCCGGGGTGAGGACACGCTGGGACAGGCCCCCGGGTCCCTGCAGAGAGGTGACAGCGCTGCCTTTAGGGCACTTTGCTGGGCTGGGAATTGTTCATCTCGTGTTTCGGTGGTTTGTTTCTGTCCAACAAAATAAAGATGGGGGGAAGGAGGGGAGGATTTCAGGAGAGCAGAGATCCCTGCAGGCAGGGAGGGCTCAGGGGTGGCATGGGGAGGGTGGGCACAGGGTAGGCAGGGAGCAGAGTGATGGGGGCACAGGGTGGGCACAGGGTGGGGAATCAGGAGC
>VWYP01000008.1:21410-35542 GCA_013400435.1 Pycnonotus jocosus
GGGGGGTGGGCACACAGAGATGTAAAAAGGGCACAGAGGGATGCGGGGGGGGCACAAGGGGATGCGAGATGGGCTCAGAGGGATGCAGAGGGGGCACACAGAGGTGCGGGGTGGGCACCCAGAGGTGCGGGATCCCCCGTCACCCCCCAGCCGGGGGTGGCAGCGCAGCCAGCCCGGCAGGAGCCCCGCTCTGTGCCCGGCGGTGCCCGCGGAGCCCCGCACCGAGCCGGCAGCGCTGGCACCCGGCGGGCAGCAGCCGATCCTTCCCTGCCTCCTCCCTCCCTCCCTCCTCCCCGCCCTCTCCGCTCCCTCCTGCCTTGGCAGGCGGGATCGCCTCGCTGGCGGAGTGACCCCGGCGAACCCCGAAACGGCCCCAAAACGGGGGGTGCCGGGGGGCCGGCCGGGGGCACGGAGCGGGGCTTACCGGACATGCCGAGCCGGAGCGGGCAGCGCCTCGCCAGGTGCCCGGAGCAGCAGCAGGGGTGGCCCCGGCCCCGGCCCCACAAGCCGGCCAAGGGGGCAAGAAGGAGTCAGGCTGGAAATTTGGGGGCTGAAGGGACCTGGCTGCCCGGTGGCGATGGCAGGTGGATCCCGACAATATTATTGTTTTATCCCTACGGGTATAAGTTTGAGTTTTTCTCTCCTAATGCCAAGTATTTAAAACCTCTAGAAACCAATGATTTGACAATCAATGATTGCGCGATACTTTCAATTTGAATATTCAAAGGCTCCACAAAATGGGCTATCTTTTTGTGAAACCGAGCACATCCCCATCTAGCAGAGGGTCTGGGGGAATAGGATTTGGTGGGGTCACCCTCCCCACCCTTTGCTTTTGGGACATTTGCGGGGTTTTCTCCATCTTTCCCTGAATGCAGCAGATGCCTCCAAAGCAGCTCGGTTTTTTCCCCTCAGATGCACAGCCTGGGCTCCAGCCCTCTCATATTTCATTTGCTACCTGCACTGAGCACCCTGCAAGGGACTGATTCGCTTTTTGCACTTTTTTTTCACATTTTAAGGCTAAAATCTGAGGCTTTGGGGCCAAAATGGCAGCGGGAAGGTGTGGCCTAACAAAGAGGCTGCCCTGGGCACTCAGGTGGGTGAAGTTACCTGAACCCCACTGCTCCCCACAGCATTGCCCCCCTCTGCCTGGATGCTGGGCTCACACTGGGGTTTATTTGTGTTTCCCCCCAGTTCAGGCTGGTTTTGCTGCACAAATCAGGTTTTTCCTCCCAAGCCTCGGTGCTGCCCTGCCCTGGGAGCTGCAGCTCTGGGGTTCAGAGTGTGGCTCAGACTTTTTGGGATGACCAGCGCTGCTGTCACTGGGTTTTTAGGCTGCTTTTCAGCTTTTCCCTGAGGACCACAGGCTCTGCCACGGGCAGGCAGTGAGGCAGAGAGCAGGCCAGGCTGTTAATCATCTACCAGCAGCTCAGGCTGCCCGTTGTCACGGCCGAATCTTTCCTTCTCCTTTAAGCTGAGCAAACAACACTTGATTTCTGCGGGGGAGCGAGGCCGTTCCTGGCTCTGAAATGTGCCCCTGCAGCTCCTGCTAGGCCAAGCCTTGCCTGGGACAGCTTTATAGGGACACATCCCAGCAGGAGAGGAGCCCACCTGCCCCCAGAGCACAAAGGAATGTGCTGTGCAAGGGCTGGGGGGATCTCACTGAGGAATTTGGGATCTGAAACCTTTCCCTTGGTGGGGTTGCTGTGGGTGGTGCAGGGGGCTGGGAGGATGTTCACCTCTGCAAGCAGAGAGCAGAGCCTGCAGGCTGCCCTGGGGGAGCTGGATGCCTTCAGCAAACACGAGGCAGCTCCATTCTGGCTGTTCTGGCTCTTCAGGGCATTTCCAGGCTGATAAAAACCCTGCCTTGCTTAGGGGCTGGATGCCTGAGGGGCTCACACACTTTGAAGACAGCTCCAAACCCTGTCCCTGCTGCTTCTCCCTCAGAGCCTGGTGGCCACACAGCCACCCTGGTGGCCCTGCTCCAGCAGCTCCTGCAGAAGGAACGGCTGAGATGGGCCCTGGCATTCACTGGGCAGCTGTGGAGGGGAACAAGGCTCGAGCTGGACTCAGGTTTGGGGGCAGCAGGGCTGGGTGTGGGGCCAGGAGAGCTGCACACCCCCTGAGGTGATCGGGGAACAGCTCTGGATGGGCAGGGGTCGCCCCAGGAGGCTCCACAGCTGCCACTGGTGGGAGTGGAAGGGGCTGTGGAAGTTTCAAATGCCCCTCCAGCCCCGGGATTTGAGGAGAAAAGGCAAGGAGGGGTTTAAAGCGGCTCATCCTTGCACATTCCCGGGGGCTGGAATGCTCCAGAGCCTCTCCTTGCTGCTGTGGGTGCCAGGCTTGGGGGCGAGCTGGGGCAAAGGGGGTGAGCCCCTGGCTGGGACAGAGCAGCCGCGCTGTGCCGGCTCTGGGAGGGCTCCAGCTCGCTGTGTTCGTGTGTGCAGAGCTACCTCTAGTGGCCACGGGCCCCGGAGTGTCCCCGGGGCTGGGCACCGCTCCTGTCCCCCTGCCAGCCCCGCTGGGAGCCTCCTGGAGCAGCCTGCCCGTGCCCACCAGGTGGGTGTGGGGTGGGCAGGGAAGGAGCGGCTCTGCCCATCCAGGGCAAAAGGGACCTCTAGGAGGGGGCGTTTGGTGCCCTGCAGGGGTGGCCAGGCTGCCTCGGGCAGGGTCAGCGGGCAGGGCAGTGCCCACACCCCGCAGAACCTCCCAGCCACTAAGGCTGGACGAGCCCTCTGAGGAGGGATCCTCGCTGGAAGGAGAAACCTGCAGGGCGCAGAGGTTTTTCGGGCTGAGAGTTTTACTCGTGGAACCGGGAGAAATTCCTTCCACGAGGCGCTAGAAGGCACCAACTGAGCTACGGGTGCTGTGTCCAACGATTGTATTTCTATCCAGAGCACAAAGCATCACCCTCGGAGGAGCAGTTTTAGGAGGGAGCATAAAATTCTGCTTCAATAACGCTCTGCTTCTCTTTCCTCCAGCTCTTCTCTCTCCTCAGTAAGTTCTCCTGCCTTCAAAAGTCCCCCAGAGGGCACTTCCATCCTCTTTAGCCCAGGCTGGGTGCTCGGGAAGGTGCGGCGGCTCCGGGGGCTGCTCCGGGCACAGGTGGCTCATCCTGGGGGTCTCGCTGCCCACGAACGGGGTCGAGCCGTAGGGCGAGGGGGCGGCGTAGCTGGAGGAGTAGTGGGAATCTTCAAGGGGGTGCAGAGGGTAGGGCTGGCCTCCAGGGATGGCCGGGCTCCAAGCCGAGCCTCGGAACGGGGAAAGCCCTCCGGATTCGGGCAGGGAGAGGCAGCTGGAGCTGGCAGGGAGCTGCAGAGTGTCTGAGCACGCACTGTCAGCCTGGCTGAGGGTGTCGGGTGAGCTCTGCTCCCACGGTGAGCTCTGCAGGGAGAGAAGGTGAGGAAAACCCTCAGGAACAAAAGCCTGCCCTGGAGGTTATGGAATATCTGTCCCAGGGAAGGCCCAAAGGGTTTCTGTGCCTCTGGAGCAGGGTTGGGTGGTATAACTGTGAAAGGAAAGATCCATCCTGTCAGGGTCTGACCCCACAGGATCCAGGAGCTCTGTGCTGGGGGTGTGGGTGCAGCTGGCTCCTGGGAAGTGGCAGGGATAGGGACAGGCAGCAGCCTGGAGCCACCAAGGGCTGTCTCTAGAAACCCCAAGAGAGAGGGTTTTATAAAATCACAGAGCCACAGAGCATCCTGAGAGGGAAGGGACCCACCAGGAGACTCCAATCCCACTGCTGGCCCTGCACAGGACACCCCAGCAATCCCAGCCTGGAGCCACCAAGGGCTGTCTCTAGAAACCCAGGGAGGGAGGGTTTTATAAAATCACAGAGCCACAGAGCATCCTGATCTGCAAGGGACCCACCAGGACATTCTAGTCCCACTCCTGGCCCTGNGGACCCCAGCATTCCCAGCCTGGAGTCACCAAGGGCTGTCTCTAGAAACCCAGGGAGGGAGGGTTTTATAAAATCACAGAGCCACAGAGCATCCTGAGAGGGAAGGGACCCACCAGGAGACTCCAATCCCACTGCTGGCCCTGCACAGGACACCCCAGCAATCCCAGCCTGGAGCCACCAAGGGCTGTCTCTAGAAACCCAGGGAGGGAGGGTTTTATAAAATCACAGAGCCACAGAGCATCCTGATCTGCAAGGGACCCACCAGGACATTCTAGTCCCACTCCTGGCCCTGCACAGGACACCCCAGCAATCCCAGCCTGTGCCTGCCCAGTTCAGATGTCTCCAGGGATGTCCCCAAGAGGAAGAGGGGACAATAAGATGGAACAAAAGAGAAAACTCTTTCCCCCAGAGCCCTGCCACGGCTGCTCCTGTAGCAGCCACATCCTTCCCCCACGAGTCCCCCTGACTGAACCCCGCGTTTCCATGGGGTCACCTCGCCCTGGGCGACAGAAGCACGGAGCCACTCACGAGCAGGAGGTGCCCCGTGTCGCTGGGGAAGGATGGCAGGAGAGGGGGCACGGCCGGAGCGCTGAAGAAGGAGCTGGTGGCAGCCGGGAGAGGAGGAGCACGGTGATCCCCGAACTGCTCGCTGAGATAGGGCTCCAGGAGGGCCGGGTAGCCCTGGGGGGCAGAGGAGTCGCAGGAGAAGGGCTTGGAGGCCAGAGGGGAGGAGAAGACATCGCTAACAAAGGGCTTGGGGCTGTGGAAATCCAGCTCGGCCGGGAAGGGTCTGCGCACGCCGTAGTAACCAGCCGCGGTGGGCGAGCCTGGGGGGCAGGAAAAAGGGGTGGAAAACTGTAAAATAAACTCTAACAGCTGCCACAGAACCTCTGTGAGCACAAAGCAGAGCCCTTTTCTCTTTCCAGCATCATCCAGGAATCCATCCTGCCTTGGCTCGGGTGTGGGAGCCCAGAGGTGTTTTTGGTTCCCTCTGGTCACCTCCATCTGCGGCAAAGCAAAAGGGTTTGGGAGGCTTTGAACAGGAGGGCAGGGAGATGGAGATCAGCTCAGCCAGGCTGTGCCTCTTCCTTGCTCTGCTACAGCCCCAGGGGAGGAGGTTCCAGCCTCACTCCGCTTTCCCTGCCCGGCAGCTCAAGGGATAAAACAGGTCAGCTCCTATTTTGTCAGCTCCTGATTTTGTGCTTTCTCTCTCCAGCTCCAGGGAAAACGGGAAAACACGGGAGGGAAAGGAGAAAGGAGGGATTCTGTACGGCTCCTCTGCTAAAAGAGGTGGGTACTGCTTTAATTACTCTCTTTGAGGCTTTTACACTGGATTATTGCTGTTCTTTTTTTTTTTTTGGATTCTTTTAATTTCTTCCCTCCTGGGCTCTCTCCGAGGGGTGCCCTCGCTCCGGGGTTTGTTTCCCATCCTCTGCAGGAGCACAGACAGGGCTGTGCCAACCCTCCCACCTGCACGGAGGGTTTTTATCAGCGCAGGGAAAAACCTCACCTGGCATTTGGCCAAAGGGCGACTGCGCTGTGCCCGTGCTGCCCTGCAAAAGATAAAGAGGTATTTGAAAAAAAAAAAAAAAAAAGAGTTTTCAGAGGTCTCTGGGCGTAATTCACAGGAATTTTTAGAGCCTGAGGGCTGTGAGGGGTTTAACTCCATGATTTCCTCGGAGGTATTAACAGATGTAGGCCAAGCAGAGATTTTGGAGGTCTTGTGCAGAGCTGAGAGGAGGAGGAGGAGTATCAAGATAACCGGCTTCTTCCTCCTGCCCCACAGGGTCCCTGGAAGCAGGCAGGATGCCGAGGAGCCCTTCTGGTGTTGGCACGAGCCAGGCAAGGGGAGATGTGCCCAAAATGGGGCAGATTCCAGCCCCTGTTCCAGCTCAGCTGTGCTGGGTCTGTCCCCCCAGAGCTGCTTTCCTGGCAGCACACTCAGGCTGGGTGCTGAGAGAGCTCCTAGATCCTGTTTGGATCTGATAGCAATGGTTATTATAATAATAATATTATTATTATTAATCATCATCCTCTCCTCTTGGTCCCCAGGTAAAGGAGAATCACCCCTGCAATGCTCCCAGTGCCGAATTCCTTACCAAGCACCCTGGCAAAGGCATCTGCTCCTCTGGAATCCCACTGAGCTCTGCTTTGGGGAGCTCTGAGCCCCCTGAGCAGGGACCCAGAGCCCCCAGGGTGCCCTGCTGCCAGCTCTGCTGTCCCCTGGCCGCTGCTGGTGGCACCTCTGTCCAGTTTGCATAGTGCAAACAGCGGGTTCCTGCCCCAGCAGGCAACCAAATTTAGAGGTTTAGATTTGAATTAAATTTGCCAGCTCTGAGGACTTCCTCCTGCTGCCGAGGGAAGGTTTGCAGCTGCTCCCTGCTCCCTCATGGAAATGAGCTCTGAGCCTGCAGCGCTGCAGAGGTGGCAGGAGGTGACAGGAGGTGACAGGAGGTGGCAGGAAGGAGCCCCTGGGCTTGTGGACAGAGGAATGTTGGTGTCACACGGGCAGGGCTTGCACCTGTCCCCAGCTGGAGCCATCACATGCAAATCCAGGGCCTCTCTCAGCATCCAGGTCACTTTTAGGGGGATAAAGCCGAGCTGGGAGGTCCCAGGAAAAGGGGAAAAGGAAAAGGGGCTGCAGTGATGGGAGCTGGGGTGCTCTGCTGGAGGGACAGGAAGGTCCCTGGGCAGGGCTGGCAGCCTCCAGCAGGGATCATTTCCGATCACCAGAGCGTTTAATCTTTGATCCTGTCTGTTGAACAGCCACTGGAGCTGCCTGGCTGTGTGTACACACCTGTGCTGGAGAGCCCCAGAGCTGCCAGGCCTTCCCCTGCCTGAATTCCATTGCAGGAGCCTCTGCTGCAGCCCATCCTCGGCTTCCTCAGAGCACAGCCCTGCGTTTCATTCCCCTCCTCACTCCTTAATTGAGAGCCATTAGCTCATTTCCTCCCTGCGCTGCTTCCTCTCCCTGCCTGCATCTCCTGCAGCTCTGCTCAGCCTCCCTGGGGCCCACAGCGTGCCCAGCTGGGGCTCAGCCTGCCCTGCCCATGCCCAGGCACAGATCCTGCCTGGGATTTCTCCAGGGAGCTCTGCTGTTCTGCCTGCAAATCTGGTACAAATCTGCCTAAATTTAGGGCTCCAACTCGAAATAACGACCTGGTGCTGCCTTTTGGCAATGCCCTGGCTTCAGGGCATCACCTCTGTGGGCTCTGAAGGAATAAAAATTCTCCATCAGAGCAGAGCTGAGCCTGGGCAGGGCATTGCTGCTCTGGGCACTCAGCAATGAATTCTCTGTAAACCAGAGCCTTGCAGTGCTTCCCCTGTGCAGGCTGCCACACCTCAGAGAGGACAGGAATCCTTTCACCCTGCACAGTTCATCCCATGCAAAGGAAAAGCCAGGCTCTCCCTGCAGCCCCAGCCCTGCAGTTGGTGCAGAATCCCCAATTTTTCGTGGGTTTCCTCACAGCACAACCTGATTTCTCCTCAGTGATGTGTGCAGGGGCCTGGCTGCCAGGAAATTATTGAAAGCTGAGCCCAAAGCTCTGCTCTGCTGAGCTCTGACCTTCCCTGCCCAGCACAGGCCTCCTCTCACACCAACAACAACCCAAGGATTTTTTATAAATTTTTTTTCTGGAGCAAAGATCACCCTCAAACAAAAGATGCAGCTGAATCACCCTGCATCACCAACAGCCAGAGGGGTGTTCAGTTATCTGCCCCTGCCTTTGATTCTGGGTTATTTTCTGCCAGACAAACAGAGCTGCCCTCACAGCTGCTCTTTTCACGATACCTCTGAGCAAATAAGGATGTTTGCCCTGCACAATAATTTTTTGTCTCTTGCAGGGAACGAGCAGCGGGGCTGGTTTTGCATCAGGTGGAGCCACACAACCGCTGGGCTCTGCAGCACAAAGCCAAGGGCAATAAAAGCAAGGAGGGTTTTTACAATTCCAGGTGTTTCCAGCGTGGCTGTTGGAGCTGCTGCCCCCAGAGAGGGAGCAGGTAAATGCTGAGATCATCCAGCAGGAGCTGTTTTCTCAGCTGCTCCCCCAAAAAAACTCCTCCTAAATGTCTGCCTGCAGGGAGTGTGTCTTCCCCAGTGGCTCTCTCTCCATGGCTCAGGGGGTTTCTGCCTTCCTGCATCCTGTGGGGATGGGTTTCCTCTGGGGCTGGATTTTGCTGTGTTTGGTGATGCCCAACCCTGTTTGTTTTTTTCCTGTCTGATTTGTAGCACAGAGTTAATGGGCCTGAAAGTCACAGCGAGAAAAACACTTGTGAGTAAGTCCCTGTGAGGCCTCTTCTGAAAAAAAAAAATAAAATTTAAAGCCAGAGGGAAATGGCTTTTGGGGGAAAAAGCATCAGAACTCCCAATTTCTGTGTCCTGCTGCCTCTCTCTCCTTCCAGGACACAGCTCCAGCTCCCTCTCCTCTGCCAGCCTGCCAGAGCTCCCAGCCAGCCTGGGAGGGAGGAGCTGCTGCCCAGCAGAGGTGAGTGCCAGGAGCACCCAGGGAAGGGTTCCTTGTGCCACTGGGTGCCACCACGTCCTGGCAGCACAATCTTGTGTCTCCTTTTGGGGACAGCCTCACTTTTCTGGCTGGTAATTGAAGAAAACAAAAACGAAAAACCAATGTTGTGTAGTAGGATTTGAGTTTCCTGTTGCCACAGGAGCACTTTAAGAGGAAATCATCTCTTCCAAGTGATGCTTGGCCTCTTTCCAGCCCATCACATCCCTGCAGCTCCCCTGGCACTCCCAGAGGAGCTGGAAGGAGCTCAGCATTCGGGGAAGAGCAGCGATTTCCAGGGCACTGCCTTGTCCAAGAGGTTGACTTGGGAAGGTGTCACACGTGGGATGTGAAAGGAAAGAGGAATTTAACAGCGCTGCCACGCTTTGAAAAGGAATTCGAGGCGTTTAAGGTGCACAGATACGAAAATCGAGGAGCCATCAGCGATGTTTTGGGGCAAGCATTTCTGCCGGGGATGGTTTTGCTGTTCTGTCAATGCTGGCAGTGCCCCAAACTCTCTTTAAAGCAGAGCTGACGTGACTTTATGGGGTTAAAAAAGGGGGTGGAGGGGGACGGGACTCACGGTGAAGCGGGAGCCGCTGCTCTGCCGGGATCGCTTCTCCGCCAGCAGATCCTTGACCGTGTGCTTCACCCGCACGCCTTGGTACACCCGTTTGCCAAAATCTGCGGGGACTGAGGGAATGCAGAGTTCAGGGGGGAGCACAGAGCAGCCGGGAGAAGCAAATTCATCAGCTCAGCGCGTCGGGTTGGGGAGGGGAAATGTAAATCTGCAATTATTAATGGGAAAATCATCCCTTAGGAACCCGAGAGGGAGAGCAGAGGAAAGGCTGATGTGTCCCCAAAATTTTCCGTGCAGATCCCTCCCTGCCTGGTGGCTTTGGGGCTTTTTTTTTTNCCCGAGAGGGAGAGCAGAGGAAAGGCTGATGTGTCCCCAAACTTTCCATGCAGATCTCTCCCTGCCTGGTGGCTTTGTGCTTTTTTTTTTTCTCCTAAAGAGAACCCCAAATTTCCTCCTTTGGGTCAGCAAATGTTGATTTAAGTGCTGATTTCAGCAGAGGGGTCGTGACTCAGTTCTGGAGCTGCCAGCACAGCTCTGATCCTGTGGAAATGCCCTGCATGGATGGAGTGGCTCCTCTGAACCCCAAAAGCAGAAAGGAGCTGCCTGCCCAGCCTGTTTTGTCTCCACAGCAAGCACAGGAGGGTGTCTGGGGGCTGTTTTTATCCAGGTTTTTGGGAAGGCACCAAAGTGTCCCTGCTGTGGCACCTGGAGGGTCTGACCCCATTTTTTTTTCCCACAGCACAGCCTAAACCAGTTCTGGGTGGCTTTGGCACGAGGTTTCCACCCTCTCCCTCTGCCTGGATGGAATTTTGGGAGATGTGCACGGAGCTTTTGGCACAGCTGAGGGTGCAGAGCCGAGGGACAATGGCAGGGACAGCTCTTTCATCCTGGCCTGAGCACAGAGCTGGCACCTGTGGGGCCAGGGAGGAGCTTCCACCTGGGCTTTTATTGAATTATCCCGGAAAAAAAAACAACAAAACCAAACCAAACCCTCCCTAACTTTGAAGCTAATCCCTCGGAAAACACAGAGCCACGCTCTCCTGAGGGAGAACAAACTGCCAGTGCACAGCTGAGCTGTTTGATCTCCAGGATTTATTTAACATTTGGCTCTTCTGCTCTGCAGGACGTGTCCCTTGGCCCCGTGTCTGGTGGCATTGTGGCCCCAGGTGCACACAAGGGGAGATGAGAGGGTTTAAACAACACAGGGCTGGCTTGGCCTTGCCCCAGATGATTTTTTTTTGGGTCACAGCAGCTGCAAATTTGGGCGAGTGGGATTTTATTTTGGTGTTTGGGTGCTGAGCAGAGAGCTCCAGCCGAGGCCAGGCACAAAGCAAACACAAAGCAAGGGACAGATTCCCAAAAAAAGGAGGTGAAGGTGAAAGTCTCGGGCCAAAAAAGCAACAAAAGTGGCCAGAGATGGGCCTCAGCTCTCACAGGTGGAGGAATTCCAGCAGATCTGGTGCTCTGCAGGTTCTCCTGATGCCTTTGCTGTGCTCCAAAGGCATTGGAAAAGCCCTTGCACTTCCCTCTGCTCTCACACACTGCTCTGTGCTGCTGAAACCACCTCACTCACATCCTCGGTTATTCCTCTGCCCAAATTGTTTTAATTAAGCAACTCTCAGCCCTCTGACCCCGGTCTGAAGTTATCACACGACTGAACCTGCTGCTTCCAGGGAATTATCCAGAGGTATCTGATGCTGAGCTGTCCAAACTTCAGACAACTCTGCAGCTGGCAGCACTGGGGANCACAAAACCATTGCACTGTGAAAGGAACATAAATTCAGTCTGGAGAAGGCAGAACCTGCTAATTGATCCTATTAAATTCTTGGGACATTTACAATTTCACGTGTCTATTTTAGACGATTTTTGGGGTTGTTCTCTTTATTTTTGTTTTTTGTTATGTTTTTTTTTCAATAGGAGCCCAAGGAGAGCACGGTTTGTTCCACCCCTGACATTGCCACGAGGATCCCTCACCTTGTGCAAATCTGAGCTGCTGGAACTCACCTGTTTCCATTGTTGGCGCTGCTGCTGGGATCCTGCAGGAATCTGGAGAAGATCTGTCCCTCATGAGCTCCCCAGGGCAGAGTGAAGCCTGTGCTCATCATTCCCTGGGAAACTTCCAGCTGAGCCTGGCGGAAATGGGCTTTTCTAGACCTTGGGGATGTCTCCAGCGCCGTAGCTGCGGTGGGATTTGTTTAAATGCAAATCCCTGGATCTGTGTCCCACTCTGCTTTGCATGGTCAGCGCAGGCCCTTCCCCAGGAGCCTCCTTCCTGTCTCAGCTGACATTGCAGGGGTGAAAACCAGAGGGTTCTGGACAGAAAAAACGTCGGGGTGAGGTGAAAAGCTGGCAAACCTTGCAGGGAGGAATCATTTCCTAACAGGCGAGGAAAAACAAGCCTTGGGATGAGCGATTTCTCCTGCGTGAGTGGGAGATGCCCACGAGCTGTTGAAAGCCTCACTTGGGCAGGAATTCTGCTTTTTTGGGGACCCCACAGGCTGGGCTGGGCTTTCCACACCTCCAGCTGTGGAACTTGGGGGGATTTGCTCTTCTGTGCAGGGAGAGGGAGAAGATCCATGAGAGGGATGGGCAGGATCATCCCTGGGTTTGGATTCAGGAGAGGGAACAGCAGCCAGGAAAGGAGCTCCTGGCCCACATTAAAGGTTCTTGGGCAGCAAGATTGGATTGTGCAACACCCTGATGTTGTTTTGGGCTGCCTAAACACAGAGGGCAGACAGAATGAAGAGAATAAAAAGCTGTTCTGTTTATTGAAGGGCCTCCAGGTACATTTAGGGCAGACAAAATCCCTCAGGGGCTGCACCCAAAAATGGACAATTGGTCATCGTTTTTCACACTTTTATAGATTTGGTCAATTTGCAGATTGAGGGTTAATTTTCCAATTACAGCTTCAGGTAATGAAGTCATTGACCACAAGTTTGCTGCCCCCAGCTCCCTTTTGTTCCCATCTCTCAGGGCCTGAGGCAGTGAGGTGTCCTTGATCCCCAGGCCTGGAGAGGAATTGTTGTGTCTGCCCCAAATGGGGAAGCAGCAGCTCCCACTGTGTGTGGAGTTTGGAGTTCTGCACTAAAGAACTGCAGGGTTACAAACAGATAAAAACCAGAAAAGCAAAAACCCCAAAGCACCGAGGAATCCAAGCCTTTAAACCCTTTTTTAACCCCTGCAATCCTGCTCTGAGGCACCCCCACGTTGGCTGTCTGCCCTTGCCCTGCAGTGGGACTGGCACAGGGGGTCTCTGCCGTGTCCAGCAGGGTGGGCTGGCTGGCACAGGGGGTCTCTGCCGTGCCCAGCAGGGTGGGCTGGCTGGCACAGGGGGTCTCTGCCGTGCCCACCAGGGTGGGCTGGCTCCGTGCAGCTCTGCTGGGCTCATCTCCCAGGGCCAGCAGCAGCCTGGCGCCGGGATGCTGCTCCTAATTAAATCTCTCTCCTGCTGGAGTCTGCTGCCAGCTCATGAGGTAAAATCCTGCCCTCCTGGTCCTTCCACGAGCTCTCCCCAGCCTGGAGATTAATTCGGCCTCTCTTCCTGGGGAAAGTTTGTTGTTTTTGTTTTTTTTTTAAAGTGTAATTATTTTTTAAGGGTAATTATTTTTAAAGCGTAATTATGCTTTCCCTTCAGAGGAAATTAAAAAACACCAAGAGCAGCAGCAGCAGCAGCTGGGCAAGGCAGGCCTGGAACAACCTCCTGAGTAATTCCCAATTTTTTTTTAACCTGGAGAACCCCTCAGTTTCTCTGCCTGCTCAGGACTGGGGAGACACCACACCACCAACACCCAAACCCCCGTGTGCAGAACCTTTCCCCGTGTGTGGATGGATTCATACACAAAAACATCCCTCATTTTGCCCTTTCCATTCCTCTCCAGCCCTCCCAGGTGTGTGGGGTTTGGCTGGCAGGTAACAGAAGGGGCAGAAGCAGATGGAGAATGGCACGAAAAGAAGTTGGTTTTGTTCTGTCTGGCTGTGTTTGCCAGCTGCCTCCTGGCACCAGGTTTTGTCTCCTGGGCAAAAAAAAAAAATTTGCTGGACTTTGGTGAGGATATTCAGGTTAAATCCCAGCCCCATTCCGTGGCTGCTCAGTCCAGGTGTTTTCTGTGCTTAATGCAAAGTCATTGCATTGAAAACGACCAAACAGAGAGAAAACAAAGGCTCAGCCTTTGGGATAAAAGGCTTCTTTGAGATAAAACACCTCTTTCCTGGTGTTTTCTTTTCAAAAATCATCACACCCAGCTTTTCTGGCTGGTTTTGGTGGATTTGGGCACGTGTTTTCCATTCGCAGGGGGCACAGCTGGGCTGTGTGCTGGGATTTGCAGGAGCTGTTGTGTGTTGGCACGACACGCTCCGGGCACGTTCTGTACAACTCCTTTTGAAAAGGGGTTTAAATCCTTTAAAACCCTTTTAAAAAGGTATTTACCTTTTGTGCCAAAGCAAACTTTGGGATTTGTGCCTCTGCTTTGCATAACAAAGAGCCCGGGACAGCAGATGGGACACTCAACGTGTGTTTTATTTGTCTACTGGTGAAGGAGCAGAGAATTTGTGGCATTATCTCACAGCAAAGAACGGCAGAACCGATGGGTTTGTGTTCAGTGTTGGCCAGGAAGGATTTTCAGTGTGAGGACTCTTGTTTAGGCAAGGAATTGTTCCGGAAGCACCAAAAATTAACTGGGAATCATGGAATGGTTTGGGTCGGAAAGAACCTTAAAGCTCATCCCATTCCACCCATGCCACGGGCAGGGACACCTTCCACGACCCCAAGTTGCTCCAACACCTTGGACGCTTGCAGGGGTGGTGTTGCCCTCGGTTTCATACATTTTATTTTGCCTTCTGATGTTTATAGAACTCGGAGCAGAGTTCTCACACTCTCTCCTGTAAACAATGAGATGTTTGCATTCTTCTCCTCCAGGAGGAGCTTCTTGAGTGATGGTGATGTTCACCAATGAAATTGAAAAGGTGGCGACACCTTGGACCAATCTTTGGTCCTTCTGTACAGTTGTGTATAATGGAGTCAGAAATTTTGAAATAAAGAAAGAACAGAGAATCCCTGCTGACCTCGAGCCTTGTCCTGCCTCGTCCTTTTGCAACAGGATGGGGCAGCCACAGCTTTTTTTCAGCGAGGAGCACTCCTGGGACAGGTTTTTTTTTT
>VWYP01000008.1:45089-77916 GCA_013400435.1 Pycnonotus jocosus
GGGGCCGGCTGGGGGGGCTGGGGATGGAGGGGGCCGGCGGGGAGCAGGGATGAAGGAAGAGCATCCCCGGGCAAAGCCTTCCCGTCCCCACCCCGCTCCTCGGGGCTGGGCTAAGCCGCCGAGAGCCGCTTGCGGGATTTAGCGCTCCGTGAACGCCCAGCCGGAGGAGTCAAGGTGAGCCCGAGGGCGCTTCGAGCCCGCTGCCCCCCACCAGCACCCCCGAACCCCCCGTTCCTGCACCCCGCCGATGCTGGGAGGGGACCCGCGGGCTGGGACCCCCCCCCAGCCCTCCTTCCCCGGGGCTGGGCTGGCTTCCTTCCAGCCCTGAGCGGGATGTGCCTGCGGCAGGGAGTGGGCTGGGGGGGATCTCCCGCAGCTGCCGGCATCCGGCCGCCCCTGGCTGGGGCCGTGTGTGCTCTGCAGCCGCAGCCCCGCTCAATGTAGGTTAGCCGGGCGGTGGGAGCCCAGCCTGGGAGGAGAGAGGGGCGCAGGGCACAGCCCGCTCAGGCACAGCCCGAGCTCCTTCTGGTGCTGCCGGGGGGATCCCCGACCCCCTCGCAGCCGCTAGAGCCGGGGTGAGCGTGCTCCCCACCCTGCTCGGCTCGGCAGCACCGCAGAGTCCCCGAGCCGAGCAGAAACACGAGGAGCTCGGCTGTGCTGCAGCCGGCTGTGGAGCACTGCAGGCAGGGGAGGGCTGGGGCAGGTGTATCAGCGTCATGGCCCCTGTTCCGTGCTGGCCTGGCCTCCGAGGCTGTGCTGTAAGAGCCTGGAAGGTGAAATGATGAGCCAAGGAAGGCAGAGAAGGAATGGCAGCAGCAGAGCCCACTCCCTGTTGTGTTAAGGCTCTCCCAGCAAGCCCAGGGGGACCCCAGGCACCATCTGAGGGTCTGATGTATCCTTGGTATCTGAGGACTGCTCTGCCCCAGGAGCACAGCGTGCTCTGTCCAAGGAACCAGCTGGAATAATCTGTTTGTTTAGGATTTCATACCCGTGTTCCCTAAGGCCAGGGCAGGGCTGGTTCCTGGTGAGCCCTTGGGGACATCCAGGCACAGGGCAGGACATCAGCTCTGCCACCTCCCACCCCGCACCCACCGGCACAAACGGGATTGGGGCTGGGGGAGCTGAGCAGCTCCGGCAGCAGAGCTGGGCCAAGCTGCAGGAGGTGCATGAATTATTGACTGTGGAGCTGAACAAAATCCTGCTGCTCCCGAGCCCCTCGGCGCAGGCTCCGTCCCTCCAGCCAGATGTGGGTGCTGGCCCCAGCTGGGCGGAGGGGACAGCGCGGCCTGGAGCCAGCAGGAGCAGAGACAGGACTCGCTGTGGGCTGGTGCCTGCAGTGCCTGGGAGAGGGAGCCCGCTGCGAGCCGAGCCCCGTGCGCTCCCCACAGAGCAGCAGGATGGCGGAGAAGGGCATGGATCCCGCCTGCGTCTCCATCGCCCTGGAGGACACGGTGTGCCACGCCGGCCCTCCGGACGCCCCGCTGCTCACCACCCACTTGAAGAAGGTGGAGAACCACATCACGGAGGCCCAGAGGTTTTCCCATCTCCCGAAGCGCTCGGCTGTCAACATCGAGTTCATCGACCTGTCCTACTCCGTGCGGGAGGGATCCTGGTGGAGGAAGAGAGGTACGAGCTGGCGGGTGGGGAAGGGCAGGGAGGGGAAGGGAGGGGACCTGCAGGTCTCTCGCACCCCGTTCCCGTTCTTGCATGCCATGATCTCACCCTGGGCTGTCCGAGTGCCAGGGGCTCTTTGAGGCTGCTTGTTTGTTCTGGGTGCCCGTGGGAGGAGCAGGCAAGGCTCGTGTCCCGCAGCAGATGCTGCGTGCCTGTGCTCTGCGATGCCGGGGGAAGGCAGAGCGCATTCCAGGGAAACCTCTGGCCAGGGCAGAGATCCCGGGGCAGCCGAGAAGGGTGGGATGGGATGGGTTTCCCCAGCCAGTGCTGTTTGAGGTGTGATGGCTGTGTGGGATGCAGCAGGAGACCCCAGGGGTGCCCAGCTCAGAGCCTGGCCAGGAGAAGGTGTGGTTTGGGGGGGATTTCCTCTCCCTGTGCAGCCGAGGCCGTGGCTCCCCTCCCTGTGTGCGACTCTGGCCGAGAGCTCAGGGAGGGGAGAGGGGAGGCAGATGGCGGCTGGTGGGTGGTAGTCTGCTTTAATTAGCGCTCTCAGTTAATGGGATGCCAATCAGGCAGCCCGATAAGATGGAGGGTGAGCTGCTCTGCAGAAGCTGGAGGCAGGCGGGGACCGAGGTCACAGGGCTGCTGGGTGAGGGGTCCTGCCAGCCCCGAGTGCCGGATGGGCTCTGTCCCCGTCCCCAGGCTGTGCAGCTCGGCAAACCGAGGCGCTCGAACACGGGGGAAGCAGCCCTGACATCGGCGGGGTGAGGCCTCCCTGTTTATCCGGGATGCTGAGGGAGCATCCATGGCACAACCGCGGGTCCGCCAGGGCGGATGGTGCTGGAGCACCCAGGAGGGAACCGGCTGCTTGCCAGGGGGCCAATGCCCTGCAGGGAGGGAGGGGGAAAGGCTCGGGTGGGAGCGAATCGAGGGGTCCAGGGGTCCCTGGGATGGCGGTGGGAGGGGTGCTCTTCTCCCCGCGTTCAGGCAGAGCTGGCGGGGGGTCGCGGTGGCTGTGGCCCCAGCCCGCAGCTCCGGCGGGCCCGCTGTGCTGAGGCAGGAGGTTACTGGCAGTCAATGAACGTGAGTAACCGCTGCGCAAGCTGCAGTGGCGCCGACGTGAGCAGCATGCGCGGTGCGGAGCCGTGCGCGCTGCCGGGGGGGACAACACCGGCCCTGCTCGCCCCTGGCCACCCTGCGCAGCCCCCCGCCCTCCCCTGGCTCCCGGGACCCCCTCCTACCGCGGGGCTCCTGACCTAGAGGGGTGCAGAGGAGGAAAGGGGGGCTCGCAGTGCTGGATGACAAAACCACAGGGGATGGACAAACCACAGGGCTCCCCCAGTGAGGTGGGACTGTGAGCGATCTGTCCCTGGGGGTGCCCCAGCCTGGATTTGTTGCCCTTGCCCCACAGCGGCTGTCCCCGTGGGGCACAGAGGGGACACAACTCCGTTAGGGGGATGCTCAGGCTCGGTCCATGGTGTCACCATGGTGTCACCCCGTGTCCCGCTGCTGTCCAGCCGGGGCTCCATTTCAGGGCCAGCTCCTGAGAGCCTGAGGCTGTGCTTGTTCCTTCCTCCCGACACATCATGTTCCTTCTGCCAGAAAATGCTAATCAGCCGCGTTTAAAGCAGAGATAATTCCAGGTCTGATTAGCAGCGGCTGCTGCCGGGTGCCACAGCGTGAATGCCAATGAAGGCACAGCCGGATTGGGAATTCTGCCTGCCCTGTGCTGCCCCGCTCCCCGCTGTCCCTCCCCCCTGGCCTTAGGGATCAGCATGTGAAGACATGCCCAGGACCAGTGTCACAGCCCGGTAATCTTCCTTAGCAGCTCTGTGACCTGACCCGGGGATTTCCCTGGTCTTTGCTGCGATCCAGGTCAGGAGCTTCTTCAGCACTGGGAATCAGTGGGATCAGCCAAGGACCAGGGGCAGGGATGGTGCTGGAGGTGACAGCTGCTGTGGCCATAGCCCTGGGGATGCTGATGGTGACACCTCCAGGCACACACAGCCCCTGGCACGGCACAGGATGGCATCGCAGTCCCTGTAGAGCTGCCCTGGGAAGCCAAACCCCTGCTGCTCTCTCCCTGCAGGCTACAAGACTCTCCTGAAATGCCTCTCGGGAAAGTTCTGCCAGCGGGAGCTCATTGGGATCATGGGCCCCTCGGGAGCTGGGAAATCCACCCTCATGAACATCCTGGCTGGCTACAGGTGAGGCTGGGGGCAGCCAGCGGGGCTGGGGGCTGCAGGGCCGTGCTGCATTCCCCCACACCTCTGTCCTGCAGGGAGACTGGGATGAAGGGGCAGATCCTGGTGAACGGGCGGCCGCGGGACCTGCGCACCTTCCGCAAGATGTCCTGCTACATCATGCAGGATGACATGCTGCTGCCACACCTCACCGTGCTCGAGGCCATGATGGTGAGCGCTGGGGGACACCCCGGGGGCTGTCTCCTTATGGGCACTGAGCCCACACTGACATCAGGCATTTCCAAGGGCTTTGGGATGTGGGAATAAACCCTGCTCTCCATGAGCAGCCAGGGGTGGAACCATGGTGCAGCCAGGGGTGGAACCATAGTGCAGCCAGGGATGGAACCATGGTGCAGCCAGGGGCTCTGTCCCCTCCGTCTGACAGTCGTGTCTCCCTGGCCATCCTCTCCCTGCAGGTCTCTGCTAACCTGAAGCTGAGCGAGAAGCAGGAGGTGAAGAAGGAGCTGGTGAGTGCTGAGGAGAGTGGGCCCAGACCCACTCATCTCTGCCCAATATGGGGACAAGGGGAGCAGGGGGTGGCAAGGGTGAAAGGAGGAGGCAGGGATGGGATGAAAGACCATGAAAACCCTTGTCTGTGTGGCAGGTGAATGAGATCCTGACGGCCCTGGGGCTGCTGGAGTGCTCGTACACCCGCACCAGCTCCCTGTCGGGGGGTCAGCGCAAGCGCCTGGCCATCGCCCTGGAGCTGGTCAACAACCCCCCCGTCATGTTCTTCGATGAGCCCACCAGGTGAGGCCACAGGGGCTCCCAGCACTGCCTGCCCAGCTGGGCTGGCCCTGCTGGTGTGGCCAGTGCCCTCTGGTGCCCACCTGAGCCTGGGATGGGGCTGTGCCCTGCGGGTGATGCTCTTCTGCATCGATCCGAGGGGAGGGTGCCCATGAGGGCAGGCAAGTGGGGGCATCTTTAGGATGTTCTTCTCCTCCTCTCAACTCTGCCCTTCTCTCTCTGCTGTCTCTTTCTCCTCCACCCCACCCTGCGTGGCCACAGCGGCCTGGACAGTGCCTCCTGCTTCCAGGTGGTGTCCCTGATGCGGTCCCTGGCTCAGGGCGGGCGCACCATCATCTGCACCATCCACCAGCCCAGCGCCAAGCTCTTCGAGATGTTCGACAAGGTTTGGGCTGGGACAGGGCCCCTCCAGCCCCAAAACCCAGGAGAGAGGCCATGGGAGGGCTGGGCTGCAGAAATTTGACCTGGGGCTTGTGTGGGTGGGTCTGGCAAGGGTGGCCTGTGTCACCCTGGCACAGGGAGGTGGGCAGGGGTGGGTGACAATGCTCTGGTTGCCCTGCACCTGCCACATCCCGGCTTTCTCTTGCAGCTCTACATCCTGAGCCAGGGCCAGTGCATCTTCAAGGGCGTCGTGACCAACCTCATCCCCTACCTGAAGGGGCTTGGCCTGCACTGCCCCACATACCACAACCCCGCTGACTTCAGTGAGTGTCCCCACCCCAGCACAGGGTGGTGAGGTCCAAACCAGTGCCCAAGCCCTGGGGGCTGCCCAGGATGCCCAAGGGAGATGTCTGTGCCCCTCCTGTCTGGTGCTGCTTGGCTCAGCACCTCTCAGGGGTCCTGTCCTCCTGCACAGTCATCGAGGTGGCCTCAGGGGAGTACGGGGACCTCAACCCTGTCCTGTTCCGCGCTGTCCAGAATGGGATGTGCACCATGGCTGAGAAGAAGGGCAGCCCTGACAAGGCAGATTCATCGTGCCCAACGTGTGGGACGGTGAGTGGGGGGTCAGAGGAGCCTCCAGTGCCAGCAGGGGCCCCGGGGGGTGAGCCTGACCCACACCCCCATGGTCTTGCAGGACGTGGATCACATCGAGAGCCACACATTCGCCACCAGCACCTCAACTCAGTTCTGCATCCTCTTCAAGAGAACTTTCATCTGCATCCTGAGGGACACGGTGAGGGCAGGGGAGGCTGGCCCAGGGCTCGGAGTGGGGCTCTTTTGGGGGGCTGGCAGAGACAAGGCGTTACAGGGGCTGTCTCCTGCTCCCTTGGGATGTTTTTGGGGTGCAGCCCCTCCTTGCTGAGCCCCTCTGTGCCTGCAGGTGCTGACCCACCTGCGGTTCATGTCCCACATCTGCATCGGGGTGCTCATCGGGCTGCTCTACCTGCACATCGGCAACGACGCGGGCAAGGTCTTCAACAACACCGGCTTCCTCTTCTTCTCCATGCTCTTCCTCATGTTCGCTGCCCTCATGCCCACCATCCTCACCTGTAAGCAGCTCCCTGCCCCAAAATCCCCTCGCTGCTCCCAGCTGCTGGGCTGCTCCAGCTGTGTGCAGTGCATGTGTGGTGGGGAGCCAGAGAAATTGGGGAAAATGGGGAGAAGTAGAAGAGAAAAAGAATGAAAGAACAGGGGAAAAACAATTCTGTTTCCCTGTATTGCATTTCTGCCCTTTGTTTGGCTGTCATTTGGGTGTTTGACCCTTGTTGGCTCAAAGCAGAACGCTGGAATTTTAATATTTTATTATTTTTTCAATCTGAGAAAACGTGTGTAAATCTGTATTTTTCTGCTTGCCTTCTTTGCTTAAAATGCAAAAGGGAAGAAAAGTCACCCAAGCCGACTTTCTTACGTGGAAATTTCCCCTGTCAGTCACTGATTTTTTTTTTTCCCCCCAGTGAAGGTTTGAGCAATGATGCAGGCAGGGGGGGTTACCTGGTGCATCCCACCTGCCTGCACCAGGGTGGGTGGGAGAAGGGCTGGAGCACCCCAGGGCAGGGAATTGCTGGCTGCTCACTCCTCATTCCCTGCAGTCCCCCAGGAGATGACCGTATTCCTGAGGGAGCACTTGAACTACTGGTACAGCCTCAAAGCCTATTACCTGGCCAAAACCATGGCAGATGTGCCCTTCCAGGTGAGCTTTCCATGGATTTAGTCACCACCCTGGAGCTGATGAGCACAACCAATCCCTACCCAGCGCCCCAGGCTGGCTGTGGAGGGGTCCCTCCACCCCCCAGCAGAGCTCTGTGGGGTGGGGATGGCCGTGGGGCCAGCAGGGTGCTGTGTGTGTCCCCCACAGGTGATCTGCCCCATCGCCTACTGCAGCATCGTGTACTGGATGACGGGCCAGCCCCCCGAGGCCACGCGCTTCCTGCTCTTCTCCGCCCTGGCCACCGCCACCGCCCTGGTGGCCCAGTCCCTGGGGCTTCTCATCGGAGCTGCTTCCACTTCCCTGCAGGTCTGACGGGGCTTTGCCTGCTCTCTGGAGAGTTGCAAAGGGCCCTGTGATGTTCACCCATGGGTGGGCAGGGATGTGACCCCAGCTGGGCTCTGCTCCCCAGGTGGCCACCTTCGTGGGACCCGTCACTGCCATCCCCGTGCTGCTCTTCTCGGGATTCTTTGTCAGCTTCAAGACCATCCCCACCTACCTGCAGTGGAGCTCCTACGTCTCCTATGTCAGGTGAGGCCCCAATTTTGGCCAGAGCTCCCTGTCCTGGGCTCCCCTGGGCCCCTGGTGACCCTCGGGGTGTGCTGTGCCCCAGGTATGGCTTTGAGGGGGTCATCCTCACCATCTACGCCATGGAGCGCGAGGACCTGGAGTGCCTCGAGGACTTCTGCCCTTTCCAAAAACCCATCAAGATCCTGCAGGAGCTGGACGTGGAGGAGGCCAAGCTCTACCTGGACTTCCTCATCCTGGGCATCTTCTTCGTCATCCTGCGGCTCCTGGCTTACCTGGTGCTCAGGTACAAGGTCAAATCTGAGAGATAAAGGGGCCGTGGGGCCCCGGTGCCGTTCCCGGGCCTGGCCTGCTGTGAGAGATGTTCTGCAGATGGACACGGTGCTCCTGCAGGTCCTGGACCCTGGTGGAGGCACTGGGAGGTGCCAGCCAGGCCTGGCTCAGTCGAGAAGGGTTTTTGAGACATCTCGGAACTGTTTTAACCTTTCCACACACTCTTCATTGCAAAACGTTTTGTACAGCCCTGGCATGTGCCACCCTCTCCACCCAGGACTGATGAGCCCCACGGAGCTTGGGTCCCCTCTTGTTGTCCCTGCCTGGCGCTGCCCTGGGGACACCAGGGACAGTCCTGCCGAGGTGGTTTGTGCCCAGGCTGGGGCTGGGCTGGGAGGAGAGAGCTGCAGAGTTGTTAGGGCAGCTCGTGGCCCCGTTCCTGGTCCTGGCCAGCAGCGTGTGAGTCAGGGCTGAGAAGAGCCCAAGGATGCCAGAGGTGGAGTTGCACAAGGCTTTAGTGTTTCCTGTCACCGTAGCCACAGAGATTGCTGCATCCCCCTTTCCTTTCTGTGCAAATCCTTTTTTTTTTTTTTTTTTTTTCCCCAGGTACACCACTGCATCCCAGTCTTCATGGAGGGGAAAGGGAGCCAGCAGGCAGAGAAGGATGTGGGGCTCTGTCTCAGACTCCTGCTGGGATGCCATCCTCCTTCAAACCACGGTCTGTGGGAGCAGGACATTGTTCTCAGACCTTAGGGAGCCTCACATTCAGTCCCTGTTGTCTCTGGGGTCTGAGACAAGAGGTTCTGAACCAAATCAACCAACACGGACAGAAGTGACTGGACCCTTGCATGGAGCAAGGAGGATTTGGGCTCCCACACCCTGCCAGTGCCAGGAGGCTGAAAAAACAGGGCTGGGCTTGGCTGTGTCATCACTGGAGCCTCTGCTGCAGGAGGAGAGCTGGCCCTGAGCCCTTCCCCTGCAACCTCTCTTCCCCCAGCAGCTCTGGGGCTGTCTCAGCAGGACAGGGCGGACGAGCCTGGCTCAGCACCGACTGTGCAAGGAGGGGATGCCAAGGACACCCAGCCTGTCACAGTGCCAACCCCCCAGGGTGACACTGTGCACAGGGGGGTCCCAGCAGTGCCTGAACTGGAAAGCAGGTGAGATCCCAGAGTGGTTTGTTTGCAGCGGGTGACCCGGACGCTGGGAAGGCTTTTGCACTTTGTGACTGGTTCCAGGATCCCTTCTGGCTCCTGTCTCATGGGGCTGCTCCAAAGTCACACACCTTGCAGGGGGAAGGCAATTCAGCACCTTGCTGGCTCTCCAGAGGAACTGAGCTGAGCCCAGAGCTGTTGGGGCATCTGCACATGCTGCTGTGCTGGGAACACAGCACCCTGCTTACCTGCACAGCACCGGCTCCCTGGGTGTGCTGGCACTGCTGGCACCGGGCTGCACTTGTCACCCACAGACACGGGAACCTGCAGGGTTCTGGCAAGCACAGATGTGGGGGAGGCAGCCCTGCCCCACCCTGGCAGGCTGGCCCTGGTTCAGCCTGGGGGATCCTGGCGCTCTGAGCAGCCAGGGATTGCAGGGCAAATGCCAGATTCCAGCTGAATCCTGGAGACTGCTCTTTGGTTTTGCTGGCTTGGCTTGGGGCTGCACAGCAGAGTCTGGCTGGCCTGACACTGATGCTGGGCACTCAGCAAAGCTGAGTTTCCCCCGCCTGCAGAGCACTGAGGAATGTTTGGCCATGGGGCTCTCCTGCACAGAGGGTCTGCAAGCAGGACCCACCCTGCTGTCCTTTCCGTGCTGAGCATCGGGGTTTTCCCCAGGGGCTGTTGTCTGACTTTTCACTGTCCCTCACAAAATTCCCCTCTGCTCCTGGATCTCCCTGCAGTGCTGTGCTCTGCAGTGGAGCTGTGCCACAGCCACAGGGGCATGGAGGAGTCAGGACAGTCCCTGTGCCTGCACAAGGTGCATGGAATGTGCAGGGAGCTGGGGGATGGATGTGGGGCTGTCACCCTTCTCCATCTCCTTGTCCCTGGAGCTGATGGGACTGATGCCCTGCTTCTGTTCTGTTTTTGGGATGGGACTAGTTAAGCCCCACTCTGCTGGGCTGAGGCTTTTCCCTGGATGGATCCCGAGATGCAGGAGGTGTCAGTGGGGAAGCTTTGCACAACTCCTGCTTCCTCCCTGGAGTTTGGGGCTCTCGTGGTGGGTCCTGTCTTCTGCACCCTGGAGGTGCTGCTGTCCTGGACACCCCTGTGCCATCACAGCCAGGGCCACCACCCCTCCCAGGAGGACCAGGACAAGATGGACTGGTGTGTGGGGCAAAGGGGCTACCAGCAGGCACCAGTGACTGCCACTGCCCATGTCCCCCACACCCAGGGAGGTCTTTGTTGACCAGGCTGTGCTGCTTGCAGAGAAACCCCGTGGGACAGGCTTCCCCAGCTCGGAGTGACACTGCCAGGGCAGGTGGCTCCCACTGGTGGGCCCAGCCTGCCCGGGGTGGGGCAGCTGGCAGCACCCCCAGGATGTCCAGGAGGGCTCAGCACAGCCTGTGCCTCCTGTGCCCCTGAGGTGCAGTGTCCCAGCTGAGCAGGTACATGGCCACTGCGGGGCAGACATCCAGGACAAACCCTGGAGCTGCAGGATGGCCGTCCCCGAGCTGGGCAGGGCTCTGGGGTGATGGGGCAGGCTGGTCCCCATGGCAGCAGGACACAAGTGAATGTGTTGGTGTGAAGGGGCTGGCGAGTGAGGGGTGTGGCACAGGGCAAAGGCACCCTCGGTGCTGCCTGAGGAACTGAGCCAAGGTGCCACTGTCCTTTGCCTCTCCTCAAGGACAGTCCCAGAGGGGGTGGAAGGTGCAGGGAAATGCGAGGAGAAGAAGCACGTTTGCACTGAGCCCCCAGGCTGGCGTGGCTGGGCTGAGCACGGTTTATTGACTGGGTGGTCCCTGCCCCTCAGGAGCAGGGCAGGAGGGGTTTTCTCTGCCCAGGCATGGCAGAGGGATGGGGTGCAGCCATCCTGCTCCAGGGGGCCCTTAGGGAAGCAGCAAGGATGCACTTTATCAGAGCAGGGAAGCGGAGCCGTGGGTGCTTCTGGCTGCAGGAGTCCCACGAGAGAACGCGTCTGGATAATCAGGAGTGTGATGGAGGAGAGCAGGCTTCTCCCCCCACACCTCCTCTCCTCTCCATCCCCTTGTGATGCACTTTGAGTGGATGAGGGCGGGGTTCAAGCTGTGGCTCTGCCTGCCTGCCAACACCGGTTGAGCCTCAACCCACCAAAAACTGCTTCAGCCCCTCTGGCCCGTGGCTGTACCAGGTTCTGCCCCTCACAGGTGCTGGGAGGGCAGGCAGGCAGGCAGGGGTATGGCCACTCACCTCCATGCATGTCCAGGCCACCTTTGTCACACGCACAAGAAGAGCAAATGCTTCATCACCTGGCTGGGGTTTGCTGGAGGGGAGACGGGGCTAGAACAGGGGATGGGGCTTCTCCCAGGGTTTCACCCCTCTCCCAAATCAGGCAATAAAACAGTGTTTCCTTCTCACTGTGTGTGGGCACAATTTGTCCTGTCCCTCTGCCACGGGCAGCCTGTGGCTGCCCTGGATCTCTGTGAGTGTCCCTGCCACGCTGGATCCTGTGGTTTTCCAGCCTTCCCCGTGTCCACACGTGCAGAGGAGGCTGGACAGTGGGGGCACGTGTGATCCGGGGCAGGGAACCATGCAGAGAAGTGCAGGCATTGAAACTCACACTTCCACAAGACCACAGGTGTGAGCTGCTTTCTCCCTGGCACAGCTTGCCAAGATAAGATGCAGGTACCAGCTGAAAGGCCGAGAGAGTCTGCTGGCACAGCTCTGCTGGCACACCTCAGCTGCTCTGGGTGGTGTTTGCCCAAGTCTTTCTGCCTTGCTGGGAGGAGGCTGTGAAGCAGCACCAGGGCACTGCTGCCCACAGGTGCAGCCTGGCAGGAACCAGGCAGGGTGGAGGTGAAGCCCTGGGCTCTCCAGGCTGGGCTGCACACGCAGGTAAGTGCCCCGCAGGGCCGGGGTGCCAGGTGCCAGCTTGCTGCTGGTGCTCAGCAGTGCCCAGAGGGTCCCGGGAGCTGTTGGGCAGGAGGAGATGTTGCAGTTTGTGTCGGTGTTTCCGAGATGCCAGCTGTACTTGTTGGATTTCACACATCAATAAAACTTATATTTATAGTGTACTGCCTGGCTGTGTCCCGTTCCTGAGAGCCTCGAGGGCACACATGTAATGGAGGGTGTTGAATTTGGGGTGCAAATATGGCCTGGCAGCCCTACCCAGCTGTGACCCCTCAGTCCCAGCACCCCTGGGTGGGCTGGCATCTCCCGGGACAGCATCCAGGGATTGAGAAGAGTGCGTGTGTGGCCCCAGTGACACAGCTGTCCCCTGCCAGGTGCCCAGAGCGGATCTGCACAGGTGTGCGTGTTTGTGTGCACATCACGCGTGTTAAACAGGCACAACCAGCAGCTGCCAGCACAGCTCCTTCTCCCGGCGGGGAGGGATTCTCTCCGGAGCAGAACTCATCCTCGCAGCCTCCAGTTGCACAGCCGGGCAGCAGCTGGGGATGCAGCGCCGCCAGATGTGCCCGGAGGACATCCCCGCCTCGCAGCACATCTGGTAAGACCGCAGCTCCCCCGATCCTGTGCGTGTTCGGAAGGGTGCGGGTGCCTCTCGCCGCCTCCAGCCGCTCTCCCAATCCTGCTCGGGGAGCTGGCAAGCGCCGGCCGTGGGGCGGGACAGGGCAGGATGGCGTTGCAGGAAGTTCTGCCTGCAAAGCAGCCGCCTCCGCAGCGGAGCCGTGCCCGGGCCAGGCATGGCAGGAGGCGGATGGGCAGCTCCGGGCTGTGCTCCGTGAGCAGGGAGCACAGGGAGCTCGGCATTCCCGGCTGGAATCCTGCTGGACGAGGTAACGCCGCCGCTGCCGCCTCGCTCGGTGCCGGCTCCGCCGGGCTCCTGTCCCACGGCCTCGCCATGGAGCGGGGAGGGCACAGGGAGCCACGTCTGCCACCGGTGCCACGGGGGTCCCCAGAGGGGTCCTTGAAAGGGCTCTGCAGCACAGGGCCCTCGGCTCAGCAGAAGGGCTGGGAGGGGGCTGGAAATATGGGATACAGGGGGATTTGTTTCCTGCTCCGAGGTCGGGACACCCGTGTTCAAGGTCAGCTCCTCTGCCCCCGCCCCTGTGCCTCAGTTTCTCCACGTGGATCACATAAAAAGGGATTGTAAACAGCGCGGCTTGTGGGAGGTGTGCGTGACCGAGCTGTCACCCTGCTGGTGCCTTCCTCCCTGCCGAGGTTTGCTTATCTCTTTCTCCCGCCGTGCCTCAGTTTCCCGGGATGTTGAGGACTGTGAGCAGCACCCGTGCTCCTGAAGGATCACCCTGCTGAGCCGGGGCGGGAGCCTGAGTCAGCGCCAGCGCAGCCGGTTCTGCCGGACGGGACCACGCTGGGGCAGGTAAGGCTGGGCAGGGCTCGGCTGCACCACATCCATCCCCACAGCCCCCCGTGCTCTGCTGGGCACCCCGGAGCCCCTCACCCACCTGCCCTGTGTTCCAGGTGGAGGATGTCCCGGGCCATGCAGTGCCAGAGCTGCCTGCCCTGGGGTGGCTGGGCACGGTGCCTGGCAGGGAGCAGAGGGACCCGCAGCGTGTCTGTGTGTGCTGCCGCCGTGCCGGGTGAGTTGTGCTCTGTGCCTCTGTCCCCAGGGAAGCCTGGCCCGGTTGGACATCCCTCCCGAGCTGTGCAGGGGTGTGGGGCACCCTAGCTGGGTGTGGCGCCAGTGGGTGGGGTGATGTTAGCCCTGCCGGGCTGGAAAGGGCCAGTCCTGACCATGTGCCTTCTTCCTCGCCACCAGGTCCTGCAGGCAGGTGTTTGCTCAGGAAGATCCTTGGCACAAGCAGCATCTCCCTCCCCAGGTACAGTCAGAGTCACACCTTTGCCACAGCACCTGGGTGGCTGAGCTGGCTGCCTTGGCACCAGGGACACTTTGCTTTGCTTCCACCTAGAAAAACACCCAGATTCACCTCCCTGCCTGCTCTGACTCCAGCCCACCTCCTCTGCCTCTGCACGGGTTTTCTGGGAATGCACAGCCCGTGGCTTGCTGACCTGCCATCACCTCCCAGCCGTGCCCCTACCCTGGCCCTGCGCTCTCCCGTGGTGTGGGGGAAGGAAGGGGTGAGCTGGCTCCTCTCAGCACTTCCCACAGCCTCGCTTGTGATCTGCCCGCCCCGCCCCCGGCAGGGTTTGGAGCTGCTCCCTGTGACACTCTCCCTCCTCCTGCAGGAGCTGTGTTCGCTCTCTCCAGGGAGACTCCCAGGAGAGCTCTGCCCAGCCCAGCTCCTCTCGCCATGGTCAGTCCCAGCTGAGGAACGTGGCCTCTTCTGGTGAGTTTGCAGCTCTGGTCTCCAGGGAGGGTCCTACACAGCAGGGTGGGGGCAGCTGCTGTCCTGGGCAGTGGGTGCTGTCCCCTCTCTACAGTGGCTTGGGGCAGGCAACTTCCCCAGTCCCCTGCCAGTGATTAGCCTGTGTCATGTCCAACGCCTTCCTCGTTCCAGGTGCCATCAAGAAGCACCAGAAGAGCCTGTCTGCGTGGTTCAGCCACCAGCCCAACGAGGAGAGGCAGTTCGGCCCTTCCTTCTCGCTGGACGCCGTCCACGTGGACCCAGTGATCCGGGAGAGCTCCCTGGAGGAGATTCTGCAGCCCTCCCCTGATCTGACCATCCAGAACCAGCTCCAGCAGCCCCGTAGAAAGGTCATCAGCCTCCACAACCTCTTTGACGTGGACGCCTGCGGGCGGCAGGTGAAGAACGTGGTGCTCTACGGCACCGTGGGCACGGGCAAGAGCACCCTCATCAAGAAGATGGTGGTGGACTGGTGCCACGGCCGCCTGCCCCGCTTCGAGCTGGTCATCCCCTTCTCCTGCGAGGACCTGTCCCACAGCCACGCCCACGTGTCCCTGAGGCGCCTCATCACCAAGAAGTACCAGCACCTCCGGGATGTGGTGCCAGGGCTGGAAGCTTCCAACCTCAGGGTGCTCTTCATCCTCAACGGTCTGGAGCGCCTCAACCTGGACTTCCGCCTGGCTGGCACGGAGCTGTGCTGTGACCCCAACGAGCCCGTGCCTCCCTCTGCCATTGTGGTCAACCTGCTGCGGAAATACCTCCTGCCCGAGGTCGGTGTCACCTTCCTTTGTGCTGGGGAAAGGTTGGGGGTGAGCCCTGAGGCTTCACAGGGCTGTTGTGATAGTTGCTTGGCTGGGAGCAAGCAGGCAGCCTCTGTTCCTGGAGGGATTTGCCAAGGTGGCCTCATGTTGCTGGTGGGATGTTTGGGGAGGCCTGATAAGGTGTAGTGAAGGCTGTGATCTCCCAGACTTTATTTATGTCTAGGAGAGAGTGGGGGAAGTTCTTCTGTCTCCTCTGCCTGGGCCAGGTTTGATCCAGCGCCCTTTGCGCAGCAGCTTTGTGAACCCCAGGCTGTGGATGGGGTGATCCTTGTGCACCTCTCTGTGGGCTGTGCCCTGCTGAGCAGCCCCAAACTCATCCATCCCTGTGTCCCCAGGCCAGCATCATTGTCACCACGCGCCCGTCGGCCGTGCGCCGCATCCCCGGCAAGTACGTGGGGCGCTACGCCGAGATCTGCGGCTTCTCCGACACCAACCTGCAGAAGCTCTACTTCCAGATGCGCCTCAGCCAGCCCGGCTGCTCCGGAGAGGAAAGCCAGGACCGCCGCTCAGCAGAGCAGGAGAACCTGGTGGAGATGTTGTCGAGGAACTTGGAGCGCCACAACCAGATAACGGCTGCCTGCTTCTTGCCCTCCTACTGCTGGCTGGTGTGCACCACCCTGCACTTCCTCTACTTCACCAGGACGGTTCCTCCCAGCCAGACCCTGACTGGCATCTACACCAGCTTCCTGAGGCTCAACTTCAGCGGGGAGGTGCTGGACAGCACCGACCCCAACCACATCTCCATGATGAAGTACGTGGCCAAGACAGTGGGCAAGCTGGCCTACGAGGGGGTGATGTCCCGCAAGACCTGCTTCTCGGAGGAGGACCTGCGGCAGTGCTTCGAGGTGGAGATGAAGACCGAGAGCGAGCTCAACCTCCTGGAGGTGTTCCACAGTGACGTCTTCCGCTTCTTCCTCAGCCCGTGCGTGCAGCCGGGCAAGGAGCACACCTTTGTCTTCACCATCCCCGCCATGCAGGAGTACCTGGCAGCCCTCTACGTGGTGCTGGGCGAGAAGAAGACCCTGGCCCAGAGAGTGGGCAAGGAGCTGTCGGAGGTCATCGGGAAGGTGAGTGAAGACGTGGCTGTGGTTGTGAACATCGTCTCCAAGGTGCTGCCCCTGCGCTTCCTCCCCGTGCTCTTCAACCTGCTCAAGATCTTCCCTCGCTACTTCTCCCGGGTGAGCGGCAAGGACAAGGATGCCATTGCCCACACCATGGCAGAGGAGCTCTTCAAAGAGGAGGACTATTACAACGATGATGTCTTGGACCAGATCAACTCCAGCATCCTGGGCGTGGAGGGCCCCATGCGCCACCCCGATGAGGCCCCGGATGACGAGGTCTTCGAGCTCTTCCCCATTTTCATGGGCGGGATCCTGTCCCGCCGCAACCGCGCCATCCTGGAGCAGCTGGGCTGCTCCATCAAGAACCTGGCAGCCTTCGAGATCGCCCAGGCCATGAAGAAGACGGTGATCAGGAAGGGCCGCAAGGGCCTGCCTCCCTCCGAGCTCATGGACTACCTGTTCTTCCTGCACGAGTTCCAGAACGAGCGCTTCACGGCCGAGGCCATCCGCTCCCTCCGCGCTGTCAACCTCTCCTCTGTCAAGATGACCCCACTCAAGTGCTCTGTGCTGGCATCTGTCATGAGCACCACGTGTCACGAGGTGGAGGAGCTGAACCTGACCTCCTGCAACCTGGACAGCGGCAGCTTGAGGACCCTCTTCCCTGTCCTGCTGCGATGCAAAGCTCTGCAGTGAGTACCACCTCCTCCTGCCCTTGGGCGCTGCTGAAAAATTGGGTTCTTGCTCACCTCTGCCCATCACGGGGATGCTTTAGGAGCCCAGGTGTGGAAAACTTGGGAAAGGGCGTGTTTATCCTCAGTGCAGACCTAGGGAACTACAGCTTCCAATATGCAACGCTCCTTGAGCAGCCTTTCTAAGGCACTGCATGCTGGGATTTGCAGTCCCAGCTCACCCTCCCGCAGGAATTTTTTGGGAAGTTCCCTGCAGCTGGTACAGGCTGGGCGGGATGCCAGCCGTCCTGGCAGACCCGGGTCCCTACGGGAGGTTACCCGGCATCTCTGTGTCTTTAGCTCTGTGACGAGTTCGCTGTCCCAAAGGTGGGAGTGTGGGCTGTGCAGATGTTCCCACAAACGTTCCAGAACCTTTGTGGAGCTGCAGGTCTTCCTGTCGCCCAGGTGGTGGCGAGACGTGCTTAGCGCAGATGGATCGGGCTGTGCAGCTGGGCTGTGCCGCACTTCCTTCCTCCAGATGCTCAGGAGGGCTTGATGGAGCCCTGATCCCTCCTCTGACCTTCACTCACCTCCTGAAGACTCCGCCATCCCCTTCCCCTCTCCCTGCTCCTGCTGGCACTGGCTCTGCTGGCTGATGCTCCGGTGCAGTGTCACTGTGCTCCCTTTGGGAGAGGAAACCTGGAGTGGCCTAGTTTGGGGAGCCCAGGGAGGATGGTGATGGGCAAAATGGAGCGGGCAGGGCTGCCAGGCTCACAGCTAACAGCCATTTTGTCCCTGTCACCCCCGTGTCTTGCTCCACACCAGCCTGCAGCTCAACAGCCTGGGCGCCGACGCCTGCAAGGAAATTCGTGACCTGCTCCTGCATGACAAGTGTGTAGTGAGCATCCTGCGGTGAGTACGGCCCCGCCCCTGCATGACACTGCCATCACTGCCCACCACACGCCCCGGCACTCCCTGAGCTCCCATGTCCACAGGCTGACCAATAACCCGGTGGGCGAGCAGGGCGCTCGGTACCTGGCCGAGGCGCTGGCCGGGAACCGCTCGCTGACGCAGCTGTCCCTGCTGCACACCGCCCTGGGGGACCCCGGCGCCGAGGCCATCGCCCAGCACCTGGCTGAGAACCAGCACCTGCAGGAGCTCAACCTGGGCTACAACTCCCTGACGGACACGGCGGCCCTGCGCGTGGTGGAGGTGGCCAAAAGGCACGAGACGCTGGACAAAGTGCAGTGAGTCTGCCCTGCCACATCCCTGCCCTTGTGCCCACACAGATCCCTGTCCTGTCTGCCTCTGTCCTTCCCCTCGGCCCTCACCAGAGTCTCCTGCTGCTTTCCCAGTCTCTACTTCAACGACATCAGTGAGGATGGCAAGAGGGCACTGGACAGCCTGCGCATGGACCGGGACGGCGTCAGGGCTCTGGTTTTCCTCACGGCGGGCACCGACGTCTCCGATTACTGGTCCCACATCCTGAACGTGGTGCAGAGGAACCTGCCCTTCTGGGACCGCGAGCGGGTCCTGCAGCACCTGGCCCTCCTCCTGCAGGACCTGGAGAGCAGCCGCAGCCAGACCGCCAATCCCTTGAGGAAAGCCAAATTCCTGCGAGTCGAGAGCGAGGTCAAGAAAATGCTGGGGAAACTGCAGGATGGGAGCCTCTAACCTGCTGCCCATCCACCAGCCAGGGGTGGGGCAGTGGAGTGTGCCCAGCAGCACATTCCCTGTGCCCTTACCCACCTGGAGATGCTGGCTGGATGGTGCTGTCAAAGGTGCTGGGTGTGTGGGGCTCAGCCTCATCTGCAGGCGAGGCTGAAGTGTGGGAATGGGACAGAAACCAGGCCAGGAGCAAATGGGACTTTGTTCTTCTGGGCTTGTGGAAAGCCAAGCCCTGCACCCCGGCCAGAGCAGTGGCAGGGAGCAGGATTGGGGCTTGTCTGTGAATCCTTTGGGAGCATTAAAGTGCACCTTTTTATTTCCACTGAAGCACACTAGTACCAAGACTTGATCTCCTCTTTGGGCCCTTCCTGGGGAGGGATGTAGAGCCACCCCTGCAGCAGCTGGAGTGGAGGGCTCTGCCTTTCCCCATCCCACAGCGTTGGCATGGAGCAACCCACCTCTGCTCCAGTGCTGAACCAGTCATTCTTCCTGCCATGTGTCCCCCTGGAAGCCACCAGGAGCTGTCCCCAAGCTGGGTGTCCCCGTGGTGCTGGTCCCTGCTCCCAGCTCCGACTGGCAGTGCCCTGGGGCTGGGAGGGCAGGGAAGACTCGGGGCTGTTTAACCATTAAACCTGGGACATCTTGGAAGAGGCGGGGACACTTCCCTGCCACTTCACCCTGTACCTTGCTCCCTCTGGCAAGCCCTGCAGCCATGAAACAGACAAAAGGTATGTGCTCGGGAATCCTCTGGAGACCCTTCCCCACACACACGGGCCCTGCTGCCAGATGGAGCAAGATCAGAGCCCAGGCAGGCTGTGGAAAGGAGCCAGAGGCATGCAGGAAAATGTCTCATCATGGGGATGCTGGGGAGGAATCCCCTCTCCCTAAGTTTGCAGTTCCTTGTGCCCAAAGAGGTGTGGAGGGGTTTTATTGGGGGGGGTGTGCTGGGGAAGGTCTCTGTTTCCTTCTCCTGGCTCCAGCAGCTCTCTGGGATCCTGGTGAACCTTCTCAGCCCTCACTGAAGAGCTCTGTAAACCCCAGGACCGAGCCCCATCTGCTTGGCCCTGCTTTGGCTCTGCAGTGAGTGCCCATGGGACCTGAGCAGCAGCAGGTCCTGCTGTTGGGAATGCAGGAGGACGGTGGACAAGGAACGACCTGTGCTGAGAGACAGAGGGGCTTGGGGGCTGTGTGGGCTTGGCAAACACCCTCACCTGGCATGGCAGGCTCAGCCTGAGAGCGTGGGGTCTGCTCCCAGCCCACCACCTCCTGTGCTGACCTCTCCTCTCCCTCTGCAGGGCTCGAGGGAGACAAGATGTCCATCATGTAAGTGCTGATCTCCCTTTGGCCAGGGGCTTTCTGGGGCTCAGGAGAGATGTGGGGAATGATCCAAGAGGGAAATCCCATCTGGCTTTCCCCATGGAAGAGGAGGCTCAAGCTCCAGTTTGTCCTTTTTGGGAGGGAGAAGCTCCCCAAGGCTGGGGGAGGCAGGGGCAAGGCCGCCCTGCACTAACGTGGCCTCTCCTGCCCTTTATCATTTCAGAAAATTTGAATTTAACCCCAAAGTTGGGATAGACAACCCTGCCTTGACACTGACTGAGGACATGGGTAAATACACACACTCTTCTCCCAGGGTGTCCCTGTGTCTGCATGGGGTTGTGGCATCTGGGCACTGCTGGGGCCCTGAGCTCTCTCACACTGGGGACCTGTGGGAGGTGAATGCAGAAGGGATGAGCAGACCCCCAGCCCAGGATGGGGTGGAGAACTCGTGTGAGGATCCCTGCAGGGCCCTGCTCACGGGCTGTGCCCCCACACAGATGGCGAGGGCGTGGGGGAGCCCCGCTTCTACCTCCTGACCAAGGAGAGCACGGAGACCTTCGGCTTCTGCCTGCACGAGGAGCTGGGCTGCCATGGCCACGTCATCCGGCAGATCGAGCTGGGGGGGGTGGCCCAGCGCAGGGGGCTGCAGGACGGGGACCGCCTGCTCCAGGTCAATGGCCACTTCGTGGACCACATGGACCACTTCAGGGTAAGCTGGGAGCATCCCATGGGAATGTCTGGGTCCTCCCCAGCCAGGGGTGCAGAGGATGCAGAGCCCCTGCTGAGCCCAGGGACCCTGATCCCACCCCATCAGAGGGGTGCCTGCCTGGGGTTCACAGCCTGCATCCTTCCAGGTGGTGCAGAAGATCAAGGCCAGCGGGAACCAGGTCCTGCTGGCGGTGCTGGACGGTGACTCCTATGAAGCAGCCAAATCCCTGGGCAGGGACCTGTCCCAGCTGCTGCCCGATGACATCCGCCCGCGCCTCTGCCACATCACCAGGGACAAAAGCGGCTTTGGCTTCAGCGTGTCGTGTCCAGAAGGTAAAGCAGGATGCTGCCACCACGAGCCTCCCCGTTGCAGCACCTCACTCACCCCAAAGTGTCCCTTCTGCTCCTCCTGCAGGCACCAAGGGCACCTTCCAGCTGTCGGTGCTGCAGGACGGGCCAGCGGACAGAGCAGGGGTGCCACCAGGCTCCTGGCTGCTGGAGCTGAACGGGCACAGCGTGAAGAGCTACTCCCACATGCAGCTCACCAAAAAGGTGCCTGCTGCTGGCATGGGGGGCGAGGGAGGGGGCTGAGAATGTCACTGAGCACCCCGTGCTTCCCATCCAGCTTAAGCAGAGCGGCAACAAAGTGACGCTGCTGGTGGCATCCAGCGCCGTGGAGGAGTTTTATCGCCTGCGGGGGCTGCGGGTCACGGCTGCCTTGGCAGACACCTCCAGGCTCCCTTTCAAGGTCCGGGAGCTGCACCTGGTGAAGGGTCCTGCTGGCTACGGGTTCCTGCTCAAGGAGGATGACTGCAGCTCGGGGGGAGTAGGTGAGGGGGCTGAGAGGGGCGGTTTGCACCTGAGCAAGGCATTTCTGAGGGGTGGGAAGAGCTGATAGCTCTGTGCCTGCAATGGCACCCCGTCCCCACCCGCACACGGGGGTCAGCAGAGCCGGATCCACTCTGCGAGCCTCTCCCCTCCCTCTGCCCCGCCGTGGCAGGCCAGTTCCTGTGGGATGTGGATGCGGGGCTGCCGGCCGAGCGGGCAGGGATGAGGGAAGGGGATCGTGTGCTGGCGGTGAACGGGGAGAGCATCGAGGGGCTGGACCACGAGCAGACCGTGCACAGGATCCGCGCCCGGGAGGATCAGGTGACGCTGCTGGTCATCGACCCCGCCGGTGATGAGTTCTACCACTCGGTAGGTTTTGGAGGCACGGTCCTGCTCTGCCTGGGGAGCCCTGGGGTGCTGGGAGGCTGCACGGTGGGGTGGGTGCCCACCACAGGGGCTGTGTGTCCACCCCTCTTTTGTTCTTCCAGATCGGGCTGTCCCCGCTGCAGTTCTTTGAGGACAGCGACCCCGCCTCAGGCTCCTGCACGCCCTCCCTGCCCTCTGGCAGCGGCTCCCCTGCACTCTGTGGCGTCGAGGTGGGACCCAAGGGACCTGTGTCCTGGCTGATGGCTGCTGCCAACAGCATAGAGATCACGCAGGTAACTCCTCAGGGCAGTGCTCACAGCCTGGCAGCGCTCTGAGTGCTGCCACCCTCCTATTCTGCCCATCCTAACACTTCCCTGGTACTTGTGGCACTGCCAGAAGGAGGCTGTGTGGTCTCCTGGCCATGGGGGCCAGGCAGAAAGACCTCTCCAACCTGTGTCCCCGCAGAGCCACCGCCAGGAGGAACAGATGAAGCTTTGCGAGGCATTCTAACAGCCCAGGAGCCCCTGGATAGGCTCTCCCACACAGCACCTCCACCCAGGCCACGTCCAGCCCCTGGGGCCTCAGCACTGCTCAGCATGGACCCTGCACACACAGCTCCTGTGTCTCCATGCCTGGCTCACAGCATGGCACTCCCAGGGACTCGTCTCTGCTCTCACCGAGGCTGGCTCAGAGCTTTGATCAACCACAGTGGCAGCTCCTTGGAACCCGACCGCAGACCTGTGTTTTTGCCTGCCCAGCTACCTCCAGGGATTTCTCAGGACTTTGCACTGAAGCCCTTGCCCAGCTCCAGACTCTGGGAGTTCCCAGGAGAGCTGAGGCACTGCCCTCTGCACCATGACCCAGGGGACTTGAGGGTTGGCTCAGATCTGCACGTGCATGGACACCTCTCCTGTGCTTCTCCTCTCATCCTCTCCCTGAACCTGTGGGCAGTGAGTGTCCACCACCCACCACCACCCTGTTCCTGCACCACCCTTTTGGGGTGTGATTAAAGGACAATTCCACACTGCTGTTTGTGTGGGTGATGTTATGGACAGCGCCGCAACTTGGCAGCACATTCCAGGGCCAGATCCATCCTCTCTTCCCAGGAAGCTCTCCAGGTGTGCTGCTGAGAGGGCAGGGGCTGAGAGCCATCCTGAGAGCCCCTGGGCACTGTGCCTCCAGGAATCTGAGAGCAAACTCCTGTAGGCATCCCTTGTGCTCCATGGCAAGGGCTGTTCCTGAGGGCTCCCCTTGCAGGTGACACTTCAGGAGCATCCATTCATGCCCTGCCAGGGCTGTGACAATGCTGGGGGAGGGGGACAGGGGGGGATCCCAGCGGGGGAGGTTTCACCTCTCTGCCGAGCGTGGGAGAGTGAAAACGAGCACAGAGTTTTGCACGTGGCCAAGAACCACAAAACCTCTGGCTGAGGTTTTACCTCGGCCCCTTCTCGAGCGTGAACGGAAATGCGATACTGGAGCATCGCCCCGTCAGGCAGGGAAGGCTCTGCCTCTGTGTGCTCTGAGCTCAGTGCAGCCATCTGGGCTGCAAGAAGTCCTTGCCCAGAGCCTTTGGGAGCTGCCAGCTCAGGAGGGAGCAGGGCTGGCCAGCTGCAGGCTGGTTTGGGGCTGAACAGCCAAGGGAGAGGTGGGAAAAGCTTGGCTGGGAGCCCCCAGCAGCACCGAGGTGTGGGGTCCCTGCATAAGTCCCAATAGTCCTGAATGAAACCCTCCCAAAAGCTCCAAGTGAGACAGTCAGAAGAGTTCTAAGGAAAATCAACCTTTGGTTGAAGTCTCACACGTAGCTTCAGCTCCAACGTGGAGTGAATAACGCCCAGAGAAGCAGATAGTCAGGAATGCAATTACTCAAGCGTGTTCCCTGATCTCTTTGGATCAGAGCCACGGTGATTTTTGTACTTGGCTCTCACAAAGCCAATGTTGCCCTCCCCAGTTCTCTCCCCAGGTACTTGTGGTAGCATGGAGCTGGCCAGGGCACCTGCTGGTGGTCAATCCGGCTTGACTATTAGCCAGAATCCATTAGCACCTAATGGGAAAAGCCTCAGGAACACGGCCTCAATAAACCTTGACATATTTGAGGTCAATATAATCCTTAGGAAAATTTGCCCAGGTAATTAAAGCCAGGCGAGGAGTTGCCTGTCCCAGAAATATTTACCAAGCTTTACCAAAGGCAATAAAATGAAGGCAGGCAGTTTTATAACCAATCCATGCAGGGCTCCCTTGTTGTGTTTAGTGCTGCTTCCTGCTGTGCTGTCCATCTGGCTCCTCAACAAGTGGATGCCAGGAGAAGCAAAGCTCCCTCGAGGGAGGTTGGATCCAGAGGTTGAGGCTGTGCTGTCCAACCTCCAGGCCTGAGTTTGGGATGCTCATGTTCCTCAAACTGCTGTGGCCAAACTGCAGCACCCACAGTTTTTCCTTGCCTGGTTTCCTGTCGCAGCCCCTGCGGTGAGGCTGACGCCGTGCGGTACCAGCCACAGCTGGTTTTTGCAAAAGGATGTGTCCTTCTGCCTGGGAGAGGAGATGAAAAGAGGATCTGAAGGCAGCAAAGAAACAGAACTCAACCGACTTTCAAGCCCATGTTGTAATTTTTTTTAAAGTTTGGTGGTGTCAGCCCTGACAAAGTTACTCCTTGGTTCCCTTTAGCTTCCCTGGTCCTCTTTTCTCTCCCTGGTCCTTTTTCTCCCTGGTTCCCTTTTCTCTCTCTTGTCTCCTTTTGACCCCTTGGTCCCTTTTCTCCCCCTGTTTCCTTTTCTCTCCCCAATATCCTTTTCTCTCCCTGGTCCCCTTTTCACTGCCCTGTCCCATTTTCTCTCCCGGCTCCTCTTTTCTCTCCCTGTTGCTCTCACTGCCCTGCTCCTGCTCCTTCTCCCGTTGGAGCCGCGATGTCGGGAACAGGGACTCAGGACAAACCCCTGTCCTTGCGGAGAGCTGCCCCAGGTACCTGCCAGGTGCACCGGACGCTCTCCCGTTCCCATTCCCTGCCTGCCATGGGGATGCCGGTGCCGCTCCTGCCCCGGGCACATCCCTCTCTGCGACACGGCAAGGGGGTGCAGCGCCGCTTCCCCGCGTCCAGGCCGTTCTTAGAAAAAGGAACGCGTCTCCAGGAAAGGGGAAGCGATCCTGTTTCGCAAGCCGGGCGAGGGGCACGGGAAGGGCCGCGAAGGCCGCGGGTCCCTCCCGGGGGTGGCGGGGCGAGTGCGGCCCCCACGTTCCCATGGCGACCGCGCCCCGCCCCGCCCCGCCCGCACCAACCATGGCCGCCGCACCGCCCTCATTCTGCCGCACTGCGCATGCGCATCTCTGCCCCACTAATCAGTGCCGGCTCCACCCCGGCGGAGGGGGCGTGGCCGGGCGCGCGGTGGGGCGGACGGCCAATCAGCGCNTCGGCGCCGCTGAAGAAGGGCCCCGGCGGGCTCATCGGGCTGATGAAGGACGCGTTCCAGCCGCACCACCACCACCTCGGGCCGCACCAGCCCGGCGCCGTGGACAAGAAGATGGTGGAGAAGTGCTGGAAGCTCATGGATAAGGTGGGGAGGGCGGTGGGATGGAAGCGGCCGCGGAGGGCTGGAGTGGGGTGGGGTGGCTCTGGGGGATCTGGGGACTCTGGGATCGGAGGGGATCTGGGATGAGCCTGGAGCTATGGGGCTGGCTGGGAGAGAGAGGAGTCTGTGGCTCCAGGGGAAATATTTGGGGGCTGAGAGGTGTGTGGGCACAGAATGGGGTGCAGCGCTTTGGGGGAAGGATGTGGTGAGCATGGAGTGACAGGACAAGGAGGAACGGGTTCACACTGATAGAAGGCAGGGTTGGAGGGGTTATTGAGAAGAAAGTTTTCCCTGTGAGGGTGGTGATGCCTTGGCACAGGGTGCTCAGAGGAGCTGTGGTTGCCCCTGGATCCCTGGAAGTGTCCAAGGCCAGGTTTGACAGGGCTTGGAACAGTGGAAGGTGTCCCTGCCAGGGACTGGGACAAGATGGACTTTAAGGTCTTTCCAACCCGAACCATTCTGTAATTCCATGTGAAATCTGGTGGAGGAGAGGCCAGAGGTGGGATGGGAACAGAGTGCCAGGATGGAAGGTATGAAGGGAGATGAGCAGCTCTGCAGAGAACAAGGTGCAGGAAGAGGGGACAGTTTGGAATGGAGGATTTCGTCTGCCTCAGAGGATCTGGGATGCTTCCCCAGGGCAGTGGTCACAGAGCTCAGCATTTGTTCAACACTCTCAGGCACAGGGTGGGATAGTCAGGGTGTCCTGTGCAAGGCCAGGAGTTGCACTGGATGATCCTTGTGAGTCCCTTCCAAGCCAGGATATTCTGTGATATCTGTATTAATCATTTACATGTATAGATAATGCCAATCCTGTAGGTGCTGGGGGTGGGCACTGGTGGTGCTGACAATGGGTAGAGGCTGGTGGGGAGCTGCAGGTGGTGACAGCAGCAAGACAAAGGGCATTTGCACCTTGGAAGGTGTGCCATGGCCTGTGGTAGAGCCTGGTGTGTGGGTAGTGAATGGTGAAGCTTTGTGGAAGGTCAGATTATTCCTTTTGGAATGAACGGGAATGTGTTGCTTCGCTCAGGACAAAACCTTTTCCTTTAAAACTGAGAGCTGAGGAAAAACTGTAAAAGCCCACATAAACCCTTTTGCAATAAGTACGTGTAGTTACAGAAAGATAAAGTATCAAGTGATGTTAAACAGGAAAAACTTGTGGCGTGGGAGTTGGAAAGGCCTTTTTCCAGTCCCACACCTTGAGGAGGGGCACGGCTCTCTGGGGTCATTAAGACTCTCCTCTCCTCCTCCTCCTCCTTTTAAAATGCCAGGAAATGGCTCTTGCCGGGGGCAGGACACCAGACCTTTTGGCCTGTTGGTGTGATGGTATATTTGATTTACTAGCCTGGCTAGGTGTGCTGGTCAGTCCAGTGTTTTCAGACCTGGGGAGCTGTCAGGGAATGATCAAGTGAGTGAGTGCAGGCACACAGAAATAGGCACATAATAAAAATCCAGCATTTTTGTGGAGTTTTCATTGATAATTACTGCTCAACCCTGAAATCAAGGCTAGGCTTGACATGTTGCAGTCTGAAATGTGTAGTGCATTTTATGACACTGAGTTCAGCATCACCCAAATTGCCCCCAGGCCTTGGGGACTGTCACTTGGCCACCTCCCTCCCCTCTGGGAGCAAAGCAGGCAGGGATTTTGGGCATCCCTCATCCAATTGCCCCTCAGGCTTATACATTTCCCTTCTCTTTCCCCTGCATTGTTTATCCATGCAGTGTCTGAACCTCCTGCAGTAAGTGCTAAAAGCAGGCAGAGCAAATGACTTCTTTAAAGGCGTATTAAATTCTGTTCCTGCCAAGAAATCACTCTGTGTTGGCTGGCTCAACAAAAGGCACGGTTTATAGTTGTGCCTTGCTGTGCCTGTGATGAGCTTTGATCACCTACAGCGAGACTGGGGCAAAGCAAAAAACCCTTTTGAGAGGTGCCATTGGCTCTGTTACAGACACTGAGGGCCAAGCACAAGTGCTGATGTAGGAAAGGCACTTTGGGCATGGAAACAAGGCCCTAAATAAGTGTAACCTGTAAGAATGCACATCTTCATGTACAGAATGTGTAGATCTAGATGGCAACTTGTGTTTGACCTCATAACCTGCTCTGTTCAGAGGAAAAGACTAGCCTGGAAAAAAAGCTGATTATCACAGCTTTTTAAAATGCAGCGGGATGTTTCTTGGGGGGAAGTTTCACAGCTTTAGGTCTTTATAGCAGGGTGGATATGTCCTGTCTCCACTGACAGAAAAGCCAAGGCTGCTGCTGTATTTGTCACAAGTTACATCAACCTCTTTTGACTCCAGGTTTACTCATAGGCAGCATCCAGAAGCTCTCAGGCTCGAAGTCTTGTTCAGTCTGATTTGTACAAAAGGAGAGATCTGGCTCTGAAAAGCCTTTCAGATTTCAGTTAGATTTCAGCTGTACTTATGCACACTCAAGAGAACACATCTGAATTAAAATCCTTTCAGTGGTGTAGCAAAACCTCAGAGAGGCTCATGGTGAGAAGGGCTAAATGAAGGGAAGGTGTTGAGAATGGCATATATTTCTGGGCCAAGAACATGAAAATCCAGGTGCAGATAAAAAACCTGCTTGTGTGCATGTTTAATAGATGATGTTTTTACCTCTCAGAGCTGCGTGCTGTGTCTGTGTGGGTACACTACACTCACGACCTCGTTTGTTAGCCTGCATAATTAGCTGCTGTTGTCAAAGCATTTGTGCATCTCTGCTTTCGGATGTGACGGATGAATTTCCTATGCAAGTTGATTCTTGTCCAAATATTTTCCCTGTAATGCTCTCCATGAGCTGCCTGACATATTTATGTCTTTCAGATTCTTTCATTTGAAGCTCTAATTTTTTTTGTCAGTGCCATTCCTCCCACAGCTACACGTGGTCACACAGAGCATGGACATAAAATAGCCCTTTCCATCCCCCTTGGATATTCCCTTTCAGCTGAATGAGGTGATATTTATGCATTTCTCTGCAGAACAGAGATTAAATGCAGCCCCCTGGAGTTCACTGCTGTGGGTGGTATTTGAGGAATAGGTGGGTTAGTCATGAGCTGCTTGGGATGGAGCAGAGCAGAATAAATGTGGGAAGGCAGGGAGGAGGAAGAGGAGCTTTGAGATAAAGCTTCTCTAAAGGGTTTCCTGATACCATTCAGTTCCTAGAACTGATACAGAGAAGTGCCACTGCAGGTCACCTTCATTGTGAGTAGAAGAAAGGCCAAACACAAATTTAGCAAGAGATAAGAGATGTTTGAGTAGGTTTTGTTTTGCTGTTGGCCTATGCTGGAATGAGGTGTGATATCAGTACAGTTGGCTGTTCAGCTGCTAAAGGAAGGGAAAAATGAGTTTTCAGAACTGCCCTGGAAGGGAAAATCTTACCTGGGAGTAGCCCCTGGATGCTCATCAGGCCTGGGACTCTTAAATCCAAAATTAGTCAAGGCAAGCTGCAGATTGAGGGTGGAGAGTCAATTCCAAGCCTTGAAGATCTAGAGGAAATTATTTTTCCTAAAATG
Source organism: Pycnonotus jocosus (assembly GCA_013400435.1). Lineage (NCBI taxonomy): Eukaryota > Metazoa > Chordata > Aves > Passeriformes > Pycnonotidae > Pycnonotus > Pycnonotus jocosus. The sequence continues at coordinate 73,562 of VWYP01000008.1, forward strand.
AGTAGATAACAGATTCTTTCCTCAAAACTCAGTTGGGGAAACTGCTTTATGATTATTTTCTCCTCTTGCATTTGGAAAATGGAAATGGGTGAAGTCAATTCTCAGGTTGTTCACAGGCCCACCTCTCTTCATGCTAAGCTTAATTGGTGTGTCTAAAAACCCAAAACCATCTCCCTAAAAGGTTTATTCCTCAGAGAACACAACATCAGCCAGGCAAACTTCTGGATGATAATTTAAAACCGTGAATTGCTTCTCCTTGTTGCCACCACACCTAAACAAAAGAAAAAAATATTTTTCTGCTTTTTGCTCAATTTCCTTCCACATTGCTGGTCCCTGTGGAAGGCTGCTGAGGGGCAGCTGTTCCCAGGGCTGGGAACATTCCTTTGGATGTTGTCATGATGCTGCAAGTGCACACGTAGAGAAACAAGGAAAATGCTACTGCTTTTGTTGCTGCTGTGTTATAAAAGCACCAAGTCTCTGCAGCAGTTCCTAGTTATGCAGTGTTGTTTGCTCGTTTTAGCTAATTTTGGTCTGCTTGGTAAATAAAGAAGCTGATTTGATAATAAAATACCAGCAGATTTGACCTCTCTGTTAACTGTTTGAGATATCTACTTCTTGGGAAGCATTTCACAGGGGCTCTGAGAATGAGCAGTTTGCAGAACTCTCTGCTGCTGTGGGGGAATTGTTCTGATTGATATCAAAGCCTGAAATGCAGCAGGTCTGCTGCTCCCATAGCTGGGTATTTTCAAAGGGTAACAGCCAAATTGTTCTCTATTTCCAGCCAGCTGAGGGAAGTGCAGGCTCTGCTTGCTTAATGTGGCTTCCTCCTCAGAGCTGACTGTTTGTTAAGGTTTTAAACCCACTGTATAATAAACAATTTCTTCTGAAAAAAAGGTTTTGCTGCCCAGAGCACAGCTCAGCTGGGTCTGAGGAGCATATTTAGAACCTATTCATGCTCATAGTGAAACTATTTTATTTTTTTTTTTCCAGGGGACAAATGTGTTGAGTCAATTTGTTGATGTGGTTCACTGTACAATGTTCACAGGCTCCAAGGAAGCAGCAGTTGAGGCATCAGCACCAATTGGCTAAGTCAGCTGTCTGCCCATCCATCTCTTTATCTTAACACCTTGGCAGCCTCCTCAAGGTGGAGGGAAAATTTTGGTAGTTTGTTTTCCCCATGTATTTTTGCAGAGGCTTTTTTAGGTGTTTATTTTTATTTTCTTTTTTACCAGCAGTCTGATTTTTCCTGGTTTGACTTTTGATACACTGTGTGCCTTTTTCTTGGCTGAAATTGAGCCTTGCTCAGGTCAGCTCTCGGTACAGGCACTGCTGTAAGTCAGATAAAATTGGAGGTGTCACTTCACAAGGTTGCACATCCCCTAAATGGCAGAGTGAAGTGCTAAAGCACTGTTTCAGAAGGAATGACTCTGTTTACCATCCGTGTTTAAGGGAAGTAGGTATTTAAATGTGCACTGTAGGGAACTGCTCAATTCCTCTTGAGGGTTTCACAAAGTTCTGTGGAAATGAGGCACTGCAAAAGAATGTTAAATTGTCCTTTTTCTTACCCACATTACTGAAGTTTTGCATTCTGGACTGTTTGATATCTGTAATTCCCTCATACCTGGCAGTGTCACGAGTTTAGACCTCGTTTATATGCTGGGTGTTAAGCAGCCAGATAATATTCATTATAGGGAAGAACTTTAGGGAAGTGTAGCTGCATTTTGTGCTCAAGTTTGCTGGAAATCACAGAATATAGAAGAGTTAGACTGCTGTTTCTTACTTTATAAATTTGATCTAAAACTGACCTCACAATTTTAATTCCAGCCCTTTCTATGACTGAAAGTTCACAGCTTAATTTTTCAAATGGCTGCTTTGCCACCAACTCTCCCTTTAATTCTCTGTTTAGATAATGGAAAAATTTGGCTTTGTTGGATGGTGAAGTGGCTTCCTTTCCCCTCCCCTGTCACATAAATTTATTATCATGAGTTTCATCAGTCCACATGCACTTCAGCCCAGAAACTGCATTCTTTTATGGTGGCTGGGCTCACTATCTGGAGAAAATAGCCTGGAGAAAAGGAGGCTCAGGGGAAACCTTATCACTCAAAGTCCCTGAAAGAAAGTTATAGAGAGCTGGGGGTTGGGCTCTGCTCCAAGGAAGCAGTGACAGGGCAGGAGGAAATGACCTCAAGCTGCACCAGGGAAGGTTCAGGTGGGACATCAGGAGGAATTTCTCCATGGAAAGGATGGTCAGGCTTTGCCCAGGGAACTGGTGGAGGTGTCCAAGGAATGCCTGGACATGGCCCTCAGTGCTCTGGTCTGATTGGTGAGGTGAGGACCAGGTTGGACTCGATCTCAGAGGTCTTTTCCAGCCTCGATGATTCTGGGATTCCATCTGGACTTGTCCAACAAATGGGATTTGTTGCAGCAAACGTTTCAGAGCGTCGTGTTTGCACCAGTGCGCCGTGTTAAACCCCTGATGGTGCTCCTCTCCTTGAGTTTTCACCAAGCTGCTTTCTCCACAACCCACAGGTGGTGCGACTGTGCCAAAACCCCAAACTGGCCCTGAAGAACAGCCCTCCCTACATCCTGGACCTGCTGCCTGACACCTACCAGCACCTGCGCACCATCCTGTCCCGCTACGAGGGCAAGATGGAGACCCTGGGCGAGAACGAGTATTTCAGGGTCTTCATGGAGAACCTGATGAAAAAAACCAAGCAGACCATCAGCCTCTTCAAGGAAGGGAAGGAACGGATGTATGAGGAGAACTCGCAGCCTAGGTAATGGGGAGAAATAGTTTCAGGTGTTTGTTGTAGGAATTCAATGCCTTGGAAGCTTTGTATTGAAGGTAGATCAGCTCGTCTTTCGTTTTGTGCAAAGGCATAGCTGAGGTCAAGGGACATCTTCAAGGTGAACAGCACTTAAAAAAAAAAGGGTAGGTGGAGGTAGAAACTGCATTTTGCTGAATTTAAGGCTGTCTTGAACAAAATATTGTGAATTTAATGAGAAGGTGTTACCTCATCCAGCTGTAAGAAAAGGAAAGACAAGGTGATTTCAAAGCAGAGTAAAGCTCTGGGAAAGATGAATCTCACACTTTTGTGCCAGGTCTAACAGGCAGAGATCAACAAGGCATACTAAACACTAAACTCATTTCAGGTTTTTGAAGTAGATGTTGAATTTTTTTAAAAAAAATAGTGGAAAAAAAGTGAAAACCACCCAGTGGCTGAACATGATTGCCCTGGGGAGAATGTGGTTGACAGCCTGGCAACAGCTTGGAGCTACTGGAGGGGGGAAAAGTGCTGGCACATGTTTCTGGTTTAATGCTGAACTCTGTGTAGCATATTCCATGATATTGAGCTCCAGTCAAAGGCTGTGACAATGGCTCTGGAAGGCTGCTTGGATTGCTGGTGACTGTGTTGAAGAATAGATTAAGAAATGGAAGTTTCTTTCTGGAGTGTTGTTAACTGCGTGTATATTGTGATCTGTCATAAATCCGGAGTATCTGATGAGTAAATGATGGCTGTGTCAGTCATGAATCCAAAATCTCACCTGCAGTGCCTTGGTTTTTCAGAGAGGAGCAAAGAGAAGTAATTCCAGAGAGTTAATCATGCTAGTTGGTTTGTAATCCAACTAATTGACTAGAGGGAGCAAGGGAAATCCAGATTGATAGATGTGAATGTCAGGGCTGCAGCAGAGGCTGCTGTTCTCACAGCAGGCATGGCAGTCCTGGGGGAATTGCTAATTGTCCCATTTATGAATAAACAGCTTTAGCAGGGAAGGAACTGTGGGGAGATTGGTGTTAAACACAAGCATTAAAACAGCATCACATCCTGGCCGCTCTCATGGCATCTTCCTCTGCTCCTGCACAGCCCAGGAAGCAGCAGTGACTGTTTGGTCCTAAAGGGGTGACACCAGACAGCCTTTTCCTTATGCTTGGCAGCATTCTCAATTCTTTAATTTGTCACAAAAAAGGAGAAGATTAGAACTCTCAGTGCATGTGATTTGTGTACCAGTTCAAGAGATACCTACACAAAGGATGAGGATTTTGGTTTTGGGGATTCTGTTAAATGCTGGACTGCCAGGGCCAGATTCCATGGTTGTGGGAGTTCTTGGAACCCAATCACTTCAGTGCTATTTGTTAATTAAATTAAATGAATTTCTCCTAGAAATGCACCTATAGATATAAAATATGTAAACTAATCTAAGGTGAAATTTTCTCACCTTGGTAGGAGCTGAAGAAAGATACTAACCTTTTTTAGTAAGAAATAATAAATTAATAATATTTTATAATAATTTATTAATACTTTAATAAATTCAAATACTCCAAGTGTGGGAGAAGCTCTCTGGAAGATGATCTG
>VWYP01000008.1:78036-105955 GCA_013400435.1 Pycnonotus jocosus
TATATATATATATATATAAATCTAGTTTGCTCTTGATCTCATGCAGGTTTGTGGCCATTAGTCTGCAGTGTTTTGAGAGCAGGACTTTAAAAGATTATTAAATATGTTGTTTTGACTTTTCTGACTTTTTTTCCCTGTTGTTCTTGAAGCTTTTTTCCTCCTCTCTTCCAGACTTCGCATTCATTTTGCTTCCTGTTGTGTATGACCTTATTTTCTGCCCCAAATGGCTCCTGGTGTAGAGCAAAAGGCACAATTTTGACATTTGCATGAGCAGTGTGAAAGCTGCAGTTTGCTCCTACAGACCAGTCATGAAGAATGACTGAACCAGGATCAGAACTGCCCTGATCCCTTGAGCATCACCCTTCTACTCTTATTATTTCCAATTTGCTCTTTGTGTGTTTCCTCTCAGACGTTGGGGAGGTCTCTGTAGCTCTGTGGTTGTGGTGCACAGTGGTTCAGACTGTAAATATATCAATTAAGCATGGTTGTACCTCTCCTGCCTTAAACTCACGCTGTGATTTTTGTGAGGAGAGCTTTCAAGATGCTATTTAAATTCTGTTTTAGCTCACTTCCATGTCTGTTTAAAAATTCATGCTGCTGAGGGTGCTCTAAAAGCTCTGTGTGCACTTCCTGACTGATAGGTACCAGCAGTAACTTCTGGATACTGTTTAAAAGTGAATTTTGGAGAGTAGATCACATACAACTTGGTTACTTTGGGGTTTTTATTAGAGATACTGTGTTGCTCCTCTGAGCTTTGAGAGCTAAAAGTCACACCTGCAGACTTGGCATCAAATAATATTTCCAGGGTTAATAATTTTGGATATTTTGTTATATGCTTGTGATAAGGAAAAAGCAAATCATCCAATGATTGGTTGGCTGTGTGCAGTAATAAGGAATTCTTGAGGCTGAGCACATTTCCAGAGGTGCTGCTTCCTTTTCTTTATAGATCCAAGGGTAAATATGTGACTTCTCTATTGTCATCTTCTGAGTTTCCTTTCTAACAAGAAAGAAACCAGATGAAATAAGCATATTTTCCCTGCAGCGTGAATGTTTCCATTTCTTGACAGTGCCGTTCTTACTCTGAACATGCTGAACCTGCCTCAGATCTCAATTTCAGTTTCATTTACAGGCTTGGTGGTTTTGCTGGACTGTTTTTTTTTCCTGTTTCCATTGCAGAAATCTTTTACTTGTCAGCCCTCTTACTTGCACAGAGCAGCTGCAATCTGTCAGCTTTCTACACTACATAAATTACTTGCTGCAGCAGTGGTTTTGCAGTTGTGTAAATAGATTAAACTTGACATGGCAGGAGTGAAAAATAGCTTGTTGATCAGGAGACAGGTAGAGGAATTGTCTGTTCCTTGGGAAAGGATTAATTAGGCTGAAGAGTCCATTTTTCACCAAAGAATCAAATTCACTAATTATGTTAAACCAGTCTATAATGAGGGAAAATTCAGAGAGGTTATTTTCTAAATAAAATCAGAGCACTGCAAATATTTCCACATTAGAACACAGCTATGGAAGCTGCAGGGTGAGTGAGGAGAAATAATTTTTCAAGATGTGGACTGGATGTTTAAGGACCAGCACAAGTTATTTTTCTAGTTTAGCTGTGGGAAACAAACTGTTAACCAAGCCAGCAATATATCTGCAGAGAAAATGGAGTTAAGCAGGGAATAATAATAAACTTTTTCCATAAAGCATGGAAGTGGAAAAAAAGCTTTGGGAAGCTGGTCCATGTTTAATTGTTCTTCTGACAACAGCTTAGGGGATGCTGGCTCAGCAGGATTTCATATTCTTCTCCAGCTCCAATGTTAAGACTCACTAATTTACACAGGAAAAGGGCAGCAGTGTTTAATGTCTCCTGGAAATGACCGTGCATATCTCTGAAGGGGAAGGAAGTGCATGAAGAATAACTTGGAGGGAAAAAAAAAATGAAAATGAAAAAGAAAAAGGTTGGAATTTAAAGAAGAAAAAGTTGGAAAACACTTGTGTTAAACCCTGAAGCAGAAAACCCTCTGGGAGGAGGGGGTTGGTGCTCTAATCTCATCTTTGAGACCTCTTGCACACATTCCTGCCCAGTGAAAAGGAGATAGTGCAAAACGTGGAACTCAAAATGGTGTGCGAGTCCTCTTTCTGTCACTTCCTTCTAATGCAGCAGCACTTTTTTTTTTAAACAAAACCCACTAGTGTGAAGTCTACATCTGCATTTAAATTAGAACATCTTAAAGAAAAGAACAGGCTCCAAAGCTGCCCACAAGAAAGGTTTCCTTGCCAGGCTCCAGCATATGAACACTAACTAACTGCTTATTACCCAAGAAGAAATTCATTATCATGTAAATGTTGTTGGAGGGGAGGAATGTGAATTATTTCTTTCTAATTCGATTTTAAATTGCAGTTTAGGTGATAGTTTTGGAACTTAAGTAACACTTAGCATAATTGGCTTAAGCTTGCATTCATTATAGTTTTCTTTCTGTCTAAAATTGGACCACCGTCTTGAAAATCAATTTGGGGACAAATGCAAGATTTCAGATGATTGCATAATAAGGAAGGAAGATTTTTTTATCCTTTCTTTCCTCTCGGAGCCTATAAAATTGTCGAGTTTTACGGGGAGGCTGTGGACTTGCTGCTGTGGGTGGAATTACAAGCACATTGGTTCATTTGTAGTAATTATCATTGGGAATGTGATGGATTTCTCCATGCTGGCAAAAATGTGCTGCTGCTGCTGCTGCTACTTGGCGAGTGTTTCGTGTCTCTTGGGTGCTTGGCTGGGCTGTTCAGGGCTGGGATGCCACATTTGGGATTTTTGGGCTTGGATTTTAGCCCATCCCACCCCCTGCCATGGGTGGGGACATCTCCCACTGTCCCAGGTTGTTCCAGCCTGGCCCTGGGCACTCCCAGGGATGGAGCAGCTGTGCCAGGCACTGCCCACCCTTAGAATAAAGAACTTTTTCATATCTACCCTGAACCTGCTCCTTGTCATTCCCACTTGGGGTATCCAAGACAGTTTGGAGGTGGCTGAAGATGAATCATGAAATATGGAATCTTCCTTGATTGGGAGATGGCTTTTGTGCTCTGTTTTTAACTGTTGTAAATAGCCCCTGAAATACAAATTTTGATTCAAATGCAGAGAGCCCAAAATTAGGTATAATGAGGAGTGTCCTGAGCAATGTGTTTGTTGTGTAATCCCCTTGAATCTGGTAAAATAAATTAATCTGTTACCTAAATGAGAGTTTTATCCTTTACCTTGTCAGTCCTCTAAATATGTGTTGAGCTCTTTAAAAAACATCAGTAATATCAAATGTATTCCTCTCTTTAAAGCACTTCCTCTAAAATATAAAATTTAAAAATGGATTTTTAGCTTCTTAACAGTGAAAAAAAAAAATGTAACACCAACACTTGTGCCTGAAACAACAAGTCCAGATCTTGAAAGGTCAGTTGGTTTGGTCCTTGTGGTCAGCACAGTGGCCTGATGTCCTTTCTGCTTTACATCACTCACAGCCATTTGCATACTGAGAGGAATATATAACATTTTTGGGTGCTTTGTGGCCTGCAGTATATTTTGAAGTGATGGGCAGGCTCTGCTGACAAAACTCAAGGTGTTAAAATATATTTCTGTGACCTGAAAAGTACCAGGGTTCAGCAGAGCATAAGGAACCTGCCCTGTAATACCTAAAACACTGAAAAAGAAGGAGCTGGTGGTGAAAAATCCTATAGAACAAGCAATAAATTGAATGTTTATCTGTTCTTTTAGTTACTCTGAGGAAATGCTGTGAATGTCACAGAGCCTGGCTCTGTAAGGTGCCGCCTTCTGTTGAGCCAGCAATAGTTAAGTGGAATTTCATTCACTTCCTGTGTTGCAAGTTTTGTTGAAAGTAGTTCCGCTGTTGCTATTTTTAACCCCGATGTCTGCGTGGAGGAGAGGACGCCCGAGCTGCCTCAGGCTTACAAAAGACAGCTTGGGATCACCTCGAGCATTTCCACTCACTGCTTCTGTGAGCTTGAACACACTGAAAACTCCTGGCTGGAGTGCGAGCACAGTCCTTTTTTGAAGCCAGGCACATCAAACTCTCTGCTGAAATCAAACTGGTACATCTGAAAGCCCCTGTGACATGAGAACCTCACAGCTTTGTGGTTTCTGAAAGGTGCATTTTACTCGTTGGAGTCGTTAAAAAAGCTGTTTGGGGTGTTCGTTTGTTTTTTTCTTTAATTAATTTTTTTTTAGCTCTTCAAGTATAAAATCGTAAGATGTAGTTATAGGAAAAAAACCTGTGGGTTTGTGGTTTGTGTTTTCATAAGCAGTGGAGCTTGCACTTAGATCCAGTGGATGGTAACCCTGTCACCTAAACAGAATCTGGTGGTAAGAGAGTATAAGAACAAGGACAATAATTACAGAGAAGTGAAGCATTTTGAGGTTGATTCCTTGTGCTGCAGCTCATAATTCCTCTGTGTTTGCAACGTGCCTTCAGCAGAATGAGCTTTACAGACACGACAGTGTGTGCACGTCGAATTATGGCATGTGAGCACAATATTGTGACTCAATCAGCCTGTGCAGCTCATCCTTGCTAGGTGTGAGGAACTCAGTTATATTGTGTCAGCTGGGTAGCTCTGAAGGAGGTGAGAAATACTGGAAAAAAATGAAAAAATCCTAGCTGGCAGTGGCAGAAATCGTTGTGCCATGTTAACATTGCCTTGAGGGGAAAAGGCATTTAGTCAGGAAGCACATTAATTTAACTAATTGTGTCAACGTGGCTGAGAGAGACATCCCTGATTAAACCATCCTCTGCCCTTAATGGCTTTCCAAGACAGAGCCCATGCACTGGAAAAACGCTTTTGTCCAGGAAACTGGGAAAGAAAAATCTGCTGAGGGTCTGAGAGGGGAGACAACACCACCAGAGCCCCCAGCTGGGGCTGGCATTTGGGGGCTGCACCTGGAAGTTTCTCCTCAGCCTCTTGAATTCCAGAGAAAAGTGTGGAGCAAACCCATCCTGAGGCAGGAAGGAAGGAGCAGAACCACAGAGGAAGGAGCTCAGAGCAGGCAGGAGCGGGGAACCTGTCCATGGGCATGGGGTAACTGAGGAAACACTCTTGCCTCATGCTGGTTTTGGTTCCCCAAAGCTGGGTTTGACAGCAGGGACTGCAGCTGAACTGGAGCTGTGTCTGAGCCTGTCAGAAACAATTCTGAGCTCACTCTGTGTGCACAAGGACTGATCCCTCTGTGCTCCAGGTGAAACACTTTCTTACTCTATACAGTGGAAAAAAAACCATTTGTGTTTTTACCTTTTCACATGTCGATTCATCGTTTCTAACCATAATAACACCAAAACTTTGCACATAGGTGTGAAAGCACTGGGGGATGTGAAATCCCACCTCAGCTGTTGCTGTAAGCACAGCACAGAAGCAGGCTGGGGCTCTTTGAAGCTGGCACAGGTGTTGCCTGCAGCTGCCTGCACACGCTGGGGACACTTCACTGATGTGGCCTGAGGTCCCTGGGTGACACTTTCAGCAGTGCTGGGCTGGCAGGTGTTTAAACAAACTCCTCAGCAGCAGGATTGAGGTGCTGCAGGCAGCTCTGCCCAAACTGGGCTTGGTATTTAATTCTTTAACTTGTAAGGTTTAATTTTCATTAATTCTCGTGAGGTTTAATTTGAGCTTGTAAGATGGAAATTTTTAACTTGTAATTCCTCAGCTTGAATTCTTTAGATTGAATTGTCTCTGGGGGAGCCCTTGGTGATGGTTTTGTGTGGATTGCTGGGTTTAGGTAAAATTATGAAAAATGGCCATCACGGGACATTTTTGGAGGCCAAAACTCTTTGGGAATCTCCAGTCTAAAACCCATAAATATTCTTCAAATATATATGCCCCTTTTTCTGGGAGTGCATTCACATCTTTTTAGCTGAAGCAATGGCAATAAGGACCATTCTGATGTTACTAAAAATAAAGCACAATCATCAGTAAGCTTTGATACCCCAATAAAAATATTCTTTATAATTACAAATGTTTATTTGGTCTGTATAAATTTACAACGACATAAATTGTTAAAATAAAGAAAATGTTTGTCTTTTTAGCACAGGATTGGTAACTGCTGTATGTAAAAGCCACCAACACAAACTGTTCTGCAATTTGCTGTATGTTCACTTCCTGTGGTTTTTCCTGGTATTTGCTACAATATGGCTGAATATTAATTAAAAATTACGGTAACCTTGAGAATTTAACATGTTCACCTATCCAGAATGGTTTTGGAAACCGAGTCCTTCAATGTGTGCGTGTAAAACCATTTGTTTATCCATCCTTAAGCCTGAGGAAGTTCTTACTTCTCTCATTAACTGATGTGCTCAGCTGAGTGCAAGCACTTCCTGGAGCTCAGCTGAGGCACAAGAGATAAACAACTGGACACAGGAATATTCCCTGTTTTGTTTCTTGCAGTGTTTTGTTTAAACCATGTTCAGGGTCAGAAATGCATCAAAGTGCTTGTCTGTTGTACCCAAATTTCCCCACATTGTGCTGGGCAGCAATAGGAGAGTGCAAATCCATTAGGAGGTTTATTAAAACCTCTATTTTTATACATTCAGTTTTAAAAAAGCCCATGATTTTTTGCTTGGTTATAGATGGATTAAATAATTGATACCAGCCTGGTGTTTGCTTTTTTGTCTTGAGTTAACACAAACTGTCCTCTTTTTTTTCCTTGCCATTTTATGGGAGTGAGAGCTTTCAGAAGCCCACAGCTCCCACCTCTGATTTACAATTTTTCCAGTGTTTATGAGACAAAAGCATTGCAGGGGCACAGTGGGAATCTCCATGAGGGAAGGATTGGGCTGTGAATTTACACTTAAATCATCTTTACCTCTTCCAGCACCACAAGTTTACAATCTGAGTCTTCTCCTTGTAAATGCCGAGAAATACACGGCTTGGAATTATTTAACTTGCCAAACCCAGTGTGTGGAACTGCTTTAAAACACCCAGTCTGAGTGTGCACCACATCCAGAGACAGCTGGGGAAAATGGGACAGCTCTGGAAGAGCAGCTGGGGCCTTTTCCTCCTGTTAATCCCAAGCACCTGCTGTTGTTGGACACATGAAATGACAAAAAGCAGAATCCCTTGTAGAGCTGGTGCCTTCCATAAAGACCTTGAGCAGCTTTCATTGCTGCACACAAATTAGGAGGGTAAGAGAGAGCTGCTGTCAGAGAAAATTTAGAGTTTTGGGCCTTTCTAATCTACCCAGACTGTCAAGGTATGGAGAGAGGGCCCATGAGGGCTGAGGAAATACTAGAATATATGTCAAGCAGTATGGTCACTTCCAATTGAGTCCAGACCCTATGAAAATATGGGAAATGTCCCAAATGTCCAGGGAAATTGTGTGGAAAGGCTGGAGAGGTCAGTTCTGCAATCAGGCACATTGGCAGGATGAGTCCTTCAAGCAGGAATAGCAAGTTTGGAGCAAGTGGTATCTGAAAAAACATCCAAGATGAAGTGAAAAGGAACCAATCCAACCAGAATACCAGAAACTGGTGAAAGGCTAGAGCCTGGGGGAGTGCAGTTTGCTGCCAAACACAAGCATCTTCTGCAACAGCAGCAAACTCAGGGAGAGAGATGGGAAAACAAGAAAATCCAATGGGACTGGGGATGTTCCCTCCCTCTGTGGGTCAATATTCAATAATCAGTGCCAGAAGGGGGTCTGTGCCATGCCTGGGTGGTTGGTGCAGTTTTCTGACCAGCTCTGGTGTGCTGGGCACTGCTCACGAGTTGTTCTTTCCCACATGATGCCAGTTCCTTCTTTTACCTTCCAGCACATGATGTGGGGAGTGAAATAAATCCCTTCTGGCCTAGAAATATCCCTGCCTCTTTTCAGGAAGTTTTCCTAGCAATGGAGGGGAGGAGAAGAGAGACATCCTTTATTTGGATAAAGGAGTGAGAAAAAGAGGTGCCTCTGGTGAATAGAATAGAATAGAAATAGAAAATAGAATAGAAAATATCTATTCTCTTCTCCAGCTTTCCCACTCCAGCTTAAAAAAAAGGGCAAATCCTGTGGGACAGAGCATTCCTGGTGTCTCAGTGTCATCAGGCAGAGAAGGGACTTGAGGTACCAGCTGTAATTCAAATTGGATAATTAAACACAATATATTTGAGAGGCCTGACCGTGGAGCTTTTGTGTGTGAGTCGTTACCATTTTAGGAAAAACCTGCAGGTGTTTTTGCCTTCCCTTGGGAGCTTGGGCTTGCTGTGATCAGACATTCCCTGAGCAAATCTATTGTGCTGGAAGCCTCTGGAGACCTGGAAAGACATTCAGCTTCCATTGTCTGGGGCAGGAGTAGTTTTATGTGCTCTCAAAAGGAATTTTCAGACCCAAAGCTGATGAGGTTTTGTCTTCAATACTCAGTAGGTGAGGTCTGAGTATTGGTTTTGCACATTTTCTGTGAATGTCTTTTTCCATGGGAGGATTTTTGCCTGCCCACCTTAAAGAGATTATACAGAGTTTATCATTGTGGAAAATGTCTTGACAAACACATATCTTGCTGGTTTTGGATGTTCTGAATGCTGGGGAAACACCTGAAAGAGAGCCCCAAACAAGAGTTTTACATGCTGGGATCATTCTTGAATTGCAATAAGTGCTGCTTCTGCTTTGCTCAGAATGCTCAACTCTTTTTTTTTTTTTTTTCCTAAAAGAAACAATTTTTGTGGTTCTTTGCAGGAGGAACCTGACCAAGTTATCCCTGATATTCAGCCACATGCTGGCAGAACTCAAAGGGATTTTTCCCAGTGGCCTCTTCCAGGGGGACACGTTCCGGATCACCAAGGCAGACGCTGCAGAATTTTGGAGAAAGGCTTTTGGTGAAAAGTAAGTTTCTAACTGTGCTTAGAAATAGAGGTGTGGGAGCAAATTGTGCACAGTGATTTTTAAGAATTCCGTTTGGCCATTCAGAAAGGTTAAAATAAATGATGAGAGAGACCTACTGGTCATTTGGTCCATCTCTGGGGTAAGGTAGGGAATTATTCCTACATTAAATTTCCCAGGTTTTGTCCTCTCTGGTTTTAAATGTGCCAAGTGATGAATCTTTCCCCAGTTTCCCCAGGAGACTCTTGTATTGTCACAGAGTTTCCTTTGATTTTGCAGCTTAAATTTTCCTCTCCTTGGTTTAATTCTTTAACTTGTAAGTAAGCTCTACAAGCTATGCAAAATAATCCTTTCTTCTTCCAAAGGTTACCATGCCCCCAACATGGGTTGTTCTTTAGCTGAGCCATAATATTATATTCTTTTCATCTTCCCTCCAATTAGTCTTTCCAATCATTTACTCACCTCTCTTCTTCTCTGAATTTCTGTTTGCAAAATGACTTTGCTAAGAGTGAAGGGGAAAGGGAAGTGCAGCAGTCTTTGTGTGCAGGCTGCTGAAATGTCAGGTTTAATTTCTGTATCTAATGAAACACTGACTAAATGAACCATGGAGGTGTTCACAGCAATGTTTGGGGATTAAATTTAATGGATTGGGTACTGCTTTCAAACTGAGGGAACTGAGGTACTTCACCTAAAGAGTTTAATTAGTAGCTGTCAGAACAAAAAGCCATAATGTATTTACTCATGAATAGCACAGTTGTCTGAAGTGAGGCATTTTCTCTCTGTGTTTCTGTGCCACTTGATATATTTTAAAAAAGGAAAATACTCCTTCAAACAGGAGTCTGTGTTTTGGCTTCTGATTATCCTCCTTCTCCAGTTAATCCTTCTTTAGTGAGTTGTTTGCAGCTTTTTTTTTTAACCATCTAGAGTTCTTCTCTACCAGCTGCAACATCATGAAATTATTATCAAATGATGCTGTGGTAGGACTGCAGAAAGAGGGAAAAGAGAAACCAGAAGGGGACTTCTAATTCCAGAATTTTCCACGTGCAGAGAAAATTGTCTTAAGTTCATTTGGCTGCTGATTTCCTGCAGCACCAAGAAATCTGCGTTCGCATGACGTGAATAAATCTCTTGCAGCTATTTTTGATTTTTCTCTGTTCTGTTATCACAACGTGGCTACTCACAGGGATAATGTGTAAGTGTGGACATGGTGCTGGTGGTGCTGAGCCCTTTCCCATTCCCTGTTTTTCTCCAGGACCATTGTTCCTTGGAAAAGCTTCCGGCAGGCCCTGCACGAGGTGCATCCCATCAGCTCCGGCCTGGAGGCCATGGCCCTGAAGTCAACCATCGACCTGACCTGCAACGATTACATTTCAGTCTTTGAGTTTGACATCTTCACACGCCTCTTCCAGGTGAGAACTGAGCAATGGGAATCACTAGAAGTGTCTCAGTGCTTCAGGTTATACTCTTTTTTTTTTTTATCCAGGCCAATATTTTACACACATTATTTATACTGTATATAATGTGTATTTTTACATATTATTTATACTGCGTGGGATTTGCTTGTCTTGCCCTTCATCCTTTAAAGAGGAATATTTAAGACCCCATACTGCAGTAAAAGTGGGTGATATTTCTGACTGTAGAATAAAAGAAATCTCTAAATATACACTGCAACTCCCAGGCACATTCAGCATCCTGCCATGAATCAGGTTTTCTCTTTCAAAGGTCACTTTGAGACTGAAGCTCTGACACAGCTCCTGCAAGCCAGGAAATGTGAAGCTTAGATTATCACTGTGTCTTCCCTCATCCCTTTCTTTATTGTCAGATTTGTTTTCCATGGAAGAGGGGGTTGTTCAGGATGGAGCTCAAGCATGGAAATTTGGGTTTCCTATCTTTTGAACTGGCCCAGCCAGGATGTTGTGAACGTGTCTGTGTGTGTGAGAAATCTCTGTATCACTGAAGGGATATTAATAGTAGGTAAAATCCTTCCCCACAGTCTCTAATAGTGCCAAATTCAAGAACACAGCTTCTGATGGTACAATTGGGTATTTATGAGAACAATCACTTACTTCTTTGGCTCTGACTTGCCTTTTCCCATGTGATGGGGTGGGTTGTAATTAAGATATGACTAGATGAAAAATTCCCATGTTTGGTGTTGCAATGTAGCTGATCTCATTCAGCGCTTTTTCCGAGTGTTGTGCATAAAGAACAAGTCAGGAGCTGCTGCAAATTCCAGGAGATGCAGAGTTCTTAGGGAGTGCTGATACCTTCTTGTAGATGAGTTTAAAAACTTGGAAAAATCAGGTGAGATTTACACACCCAGGCCCTTCTCAGGGTTGAGAGATTGCGAATGGTTGTTGTGACTTTTGGGGCATCATTTTAAGCAATATTTGAGCTATGTGTGCTGGTTTCTTTATTCAGACCTGGGAGCAGCCACAGTCCTTGCCACACCCCGGTGAGGTTGGGTTGGTGAGGAGCAGTCACAAGTTCCAGCCAGTGAAACTGAGACACAGAGGGGAGGTCACTGTCCCCAGGCCATGCAGGAAGTTGGAGAGCAGAGCACTCATGGTTCCTGGGCCTGTGCATAATCAGGGATCTCATTAAACTCCTGCCTTTAGCCCTGTCTGGGGAATGAGTCATTTTCTCTGCAGGAGCAGCACAATTGATGGCTTTTCTTCAGCTGTGACCTCAGTGACTTCTTTTGTATTTGTTACAGGAGTTTTAATTAAGGTCTGTCTTAGGTGATGATTTTTTCCCCAACGAGCAAGAAACTCGAATGCCAGATGCTGCATGGGCATGAATGTTTTGCTTTCTCTGCTGCATTTGTGTTGGAACAGAAACATGTTTCTCTAACTGCAGAACCCTTTGATTCAGGAGCATTGACCCTCTGCAGAAGTGTGTGGTTAATTGGTTTCTTTGGTGCTTCCCCAGCCCTGGTCGTCTCTGCTGAGGAACTGGAACAGCCTGGCAGTGACTCACCCTGGCTACATGGCATTCCTCACCTATGACGAGGTGAAAGCCCGGCTTCAGAAATTCATTCACAAACCTGGCAGGTGAGAGGGAGCTCGGCCAGCAGAGCCCTGCTGGGAGGTTCTGGCTGCCACCACTGATTGCAGCAAGGCTGACAGATTATCTGTGTTCCTTTCTGCACGTTCTGTTGTTACTTCTGGGCTGCTTTTAAACAGGGAAACCTCCTGTTGTCTTGTTTGTTAATTGGCTTTTTGAAAGTTGCTTCGAAACAAATGATTTTAAGGTTGTTAACTTCTCTTGCTCTGGATTCTGGATTTAATTTCACCTGGGGGCCAGTGCTTGGATTCTTTCCTCATTTTGTATCATATTGCAAAGTTCCCCTTTGAACTACCAGGGGGTCAGTTGAGGAAACCTGCTACAAATCATCAAATTATTCCTACTAATTTTAATTGCTGTCTCGCTATGGCCAGACAAAGGCTGCCTACTTGTCATTTTAATCTTTTCTCTGTGCTCCCAGCTGAAGTTTCTTCTCCTTTGTGTGTTTTTAGTTACATTTTCCGGTTGAGCTGTACCCGCCTGGGTCAGTGGGCCATCGGCTACGTCACTGCAGATGGGAACATCCTCCAGACAATCCCCCACAACAAACCTCTTTTCCAAGCACTGATTGATGGCTTCAGGGAAGGCTTGTAAGTGACTTTATAAAAATTGGGACAGCAAAGCAGTTAAATTTTTCAGCGTTCGAATTTTGAATAGTCCCATTGCTTCTCAGTGGAATAACTCATTGCTGAACTATTTTGGCACTCAGGAATTACTGACAGCTGTCTGTGCACTGGACAGCTGTGCAGTAGCAGATGATAAATGTGCAGCAGTGTTTCCCTTCTCATAAATCCCTTTTGTTTTGTCAAACCCTTAATTTGAACCAATACTTTTAAGAATAACGTGTTTAATTTTGGTCCGATCATAAAATTCTTCCAAAACTTCAGAATTTAGAATACCTTAAATTCCCAGCCCTTGCTTCTCACCTTCATTCCTTCTTCCCTTCCTACCTCCAAAAGAAACCTTAGCTATGTGTGTGTGTACAGGCACATAAAGAGATTTTTTTTTTCCAAAAATTTTTCCAGTTATTTATTTCCTGATGGTCGGAATCAGAATCCTGACTTGACTGGTTTGTGTGAGCCCACACCTCAGGACCACATTAAAGTTACACAGGTGAGTAAAACATCGAATTCCATCAAACTCTCTGCCTTTCTCCCTGATTTCTGCCTTCCTTAGCTATTCATCCAGTTCTGTCATACTTGGTATTCCCAAGCCTTGTTTTTAGGGCTGCAGTATTTTGCAGGAATTACAGAAATCTTTGTATCATAAGGATGGGCAAATGAGATTGCAAAGAGAGATTTTTATCATCTGATTTTTAGAATGTTCTGCCAACATTTGTGCCATTCAACATGTCTTGAACCTTGGTTTTCTTGTGATGCTTAAATGAAAATTATTGGATAATTTGAATTCCACTTTTTTCAGAGCTCGATGGATGCATCTAGCACATAAAATGAAAGTGAGATCTTTGCATATTTCTGTTCTCCCTGTGATTTCTGCTGTCCTTCCCTCAGGAACAATATGAGCTGTACTGTGAGATGGGCTCCACCTTCCAGCTGTGTAAAATCTGTGCTGAGAACGACAAGGACGTGAAGATTGAACCCTGTGGGCACCTGATGTGCACCTCCTGTCTCACAGCCTGGCAGGTGAGCCTTGGCCTCTTCTTTATCCCTCTGAGGGCAGCTGCTTGATCTTTTACAGATAAATTCTCCTCTCAGAACTGTTCAGGTGTGGAGAGAAGGTAGCAGAAACATTATCTCATAATGTCACTGCATCAGAAGCTGTTTAGATGCCTGATCTCTTAATATGAAAAAAGGAAAAACTGTAAAAACTTCCTAAGGTGCTGCTTTTCTACTTCAGGGAGAAAATACTCCACATTTCTAACCCAGTTTGCCTTTGTCATCCTCTCAGTTGAAAACTGCCTGCCAAAAAAGCAGGTTAAAAGCTGATTGTTTACCAAGCAGGTGACAATTTATGCACCCCAGAGGCTGCTGTGACAGCTCTCTTCTGTCCCCTGCAGGAATCAGAAGGCCAAGGTTGTCCTTTCTGCCGCTGTGAGATCAAAGGCACGGAGCCAATCGTGGTGGATCCCTTTGATCCCAGAGGAGGAGGAGGATTGTCCAGGCAAGGGGCAGAAGGAACCCCCTCCCCTAATTACGACGATGATGACGATGACAAAGCTGATGATTCCCTCTTCATGATGAAAGAACTCGCTGGTACCAAAGTAAGGTCACTGGAATGGCTGCTGATAAATGCTGATAAATGTGGCAAGGCTTTTTCTCCAGCAGTTTTCTCTTTGTGGTTTGTGCCTGTGAGGGTTGGCAGGCTGTGTAACAGTAAAGATCCTGCTCCCTGTGAAAAACAGGGATTTAAGTCCAGTTTTGTCAGCTCACTTCACACCGGCAGTTTGGGAATCACACTTTGAAGCCTTTGATCTTTTGTTTGTTGTCGTGGAGGGGTGGAAAAGCTGGCCTGACCTGTTGGAATGGAAGATCTGGGTTTGGAACGCTCCTCTGTGCGTTAGATTTTGATTTCCTAGCCCAGAATTCACCCAGATCAGCAGAAATTCATCCATTTTTCCCCAGTGATGGATACAGCCAGGCAGGTAACTCCTTCCCAAGGTCTTGATGAGTAACAGGGTAGAGGGCAGGCTGTTCTGCTGAGGAATTCAATTGGGCTGTCATCTTTTTATATGGTGGCTGATAAATCTGTCTAATAAAGGTGCGATAACTCTGCCTTGAGTGCTGCTTCCCTCCAGGAGCTGTGTACAGGCATTCTTTGTGGATCCCTGCATGGCTTTTCCATTTCATTTTCATTTCTCATTTCAAAATATGATTGCTGCTCTTGCATTTATTTTTTTTTTAACTGAGTAGGGAACTGGGTTTTAATTTGGCTAATTTTTACTAGGTGAATCAACTAAAATAAGCTGCATTTCCCTGTCAGAAAGAATCTTCACCTCTGGTTTACCTGGAGTCTGATTTTCCATCCTGTGAAATAATGTACAAATCAGTAAACACCACTCCTGGAGGGCTTTTAATTTGTATTTTGGGGCAGCAAAGCACTTTTCTTGGTGTAACATCCTGTCAGTGTTGGTATTTTGTTGGCTTTAGTGAGCTCAAGCATACGTGAAGCTTTTCAAAATTAAAAAAAAAAGGAGAAAATAAAGAGAATAACAGGCACTGTGCTGCTTTGTTAGATGGAAAAAGGGACAAAAATGGAGGGTTTGGTGCACAGCAGTGCTCAGTAGTGAAAGCAGTGTGCACAGGACAGGAGGCTTTGCAGCAGATCGTGCCCTCTGGTGTTGAAAAGCAGCTGGTCCCTGCTCAGGGCCCGCTGAGGCAGCTCTGTAACCCCATCAGAGCAGCTCGGTTTGCGTTTCCAAGTGTGCATTTCAGTGGTGTCTCCCAGCTAAGCCTGGATTGCTCCATGGCTTCATTCCTGGAGCGCAGTTGTTACTCCCAGAGCAATTTATCACCGGCAGAGCTGGAGGGGCTCTCCAGAGGACAGGAGCTGTGCGGGCTGAGCCGTGTGCTGATGCTGTACCCTCCCCTCTCAGGTGGAACGCCCTCCCTCGCCCTTCTCGGTGGCTCCTCAGGCCGCCCTCCCTCCCGTGCCGCCCCGCCTGGACCTGCTGCAGCAGCGAG
This sequence comes from Pycnonotus jocosus, assembly GCA_013400435.1. Lineage (NCBI taxonomy): Eukaryota > Metazoa > Chordata > Aves > Passeriformes > Pycnonotidae > Pycnonotus > Pycnonotus jocosus. Next base: position 93,568 of record VWYP01000008.1, read on the forward strand.
TGGCCAACCCCCCTGGAGCCTCCAGCCCGGGCACCGCTTCCAAGGTCAGACATTCCTCTTTCCCTTTCCCCTGAGATTTGGGTGGGGCAGAACAACCTGGTTATCGGATTACCATTTCCGACATTCAGGTGCTGAGAGGCTTTTTGCCCTCCTGGATGCTTCAGGGCAGACACAAGAAAGAGACAGAGGCTTCAAGGTTCAGTTTTTTCCAAGGTCTATCATGGTGTTTATTCTTTCTTCTTATCTCATAGTTTGCTCTGTCCTCAGAGAGGACTGAACACCGGCCAGCAGGGATCTCTCAGTCCCCTGAAATGTTGTCACCCTAAATACAGATTATTACCAACATATTGTTTACCATTTCCTACCAGTGTCCACCATCCACACCAAACAGGTCATCTCCACTTGGCTCAATCTCCCCAAGCCACATTGTGCCAACATCACAGCAGAAAATGGAGGTGAAGAAGAAGAAGAAAAACCTAGGGAACCGCCCCAAAATCTCCATCTTGTCTCCATCTACTTCTATCATGAAAACCTAAAACTACATATTTCTCTCTGTGATAAGCTAAACTACTGTATTTCACACTCTTGAGATTTGTAATTCATCTCTGCTTTGTGCCAGGGTCTGTGACCCCCACGGATGGAGGCAAAACCCCCCTGTTCACCCCCCTAGACAGGTTCAGGTTATTACAGTGCTGTAGGGTAAAACTCAGATTTCCTTTGCTCAGTTCCCAGACTGTTTGGCCAGGGTTTCCTGAGCTTCCAGGGCAGCCCAAGAGATGCCCTGGGTTCCCACACCTGGTGACCCCAACATGTTCTCTCTGACATCCCCAAGTATTTTTTTTCCTTTCCTTAGGGTGACTGGCATACTGAACCATCAAATTATTATTACTACCTTCACATTCTCTGGTTTTCAGCCTCAATCCCTGCTCCCTGCACCCTTTGGATTTTCCTCATATTTTGTTCTAGCTAGTACAGAAGGTGTCATATTTGTCTCCCAGCTTTTCTGCACTCATTTTTACGTCAAGCATTTTTTTAGATTGAAAATGAAGGAAGGAATTCAGTGTGTGTGAAATGAACTGGATTTCTGATTGATCAGCAGAAGGCAGTAGGATGATCATGTTGGCATGAAGTTAATGGTTCTTGAGATGCAGCAGCAGTTCTTCATCTGGTTCAGATGAAATAATGAAATTAGGAAAGTTCAGGCAGAAGAAAATACCTATTGCTGTGAATACTCATCACTGACTGATGAATGTTAACTTGTACAAATTGAATCATTTTTTTAAATAATGGGGAGGCTCTGTTTGGAATCCAAGCTAAGGCTGCTGTAAGCTCAAGAAGAGGAGTGGGAGGTGTTCAGAGCCTGGCTGGAGTGCACGCAGCTCCTGTGTTATCTCCTCAAGCCTGTGCAGAAGGTGTGGAGACATCTCCGAATTCTCGGAGATAATCCCTTATAAAAACACATAAAACCACCCCAAAACTCTCCCTGCTGCCTCCACCACCCTCCTGTTTATCTTTCCTGGCTGGGCAGCCCGTGTTAAACCCTGTTTCTCATTCCTCCTCCCCGCAGGCCGCACCTGGTGCTCTGCACAAGGACAAACCTCTGCCGATCCCACCCACGCTCCGGGACCTGCCCCCGCCGCCGCCTCCGGACCGCCCGCACGCCCTGGGCACCGAGAGCCGTCCGCAGCGCCGGCCCCTGCCCTGCACCCCGGGGGATTGTCCCAGCAGGGACAGGGACAAGCCACCCCCGCTGCCCTCCAACCGCCACGGCGACCTGTGGCCGGCCAGACCCATCCCCAAAGCGCCGGGGGTGGCTGCGGGCAACGCGGAGCCCTGGGCTGGGAGGGAGCTCTCCAACAGGCACTCGCTGCCCTTCTCGCTGCCCTCCCAGGTGGAATCCAGGGCTGAGAGCCTCCGGCTGGGCAGCACGCTCAGCCTGGACAACCCCGGGGTGAGTAGGGGTGGTGGGGCTAATCTGGGAGATGAACCAGCCTCTTCTCACACTGAGCAGTGGGGTTTTGTCGTGGGAGAGATGGAAAGAAACTGGTGAATTCCAGACGAGGGAAATGCTTTCATTCCTCTTGGGAGCAAAGTTGAAATCCCAGTTTCAGCAGCAACAAGCCACAATTGCCTGATCATTGTTGACCTTTCAGTGTTCACCTTTCATTGTTGACCTTTCAGTGTTCACCTTTCAGTGTCGAAAAGCTGAGAATGTTTTCTGTTGTTGTCTGAAAAGGTCTGGTTTACTCTGCTGGCTTTTCAGCCCTGAGAAACCTGCACACAGCAGCTGTGAGGAGTTTGGGTAAAATCTCAGTTCCACTTGGCTCTGTTCACCTGCAGGACACTGTTACCAGTGAACTGAGTAGTCCAACATTTTGTTCTCTGAAAGAAATTTGCAGGCAGTTTTGCTTTCCTTGATCCCATTTCCTTCATTTTTCCTTCTAATGCTTCCAGCTTTCTAAAATTGAAAGCAAGCACATTTTTAGCCAGATTTTCTAAGAAAATGGCACATGCACAGTTGTCATCCTGTCTCCAAATGTGTGTGCTTGTCTGCATCCTTTTCCTCTTGGCTCCCATTTTGGCCTGTTTCAGCTGAATTTGCCGAGGCCATTGGAATCTCAAAACGTGAGAAAAAAAACGTTCCTTCCTGCAGGAAAACCCCTGCAAAGTCCTCACTGAGGGAAAGCTGTCAGAGAATTCCTAGATTTCTGAGGTGTGAGTAAATTCTGTGGGATAAATGAGGATGCTTCATTCCCACAGAGGCTGTTGAATGAGTGGCTTTGCAGCTACACTGGGACATGCATTGTTTCTGATCTCTGGTTTGGAATTTTGTCTTCCAGAGCTCCACCAGTGGTCCAGCAGCAACCTCAGAGTGTGAACACCCCAAAATCAAACCCTCCTCATCTGCCAATGCCATCTACTCCTTAGCTGCCAGGTCTGTTGGGGTTTTTTTATCCCTTACAGAGCAGGAATTGCAGGGTGCTGGTGCCAGGGACAGAACTGGCACAACCCTTTCAGTCTTAGTTTTAAACTCTGACAGATTCAAAACACAGTTTAGAGCAAGCAGCTGAAATCAGCATCCCAAAGAGCTGTGGGGAGTGGTGGGAGCTCCCCTGGCTGTGGCAGTAGGAATCAGGCTCCAGTTGCCATCAGCTCTTTAATAAATTCACTTTTGAGTGGGGCTTTGTGTGATGTAAATGTGCATGATGTTGTCACTTCCTTTTGCATCATGACCTTGTGCTGGTGTGACCTTGCAGGCTGCATCCTGAAAACCAAATTATTTCTTTAGACAGACTTGCTGTGAGGTGACTGTGGGTTTTAAAGGGCACCTTGGTATTAATTAGATTTGCTGTAAATGTTTTATATCTTGTTTCTTCTGCCTCCAGACCACTGCCTGTACCAAAACTGCCTCCTGGGGAGCAGTCTGAGAGCGATGAGGACACTGAATACATGTCACCATCCTCTCTGCCTGTGGTGCCTCCAGGTCCTGCTGTGCAAAAACCAGAGCTCAAAATGCCTTTGGAAATGACTCAGAGTTTACGGTGAGATTCTGGCTGCTTTTGCACTTCCTCCTCCCAGCTCTGGGGCAGCACTTTTGGGACAGCAGGGTGGGAATTTTGCTTGCTCAGATTTCTGAATTCCCCCAGTGATATCCTCCAGATATTTATTTGACCAAAATAGCAATAAAGGAAATGTGACCACTGCTCTTGTGCAGAATCCTTGTACAGTATTAAAGGACTCAGATATCCCCTTCCTTCTCACTCTCTCTGCCAAGGACCTTTTGAGAGCAGAATCAAATTTTGAAATTCAAAACTCCTATCAAAATGTAATTTTTGGTGGTATCAGTTCTGATGGTATCATTTTAACTCTTTTAAGCTGAAGTGCTGTACTGCAATAAACCTTCACAGAGCATTTTCTAGAACAAATATTTCCCAGAGCAGTGGCGATTTCACCTCGAAACGAGAAGCTGTGCACAAACTCTGTTACAAACCTGTGTGATGGGGAATGTGTTCTCTCCCTCAGAGTTTTGGACTGTGACCAGCAGCCTGAGGGCTCCATGTATGAAGCAATGTACAACATTCACTCCCAAGCAGCATCCTCTGCTTTCGAGGCTGTCAACACTTCTGGTGAGTGGGTGTGCTAAAAAGCAGCTGAGGAACTGGGCTGCAATGAATTGCTCCCAGTGGAACAGCGTTTGAGGCAGATATAAAGGAATTACATTTGTTTTTGTTGTTAAAATAGCTGGGATGTATGTGGAACAATGAGTCTGTGCATGCACACTGTATTTTTAACCTCATTTTCCCTCCTGGAAAGAGCTGCCATTCGGGGTGAGGTTTTAACAGCAAAACTTTAGTTGTGTGTCCTCGGAAAATGAGGGAGCAGAGAGAGAGCTCAGCCCCAGAGCTCAGAACGTGCCTCCTCTTCCAGATGAAGGGAACCTGGCAGCAACCCCTGCCAGCAATGGCCCTGAGGAGCCAGAGAATGAAGAAGAAGAAGATGGTTACGATGTCCCCAAGCCGCCGGTCCCCGTTGCCATCGCTCGTCGCACACTGTCTGATATCTCCAACGCCACTCCTGCCTTCAGCCGAATGTCCTTGGAAAACGACCCTGCCACAGGTCAGACAGCTCTTCTGTCCCTCCTTGGTGCTGCTGGCTGGCTCTGCAGCTTTGAAATTTGTGTCCCTCACTGAAGATTTTGGATGTAAGGTGTAAGGTCAGGGTTGTGAGGCAGAATTGCGCTGGTTCTTAGGTATTTTGTTTGATTTATTTTAGCTTGTGTTTGATTTATAGCTTGGAACGTGCTGCCTTGGCCATTTAATCCCTGAGCTTGCAAATCACACTGAAATCACAGTTATGAAAAGCTTTGTTCAGCTTAAAGTGTATTCCTTGAACCACTGTTTCCTACAGTGCATAGAATATTTTTGTACCAGGGTGTGCCAGGATGTGAGACAGGATTTCCCATCCCTGGAAGTGTCCAAGGCCAGGTTGGATTTGGGCTTGGAGCACCCTGAGATAGTGGAAAGTGTCCCTTCCCATGGCAGGGGGTGGAAGGAGATGAGCTTTGAGGTCCCTTCCAACCCAAACCATTCAGGGATTGTGTCCCTGTTGCAGTTGGAAGACCCAGGGCTGGCCTGGCAGGGTTTGTGGCTCTGCCAGTGCCTGCAGATGGCACAAGAGTTCTGCTCGATGCTCTCAGCTCTTCTGAGCTGGGACCAGTGGCTCAGCAAGGTCAGCTTTTTGTCCCTGGGGAACAGAGGACATCGTGTCCTTCTGGCTGCAAGGCACATTCTCTGAGGGAAAAAACTAAAGCCTGGTGTCTCCAAGAGCCTTTTTGAATAATGATTGACTTATTCCCTGCTCAGCAGCTCTTAAGGGAGCTCTGAAACTCTTCCTGTTGGGGGTTTTCAGTCTGAATGTGCTGATGATTTGCCAAGGAGGAGGAATGAGCTTCTTGTTCCTTCTGGGGGCAGAACCTCCTGTACACAGAACCCCTTCCCTCAGTGACTTTTCTCTTTTCCTGCTTCACCATTCCACTTCCCTGACCTTCTTCAGCACAGAGAAGAATTTCCTAGTGCAGAAAAGTTCATTATTTTTGCCCCACCTCCCTGTTTCACTTTTTAAATCTGTCCCTGTGTCTGCAGAATTTGGCTGAAAGGGATGAAAAAGGAACAGAGCAAGTCCTACCCCTCCTCCCAGATGAAGTACCGAGCTTAATCATTGACACTTTGTTTCTACAGCCCTGAAATAACACTGCTGTTGTCCTGCTTTAGGGGTAGGAAAATGGAAAATGTGGAAAATGCAGATTGTTACTGCTGTGGGAAGCAAGGCACTGGTGCAGGCAAGCCTGACTGCTGTGGGATTCATCTTGGCAGATTTATGCTCTCAGGAGCTGGAGCCTGCAGTTTTAATTAATGATTTACCAAAATAACTGTCTTAGCAGTTGTCCTTTCAGACTGACCCGTGGTCTCTGAAACTCGATCCAGCTCAGGCTGAAACAGCGATTCCAGAAGGCAGTTTGGGGCAGAGGGGTGGCCAGACCTTTTTCTCACATGCACAAAAAGTTTCTTATGTGTGAGAAACTCGAATTCTGAGGATGAGGGAGCTGGGCTGAGCTGTGGTTGGTGAGGAAGCTTCAGGGAATCTGGTTCCTGAAGAGCCTTCTCTGTCTTAGGGTTTTTGGTGCAAGTTTTTCAGCAAGGCCCCACTCTGTTGCTTCTCTGAGCAGGCTGCTGTGCTCACTCTTAAAAAGGGATTGTGTGGACGTGATTTGTCTGTTGTTCTCCAGTTCTGCTGCCAGAAAACTCTGTAGAGTGCCCCAAGGACTTTTTCCAGGAGACAAATAAATCTTTCTTTAAGGTGAAGTCAAACATCCACGCAGAAAAGTTTCCTGTAATTGGCAAAAAATGCTTTCTGCAATGATACAGGAGGTTGAAACTCAGAAATGGTCAGATGCAGGATGAGCACATTAAACAATGGGTTTTTTTCCTTGGAGAGTTTGGTGACTTGTTTGGTTTACTGGCTGTTATTTCCTCTTCCCAACAGTGCATGATGTGGCTGCAGAGCAGTGTCACATCAGAATGACTCAGGGAAAAGCAGAACAGGCTGAGCTTTATTGATCTGCCATTAGGCAGGGAGAGCTTCAGCAGAGGAAGAGGAGAACATAATTCAGTTGCTGACCCTTCAGAGAGCATGATTCAGTTTCTGAAGCAATTGTGGTGGCTGAGTTGGGACTGAGTCTGTGCACACAGAGATGAGGGAGCAGCCTCTGGACAGTTAAATTGGGGGGTTTTGTCTGATTCTGGGAGGAAATGGGATTGAATATTCACTGTGTCATTTTTTCTGATTCTAAGGCTGATATCTGAGCTCTGCCTACACACAGAGATCCTGTGTCATTTTTTATATGGTTTTATCTTAATGAGCCTGATGAGCCCTGCTAATTAAGAAAAACCTCCACAGCTGTTTTGGCACACAGGCGGGGGAGCTGAGCAGGTTGGGAAGGAAGATAAAAGGCTTGGAGAAAGTGGCAGAGCTCAGCGACAGCTTTTTGAAGTGCCATTTATCTCCCTGATGTCATCTCAGCTTCGTTCCAAGCAAAATTTCCACATCTTCTCGTTGAAGTGATGCACTTGTCTCTCCTTGCAGGTTTCTCGGACAGCTCCCAAGTCCCCGAACGGCCGCCAAAGCCGCTGCCCCGGAGGATAAATTCCGAGCGGAAAGCCGGGAGCTGCCAAGCAGGAGGAGCCAGCAGCTCCTCCCTGCACCTCTCCAGCGAGATCGAGAACCTCATGAGCCAAGGCTACTCATATCAGGACATTCAGAAAGCTCTGGTCATTGCACATAACAATATTGAGATGGCCAAGAATATTCTGCGGGAGTTCGTGTCCATCTCCTCCCCGGCGCACGTGGCCACATAGCACACGAGCACCTCCACACCTGAGCTGCTGTGGACCAACTGCCTGGGCAGCTGCTGCCCAGCTGTGCACCAAAGGGGAAGGGGGTTCCTTTAGAGACTTCGTGCTGAGGTCAGTCCTGCCTCTTCAAGAGAATCAGTTATCAGGTTTTCGTGGTTCCAGATTTCAAAGCAGCGGGATGAAACGGAGCGGTGTTTTATACAGTGTATGTCTTGGAGTCCTTTACCCCTACCTCTTGTCTGAGAGAACAGATTTATTGCCAGGGTGTTGGTAGAGAAAGGTATCGTGACAAGGGATCCCCGAGCCCATGCCCTGGAGGCTGGGGGCAGTTGTTTTGTGCTGTGAATTTTAAGTGGATGCTCAGAGAAACAAAGTCTCGAGGTCGGTGTGGTGTGTCCTGTGGTTCATGGTACTAGGTTTGGATCTGTTCGCTGCTGTGTGTCTGGCTCAGGCTTTTTAGAGAAGCTGGGAGGTCACTTTCTGCTGGGAATTTATGGGAGACCTTGGAAGAATCATTTGATTGCTTCCTGTCGGCCGTGGTGTGTCCCTCTCGCCTGTAATAATAGCAGTTATTGCTTCTGATTCCAGTCCTCCCTTGCTGCCTGGAGATAGCAGGATGAGCTTCTGTCAGGGATTTTGATCCTGGCAGCGCTGGGAGTTGGATTTCTCTCCTCTGTGTGTGCTCTTGCACTGGCAGCACCAGATTGCAGCAGCTGGAGGAGCTTGGCGAGGGTTTGAGGGGTGGGAGAGGGAGCAAAGAATTTGAGCAAGAACAAAGAACTGGAGCTGCTGCTTCCCCTCTCTTAGCCTTGAGCATTTTGTGCTTCAGTGCTCAAATTTGATTTGTGGCCCTGCTGGGCTGGAGCAGCCATCCCTGGACGCTCCCATTGCTCTTCCCTGGGAATGTTGCACCTGGTAAATAGGATGTTTTATTTCTCTTCATTGCATGGTGGCTGTTGCAGATTAGTGGCCTTCACACACACATCCCTCCAGAGAGCTTTTGCAGGAGCCATCGTCGTGCCAGGGTGTTTTGTGGAATTGGTAGATGCAGCTGATGTGTTTGTTGGAATCTCACCTGCTTTGCAGTCACAGAAGTGCAGCAGTTCTCTGCATGGCTGTCCAAACAACATGGGGGCTCTCCTTTCCATTCCCATTTCTCTAAGGTATTTGCCAGGTCTGGTGTTAAAACAGACCTGGGGGAAAAAAATCTGTATTTGTGAAGTGATGACATAGTTTTAAAGGTCAGAACTCAGCTGTTGCATTGGAAAAACCTGACTTGCCTACTCAGCTACTTGACTCTGTTCATATTGGAGGAGTGGATGGTTCCTTTGGAGAGGATTTAGATCCAGGAGGCACAGACAGATCACAGCCTGACAGCCTGAGAGGCTCTTGGCCTTTGGAGCATGTCCAGCATTATTTGCATCTCCCTGAGGTCAGCACAGGTCACCAGGCTAAGGGCTGCAGCTTGGAATATTGCTGGAGTGATTCTGGCACTCGGGGGCAGTTTGGCCTTTTGAGGAATCCAGAGGCAGGGCCAGATTGGCAGAGAGGCCTTCACGAGTGTTAGCAGAGCAGAAAGTTGAGTTTTTAAATAAAGCAGAGGTTTCTCTCTAGATAGACCTACAGCTTTCTGGATTGTTGTAGTGGCTTCCATGAGCTGTCTCTCTTCACTCCCCTCCTTTTTGCAGTGGAGAAAACACTCTCAGACAGCGTGAGGAGATCCCTGCCATGCTCAGAAACCCCACCCTGTGCTGTTTGGGGGTCAGGGCTGGCAGTGGGCAGGGTGCTCTGCAGGGCACGGGGCTGGGGCACAGCCCTGGGGAAGGTGTGGTCAGTGTCTAGGGGATGAAGGAGAGGAAGAAGAGCTGCTCTTCCTCCTGTGCCTCTCCTGAGCCTCTGGAGGAGCAAGGCCAGCACTGGTGCTGCTGGGGCAGGAGCAGGGGACAGCTGTGGGGAGCCTGAGCAGCCCCTTGTCCTGGAGCTCCAGGTGCAAACCCTTTAGGGAGGGCTTTCTTTGCCTCTTTTTCACACTCCCACTGGGCTCTGTGTTGGTTTGAGCCCTTGGTGTCTGCCCTGCTGTGTGAGCTCAGTGTGTCCAGCCTGACTCCTGCCATGGCTGAGCCAGGGCTGGGTCCAGCCTTAACCCTTGTCCTGCCCAGTGTGTGTGACCACACCAGTGATCCCCTGTCCCCTCCAAGCCCCTCAGGGCAGGCTGGCTGTAATTTCCATGAAATCCTGCTTGGCAGAGCTGTTCCAAGCCTGTCTTTGGGGTCTATGTGCCAAGAGTTGTTCCTGTGGGTGTTGTTCCTGGTATTAGAGATTAGAGAGAGCAATCTTTGTGGCATGTATCACTGATTTCTCTGCATGTGTCCTTTCTGTGCACTTGTTTATGTCTCAAACTGATTTAAGAAACTTAAGTCTTGCCTTTTCTTCCTTAGACACGTTAAGAATTTGCTGATGCCACTGAGGGCATGTCTTGTGGCTGTGCTCTGCCAGCTCAATCCAGGCACTGCCCAGTGGATTTTTCTTGTTCTTTCTAAGCCCAAGATTGACTGCTCTTCTTTCCCTTTGCCTCCCTTTTCTTTATTCTCAAGAAAATTCACTTTCTGATGCTACTTTAAAAAGGAAAACCCACCCAAATGTCTAGTGCCTTTCTTCAGGGGATGCTGCATGGCCAGGCTGGATCTGAGAATCTCCTCTGGGAAAATGAGCAGAGCTGGACAAGCAGCACCAAACTGCTTTGGGAAGGGGTGAAAAGGAGGAGCAGGAGAGATGGGCAGTGCTCACTTGGACTCTGACACTGTGTTTTGTAGCATTTCAGCCCTGGAGCTTCCGTGTCTGGACTGGTGCTGTGCCGAGCTCGGGGCCAGGATTGTGGGATGGAGTTGGTGGGGGTAGAAGATGTTGGGGTTGCCCTCCAGCTGTCCCCAAAAGGAGCAGGAAACACTCCCAGAGGGAATGGGGAACACTCCCAGAAGGAATGGGGAACACTCCCAGAAGGAGCAGGAGCTGTGGGAAGCGGGAGGTGCCCCCCTGAGCAGGATCCAGGTGATTTCCTGTGTCCAGCACCACCAGAGCCGAGCAGGAATCCCAAATCTTTCCCTTTTTTTTGTGCATGTCCTTGCCCCAGCCCTGCCCCGGGGGGGCCAGACAGGCTCAGGGCCCAGCATGTGGCCTCCTGCACCAGACTGGTGACATTACTGTAGCTAATCCTGAGGCAGGCTCGTTACTGTAAATGTGGTTTGATTGGTTGGTTTGTTGGGGTTTTGTTCTTTTTTTTTATTTTTTTTTTTTCAGTCGAGCAAGAGAAAATGCAACTCCCAGGGCACCTTCTCAGAGGTGCCACTTTAAAGATTAGCGGGGAATAAGGACATTTATTTTTAAAGTTCCTCCTAGAAATCTTTGTTTGAAATTCCCAGTGGAGGAAGAACTGCTGTTACTGTTGTTCTTCCTCACGGATGACAAATACCAATTTGTAAAATATCAGTGTTAAAAAATGTTGAGATTTTCACGAGATATTTTAAAAAGAAAAAAAAGTATAATAGTGTCATTAATATAAAATTATAATAGCAGTATTTAATCCTTTCAGATCTGTAAAGAATAAGGAAAAAACAGAAGGTAAATATTCTTACAGAGAGTAGCTGAGCTTTAAGGTTCACTTGGTTTAAAGTCCTCATTTTGTTTGCAGATGCATTGTTAATGTGTAGAGGTTATACTAATGTTATTTATTAATTGTTTCCATCCTTGTATGCTGCCCACTAAGAGCTTCTTTGTTTGGGATTTCATTCACCTGTGTCAGTAAGAAAGAAAACAAAACAAAGTTTTATTTTTAAATAAAATTTCCTTTGTTGTAGCAGATGGTGTGTGTGTGTTGTGGTGCTTCTGTGAGTGCTGAAAAAAAGAATATTTTAGGATTTCAATCTCCTGGATCCTTTGCAGACTGACTTTGGGGTTATTTTATAATTATTACCACAATTATCTGGTAAATTCAAGTTTATATTCCAGCCCTGACAGAGGCTAGGAAAGATTATAAAGATGATAATAATTAAACATATTCTGAGCAACTCAATGAATGAAGGCTTGAATCCATCAGGACCGGGAAGCACGTGAAGTTCTCACCCAGGAAGAGAATCCGAGGGACTACGTGGGAATATTCTGCAGACTTTTAAAATTATTGCATAGAAATTATAGAAATAAATAAAGAAATATCTCACACAAATCGAGAATTACATGTGTGTGCATCACAATTCTGGAATAGAATTATGAGAACATATTATGTGTTATTAATAGAGATGGGAAAACAATTCTACACCTTTGAATATATTGAATATCCATTGATAGCTATTCATCTGTATCAATATATGAATATTTTACATGTCAAGTAGATATAATAAATCCAGGTTCTGCCACACTCCAACATTCCAGAGCCAGGAGGGTCCCAGCAATGGAGCAAACAGGGACACACTGGCCCAGCTGAGCCCCCAGGACATTTGGGGGCCAGGGGACAGCACTTGGGGACAAAGGGGGACACTCAGGACCCAGAGGTGAAGTGGGAACCCACAAACAGCTCAGTGAGGGTAATGGGGGACATGGGGGACAACTGAAACTGGAAAAAAAACCTCCAAAAAAACCACTGTGGGATGCAGTGAGGGTAACTGGGGGGAAATGAAGACACAGGGGTACCTGAGGTTCGGGGTTATTTCAGGTCATTGGGGTCATTTGAGGTCATGACTGGTGTTACTTTAGATCATAGGGGTCATTTGAGGTCATGATTGGGGTTACTTTAGGTCATAGGGTCATTCGGGGTCATTTGAGGCCTGATGGGGGTTACTCTATTGATATTAGCTATTAATACAATTATCAATATATTCTAATATTAAATTCTAGTTCCAATATTATTTTTGAAGATCCAGCGGTATTACAGCCTAAAACTAGGATTATTTATTAGAATAAACAGATTTATTAGCACTGGTAGA
>VWYP01000009.1:0-127465 GCA_013400435.1 Pycnonotus jocosus
CCTCAGCAATTGAAAGAGTGAATATATTCTCACTTATGTTGCTTTTAGAAAGTTTATTTGTTCTGAGAAGAAGAAAGTAGGGGATGTTAAATATTTTGTCATTTCAGGTTGAAGTAAAATAAAAATATAAGCAAATCTGAGCTCTTGAACTTTGAAAAATATTGTTTAAAAGCAGAAAATTCATATGGAGTCAACTCTATAATCAGCAGAGCTGCCTTCTGTTTAATGGAAAGGTTCTGTAAGTCCTGCTCAACCAAAGCTGAGAGCAATCACTACAGTCTGTGCTGCTTAAAAGGATGGTTTTCTTTCTTCCCTTTTTTTTTTTTTTCCTCCTCTAAAGAGGAGGTTCATGTGGACTGAATTCCCTTTTACAAAACGGGCATGTTTCCCAGGAAAAACATGATACTTCGCTAATCAGGATGGAGCCTTATCCTGCAATGGGACCTACATTTTGGTCTTTTCACCACATCATTGCTGTTTTCTACATGGACAAAAATAGATATAGAGTAAACCAACCCAAAAAGTCAATTATAGGGTTTTATAGTGATGTACTGTGAAAAATTTGGTCATGTTTTTCATTATACAGAATGTTCTTTCCGAAGACATAAACAGAAAAAAAGCACATATGTTTGATTTTAAAAATAACTGTGCTTAGCTGTTTAAAAATGCTGGAGACATTTTGGATAGTTCTAAATGATCAGCATCATAATTATATGATAAAACTTCTGTGTAAAGAACTATCTGGTTTATAATTATTTAACTGTTGGGATTTGGGGGTTCAGGAGGTATACTTGGAAAAAATTCTCATACATATCTGAAAAGTCTGACTTATTCATCTTCCTCTCCTCTCTAATCAGGAAGTAACTGTTAAATCTGTGATGTCAGTTTAGGGGGAATGATTTAATTTAAAAAGTATTAACATGTGAAAGGAATATTGGAATGAATGAAAACAATTTGGTCCACTGGCATTTAAACCAGTCATTATCCTAGGAAAGCGTGGTGCAGGAGAGATGCTGAGGTAATAACTACAATTACAGTATCAAAGCAATAAAAAATTAATATATAATATTAGAATTATAATTCAAAACCACATTTTTTCAGTTGTGGGTGCCTGAAGTTCAAGAGATAAATCCATATTTGGTTATCCACAGAAATGTGGTAAGACTTTCATAGGTGTGGAGCTCTGGCAATGTCACGTATCTCATGGCAAATTGCAAATGCTCAGCACTTCTGCAAATGAGACCAAGTCCATTTAGGTTTTTAAATATGGGCACTAATATTTGAAAAATCAGATTTGTAGATATTGAGAATTATATGAATGAGAAGAACTGCTTTCTGAAGGATAGATGCTGTTGAGTTTTTTAGGTAGCCAAATTTGTTACATTTAATTCTTGCTAAATTTAGAATCTTTGGATGATGGAATGGTTTGGGTTGAAAGGGACCTTAAAGACCATCAAGTTCCAACCCCTTGCCGTGGGCTGAGACACCTTGCACTAGACTAAGTTGCTCCAAGCCCCATCCAGCTTGAACACAGGGATGGGGCAGATAAAACTTCTCAATGCACTACATAGACTTATTCCATTGTTTCACCACCCTTACAGTTAAGGAATTTCTTCCTAGTATATAATCTAAATTTTTACTCTTGCAGCTTCACTCCATGCCCTTGTAAAAATTTGCCCCTCAGTGTTCTTATAGGCCTCTTTAGGTGCTGAAAGATACCTTAGGGTCTCTCTGAATCCCTTAAGTCTGATACAGTTTCTAATAAATGTAATGGGAACTTTAGAAACTTTTATTTATATGTATATTGCTAGTATGTTTTCTTACTAAATTTGCTTGTTGTTTTGCTTCACACTGAAACCATGTATGTTGTTTCTTGCTTAGATTTATGTGAAAATACTTCAATCTTAGGCTTTAAAAGAAAATAATTTATAAAAATTGCTGTTTCTTGAGATTTTTCCATATGCAAAAGCCAATAAATGTATAATTTAATAATAGAGATACTACTAAGTTGGTTGCTAATATTTTAATGATTTTAAGCGGTCTGTTTCCTGTTTGCAAATACTTTGTTTCCAGCACAGTGACTACAGTCAGATACCTTGTTGCTTGTATAGTGTCCTCCTACTCCTCACCATTGCCAGTCTTGTTTCATCTCTTATTTCTCCACAGAAAGCAAAACCTGCCACACCTTTTCATTGAGGTGCCATTATTTATGAAAAGTACTTTCATTAGGATATTGAGTCATCTCTTGATGTTTTTTCTAAGCTGAAAAAGTTGGATTGGCTCTCTTTTGCTTTATTTTCTAGTCACGAACTTATTTGTCCTATCTGTTCAAGATGGATCCTGGGACTGGGATAATGATTTTAATATCCACTGCATGAATGGGGTGTAGAGAAGTGAAATAACTTTCCACTCTTACGGCTGATGACCACAAACATTTTTTGACTTACTGTGGTAGAGGACACTCCTAATAAACTGAATTATCTGCACTTAATCTTGATTTCTGTTTAGTGTTACCTGTTTTGCAGGTATGGTGTGGGTTTTTTTCTCTGCAATGTATGGCTCCACTTTGAGATCTATATCCAGCTGATTTTGTTTTAATGCCCTCCTCTTTTCTGGGTAATCCACATTGTTTTAAATGACTTTCTTGTCCTAGGTAATGCAGGGACAGAAGCATCCCATTGCAGGGCAGTGTGGATATGGGGGAAGGTCAGGCAGTGAGCAGCTGTGTGAATATTCAGCTGCCAGCTGGGATCAACCTACCACATCTTCAGGTTTTCCAGTCTCCTGGCTTTTAACCCTTGGCAAATGTTGAAACAGGTGCATAGATGTGTGTAGATGGAACAGGGTGAGAGTGAGGTTACAGGACAGCAGGGGCTGATGGGAGAATGGAAGAATTGGAAGGAAGGCTCAATGGAAAGGAAGAGGTAGATTAAATGTCAAGGGAAAAGAAGGTGAAAAAGGAGAGGTGGAGAAGGAAGTTCTAAGAACAGCCATTACACATTTTGCCTCATTTCTCAGCAAAAACTGACCAGAATGTGATGAGACCTCAGTTTCAGCATTCCTCAAAACTCTGATGTGAACAGAGATATTGGGAAAAACTCCTGTTCTTCTTTTAGCTAGGCTAAATTGTCGCAGAAGTAGAACTGCATGAGAGGTCCTCGGGGTCAAGGTGGTGCAGGAATTCCAAAGACAAAGTAAATTATTCAGATGTATGCCCATATGTATTGCTTCTGGGCTTAATAGAATCAAATTGTGGTTACTATAAAGGGAACTTTGTTTACATTCTCTGGATCTATTTTATGTAGTTAAATCTAAGTAATGTTTCTTCTTAGGGATCATCACATTCTTTAAACCAGGGCCCAGCAATGGAATGCAACAGAAAAAGAGAGTGTGATTAAAGTATCTGTGAAATTCACTGTTAAGTCTGTAGTCAACTCCTTTAAATTTCCATGAAAATTCACAGCTGCATTCACTAATACCAAAAGTTATCCTGGCCACCTACCTTAATATCAAACTTTCTGTCAGGAAAAGATTTAATTTTCTGATTTCTCATTGCTGGATAAGGACCACAAATCTGATTTTTTTGTTGTTGTTGTTCATGGAAATAACTGTGTTTCTTTGTGATCACAAAGTAGGCTTCAGGCAGTGTACAGACTAAAATTAAATTGCTCCATTTTTATTTTGTACGAGTGAGAGGATGCTTTCTGATGGTACAGGATGAGATATTATTGTCTAGAGGTGATTACCTTTGTTTCTGGCTCTTTAAAATTTTTTGTTCTTAACATGATGAAAGGTTATGTCTGTAGGTTTAGCATGGAAATGAATTACAGACTGACACTTCCAGTTGCATGTGCTCACATTTCTAAAGGCGTGTGGGAACTACTAATGTTAAAGGAATGTTGGAGCAAAAGCAAGGGGCAAACCAAGCTCTTAGAGAAGACATTTGGGCTGCCCTCTTGCTGTGAGACAATGTGATAGAGATAAATCTCTTGAAGTGTAAAAAAGGACTCTAAGCATGACTTTATTTTCTTTGCTGTAGGGAATTGCTCTCTTCTGATACTTCCTAAGCAACATAATCTTCAGGCATAATCTCCAGTATTTTCTGAACATCAGGGTTTTTTTGGCCTTACTTTGAAATCCCTCTGTAATGCCCAAAATAGTTCTTGTAACTTGTTTTCTAATTTGGCTATTTCTTGGCTTTATAAATAGATGCTGTATATTAGCAGTACTGGCTTTGTTTTATTCTAACACCATAGACTCGGAACTCAGAGGAGTTTGGGGAAGGAGATAATCATCTGATCTAGGCACCAGCAGCATCTTCCCTGAAACATAGCCCTTTTTGGGAATGGCTTCCTTGGCCAAGTGCCATCAGACTGTAAACAGAAGTGTTTGGGAGGAGAAATCCATTAGGAGTAACCCATGAGTTGCAGTTTAATTTTTCACTGATGAGAAACTCTGTAGAAGTGTATTGAGATAATTTTGGCCATAAAGCTGGTGTTAACCTCCTTTCAGAGCATTGTGTGTTACGGTAGCAGGAAGCAGTTCCATCTCTAGATACTGCACTGGAAGTACAATTCAATTCAATTAATATTTTGTGTTTCTCCATCCATTTGAGTTTTTATTCTGAGATGCTGCTTGCATCAATGCGTGTTAACATTGTTAATTTGCCTTTTCCTGGCAAATTTTGGTACTGGTTGTAGCATTGTGAGGTTCAGCAGACACCAGGACTGTTTTATTGTAGGGATTGTTTACTGCTGTGATTATCTTTCAGTGTGTCTTTGACTTTTTGGAATGTTGACCTATGATATTTTAGAAGTAAGGGACAGAGCAAGAAAAAGTGATGCTCATCCTTCTTTCTTCACACTATGTATCATTTTGTTTCTTCTAATCTGGACACTTCAATCCTTCTCTGTGCCTGAGGAAGGTTTTCAGGATGTTATATACTTGGGGAATTATCTGGTTTCCTTGAATGTTATCTGGGCAATGGCTTTGGCTCCATGATTTTCCAAGGACTACCCAGTCTTTGTTTTCCATGCAGGTCTGAAATAGTCTGTACAGAGTATTGTTGTATTTATTGTATTTTAAAATGGAAGCAAGCTTGCTGGAAATGTTATTTTTTTTGGAATGTTTTTGATTTTCTGATGATTCTAAGTAATTTAGCTCTGAATGAAACAGTGGAAAGGTACATGATTATGTTTATACTCAATTTGCATTTTTTCTGCAGTATATGTGAAGTGCAGGTTAATTGCAGCCAAACCCTTGGAGGCCAGTTGGTGACCACTGGCTTTGTAACACACTGATTAGGGAAAAAATGAGCATGAGGGAAGGAGAAAAATCTGGAAAGAAAGAATTCTTAGGTCTCAGCTGAATAAAGCAAGGAGCATCCAATTCCATCTTTAGATTTCCTTTAGACTTTTTTTTTTTCATAAACCAAACAATCACAGCCACAAATTATTTCTTTGCCAAAGTGTTAGCTGTACAAAATCCATACTAAAAAATGGCAAAGTTTGTATGTGTGGTATCTGTACCTTTGGACCGACAGCAACGTGGATCGGTGATTTTACAGTAGGCAGATTTGTGGGCTCATGCAGTGGATTTTGGATGCAGAATTTTGGGAGAAAAAAGTCACTTATATAAAGAACAGCATAAACTGCTGAGATTTATCTGACCTACCAAGAAATACATTTTAATCTTTGATATACTGGGATCACTAGGTGAAGGAAAAGGAGTGAGCCTTTCCCTGTAAAGCAAATGTATTTTTGTGTTTTGTCCCAAAGTGGTACTGCCAGTTGATGCTAATGTTTTTCCATTTGGTTTTCTGCATTCATAGGTGAAACTTTTTGGGTTAACTTTTGCCCTAACACTTCCAGAAAGTTTATGGTGGTAGTTGCTGCTAATTTCAGGAAGGCAGTATTAAATATTTATATTTATCCTGAAGAGCTTTTGATCAGAGCTCCATCCCACTCCATTTCTGAAGCCAGCATTTTTCTCCCGTCTGTATCAACAGTCCCAACTTCTCAGAAGTTGGAGATCATAAATAAGTATTTAAAGATACCTGAAATCTATTTAGTTCCACAGATTCCTCTCTATTACCCGCCTCCATGCCACACACATACATACAGAGGCCGAGCCTGGTGGCCCCATAAAAACTCAATATTGACCCTAAGGCCCTCTGAAAATCTGCTTTGAAATCTTGGTTTTAAGTTTTTAATGGGTAAAGTTCGTATTCACAAGTATTTAAAAGGTGTGGATCAGCACCTTATTTGCAGTGTTATTTGAAGTCCTTGGTGTTCTCAAATCTGCTCTAAGGTTTTTTTTTTTTCCATTGGGATAGTTATAGTGGAATTTTTTTTTTTTTTTTAATCAAAAAGTATTTCTTTGTCCTTATGCCTAAATCTTGAAAATTCCCATGAGAGGAATTTTCACATTCTGGAGTTTAGGACAGAGTTTTGCAAGACGCCTACCATGTTTGGCTATTTCCATCTTAATAAGAAGGGCTTTATGTCTACTAAACCACTATTTCTAATTTTTATGGAATTGGGCAGTGCCCAGTTCCATAAAAAGCCATTGTACCATAGCTGCAGCATTTCTGCTGATCTGCTACGTGATGGAGTTTGTAGTCATAGTAAAAGAAGCTAAAAACTGAATACATAAACTTCAGGAAAAATAACTTTTCTTGGACGTGAAGAAAACCTACAATTGATTTGGTTTGTTTGTGTGATCTAACTGCAGTATTTTTCAGTCACTTTCACATCTCAGACTGAGAAGATAAAGAGGACAAAATTGCCTTCTTGGAACTGTGAATTGCTTCAGTATTTTCTTAATCAGTATTGAAATACATAGGATTGTATTTGTGTTCATGTAAATTGTTGCTTTGCCTTCAGCATAGCATCCTGAAGCTTAAATCTGTGGGTTTAAGAGTCTCCTCCCCATCTTTTAACAGCTTCTTGTGTTTATACTGCTTTTATCCTGAATATTTTAGTCATGACTTAAGTGATAAAAAAAGATTTTGTGATTCTGTTTCAGTGCTGGGAAGTGGTAATCAGGTAGAGCTTGGTATCTTAGTAATCTCTTTCACATCTGTCAAATTTAAACTCATCAGTACTTTGAAACTCAGTAGCATAGGTAGCTACCAATACTGCTGATATGTGTGCTCAGCTTTCAGCAATACAGAAGATATAAATCTTAAGATTTAAAATTCATATAATCAAATAATTTTCTCTCTGAATAATCCAAAGATTTCCGAACTAAAGGTTTTTGAACTTCTCAGTAGAAATCAGAGGAATTAATATGAAAAAAAGATCATAACAACTAATTCTTCTGCAGCAGTTTTGTGTTCACTTTATAGTGCCCAGAAGAGTGTCAGTCTATGGACAGAAACTACTCATGTATCAATGTAGTGGTTTTAAAAATGTAACAAAAATGAGTCTGTTAAGAGCAATTTGTTCTTTTGCAGGATTTTTGTACGTTACACATATAATTTTGCAAGAAAGAAATTCTTGTAAAATCTGTTTTGTGGAAGTTGGTTTCCTTTAAAAAATGTTTTTGATCTGGTTTTATAAATGGTTAGGTATAAATGCAATGTGTAGGTCTGGAACAGGAGGGTTTCAGGAAGATTTTGAAGCACCCCTTTATAGTGTTTTAAATTGTCCATGTGAATTCATCTGCAACTCTTTAGCAAAGTGTGGGCTCAGGTAAGTTTAGAGTGGCTGTAGGGAGGATTGGCTGTGGGTTTGTATCCATGTCCTGTGTGGTCTGTCACACCTCTGGTGGATCCATGTGTCTGGTGATGAGACCTGAGGAGCTGGGCTTTCCAAGGGCTCTGGATAGGATGTGGTGTCCGTATGGCCACGCACAGCATAGGCACCCTCGGTGTGTTCACGGACTTGCCATCTCTTTTAACATTCACTGAGCACCTGAGGTCCAGGCAGAAATTGCAAACTTGGGCAGTGTGTTTGTAACAGGAATCAAATACATATTGCTAAAGATAGTTTAATTTCTTCGTTGTATTTTTCAATTAATTTGGTGAGGTTTTTTTTTTTTTTAAGGATCATCATTTCAGGATCTTTTAAATTCTGTTTGCTGGAAGAAGTAACAGAAATTAACAAATTTTCCATGCCTTGACTTTGTGTGGCCTTTTTTATTAACAATGGCTGATACCAAATGCTTATTTCTTGTTTTAAAAAACCCACCAAATTCAAGCATGCACTTGGTGAAAGGCAGATGATCACATGTAGGTTATTTTTTTATTTTCACTTGAGATGATATCTGATAGACCTGATATAGCAGTTATCCTGGAAAAAGTTATGGAAGTATGCTGAAATGCTCCATGGGATTAAGTTCTTATTTTTGTTGGGATTTTTTTGTTGTTGTGTTTTTGTTGTTTTTGTTTTTTATTTAGCTCACAATCCTCTGACCATTGCTATTTTTTCAACTTAGATAAAATGGAATGCATTTTTTGATTATGTATTTTTTTCTGGGGTATGAAAATATTTTCCTACATATACCAACATGTAGTGATGCCAACATTCTTGAAGGGTCCAGCTGACCTTAAAGAGTTGGAGGGCATGTAATGAACTTTGGTCATTCTGCTAAATTTACTAACTGTGGTTTTCTATCAACTTAAGTAATACTTAATTATTGCCAATCTGGGAGGAGAAACTGATGAAGATAAAAGCACAGCTTTTATGTATTTATGTAATTAGAATGGGAGCGATACATTTCTACACTTTTGTGTTCATTTGCACTTTGTAACTTTCAAGGATGCTGCTGTTAAACAGAGTGAGGCTGTGTAAAATTATTTTAGATTTTCTAAATCCAAGGTAAGCTAACACCAACTGTGCTGTATTTTTGTTCCCTCTCTTTTCTTTGTGTCATAGGTACTTGATGAATATTGGTGCTAATCAATGGAATGACAGCATTAGGAAAAATCAGAACACCTTTTAAATATATGAAAGATGTAACTCTTACTCCATTACTTTTATTGCAGGTATATACAGTTATTTAGGTTAATAAGCCTTTCTTGGGTACTGGTGGGTTGTTGCAATACTTGCAGATGAAAATAATGATTTTTATGCATATTTGAGTTGGCTAGGCCATCTCACTCAACTATAGGGACGGGATTTTTTCAGTGTGGTCTTCTTTCTTGAATGGTACTTCCTCTGCCTAGTAGGAGACTGAATGAGCTGTATTCTGTTTTGTTTTTTTTTTTTTCCTACAAAGATTTCTGTCCTTTAGAGAGCTTAGTAAGTAAAGGGATTTTTAAAAAATTTTTTGACCTTGTTGATACAAATTAGGGTAATTAATAACCCTAACTACTACTTGCTAATTTTGTGAGAACTTTGCAAAGTAATCATTATTGCCCAGTATATAGGATATAGAGTGTGACAAATAATTATTTTGGGGGGGAAAAGAGACCAACTAAACCAAACCCCCACCATTTTTACAGTATGTGCAAGTGGGATCACAAAGAAGTTGGAGTTGGGAAGAATCTCTGGTGGTCATCTGGCTCAATCAGCGTGTTCAGAGCAGGATTTGCTACAGTGAGTTTCTCAGGACTGTGTCCAGTTGTGTTTTTTAGCATCTCCAAGGATGGACGTTGCATCCTTAGCAACCTTTTAGAGAAGTTGACTACCCTCAAAATAAAAAAGATTTATTTTCCTTATGTTTAAATTAAAATTCCTATACTTCAGCTCATGCCCATTGTGTGACCAGAAGGCTCCAGCTAGGCTTTGGCTTATTGATTGAGCAATATCTCTCTATTCCTCCTGGGCTGCTTCTCCCTACTTCCAGCTCTCCTGTGCTTTGGACCGCCTGGTCTACTGGAAGGTGCCCATGGCAGGAGGGTTGGAATGAGATGATCTTATGGTTCCCAAGCCATTCTATGATTCTTATGCTTCCTTCCCTTCTTTGCATTAAGTTAGGAGCTCCTTGCTCATCCAAACAGGTTTTCTGCCTCCTTTGCTTGATTAGCTGCTGGTTGATATGGGTCATTCTTGAACCTGGAGGAAGGAGGTCAGCCAGCTCTCCTGGACACCTCGTCTCTCCGGGTCTGTACCCCTCGGATACCTCTGTAGCCTTGTGTTCTTGAAAGCAGTTTGTCATCATTGTCCTCACATGCTGTTCTTTGTCCCCGATACATTTTCAGTGTTTCAGTTATAATTGGCAAGATTTAACCTTTCCTTGAATTTTTTTTTTCAATAATGAATAAGATTTGTCTTGTTAAATTCATATTGTAAAACTAATGCTGTTTCCCAAGCCTTGGGGATATCCTGCCTGTGTAATTACAAATTTATACTGCAGCTATGCAGACGTGATTATTACCAATAGTCCGAGTAATTGCACTGCTTGGCTGGTTTGTGGTCAGGCACTGTCTCGTACCTCGGTGTGGAACAGTTAAAACAAATAACAAAGCAGAAAATTGCTAAAATGCTCATAAGCAATGCTTCTGATTGACAGTTTTGCTTCCTATAGTTGTGCAATGTGATGAGATTTAGTTGACAAATCCTGCAAGGCAAAAACTACTGGATTTTGTCTTCATACTGGAGAGATGATGATGTGAAGGGACCATTAAGCAGCTACATTAATAATTTGAAATTAGTTCTTTGCCACCCCTTCTAGAAATACTGATTCAGGTAAACAGAGGTAAATACAGAGCAGCATGTGCTATGTTTGAAGTTAGTTCTGATTAAGAAACTACTTGGGAATAGAACTGATGATTAAATAAACAGTAACATGTTTTGTTGCCTTATATTGTTTAAGGCTTTTTCTTTTTTTAAGAAATGACTCATTCATCCATTCTTCTGACAGAACTTGACTTCATTGGGTTAGGACTGGATGTTGTGTTCTCCCCCTCCCCACCTGTGACTCTGCAATGTTGTGTCACCAGCACATGCCTGAAAAACTTTAACTTTTGAGCTTTCCTTTGCTGTCAGAAACTTGGTGCATATAGAGAATTAGCTGGAAGTAGGATTAATGCTTGTTAGGAAAGCTGTTGACTGTTAGTATGTAATATCAATTTTTTTAATTGATAATTTTAATTTATAAATAATACTTGAATGTCATTTAAACCTAGGTAATTGCTGTGATGGAGTAAATGATGTTTTGGAACATCATCTAGTTCCATGTACATCGTATGTTTAAATCCCAGTTAGTACTGTGCTTATTGGCTAAGCAGATAGTCACATATCACTGTGGCCAGGAGAGAAATGACATTCCCAGTGTGGGACAGTTAGTGATAAAAGCAAGGTTAAAATGCCTTTCTAACAGAAGTAAAGGTTATTAAATAATTGGATAGAGAGGAGGTGTTCAAAGAGAGAAGCAAAGGAAATGAATCTGTACAAATACAAGCCCAAAATCGTGGGATCTTTATAAACTGTTGCTTGACCACATAAATGGAGAGAAACCTTTGGAACAAAAATAAGAAGCATTTATATGCCTGTCTTTCCTTTCTTTTTGGTTCCTCTGTTTATTTAATTTTCAGGTTTCCATCCTGTATTTAGTTTCTTCAGGGTAAATGGTAACCACCCATGGATCCTGTTGCTCTAGGTCCCATGATCATGGTGAGATGGACACCAGTGTAAATGAGCAGTGCCTGGTCTCCTGGTTATGTTGCTCTCAGGATATTGGGATATTCATTCAAAGGATATTGAGTGTTTTCCCACTTCTTTACACAACTCAGTGCTGAAATGAGCAGTTCAGAAAACTATATGAGAAAAGTTTCTGATAACTAGGGTTATCTATTCAAACTTCCTTAGAGGTTCAGGGTGGTGGGGAGAATACTTGAATTCAAAACATTGCCAGAAAATGTGGCACTATATGGAAAATCAGATGTGAAAATCATTGTTATAAGGGAGAGAAATGGGGTTAAGAATGAGTAGAGCAAAGGTAAGTTAGTCACTGTGCAGCTTCAATAACTTGGAGTCAGCTTAATTCTGGAGTAGTTTCAGTCTCGTGGAAAACAATCCTTTATTATTTTTCAGGCATTTGCTTTTTGTAGTGAATCCTGCCGATGTAGCTCAACCAAGAGCAACAGAAGGACCATTATTTATGAACTTCTGTAAGATGTTTCATGTTTTTATCTTTTCTTGTTACAGAGTTTACCCTTGGTAGGGGAATTCACTGTTTCTAAAGAGGATTTGAGGACTGGAAACTGAGATGGAAAATGGTTTCATAGATAATCAGGAAGGGAAGAATGCAGCTACTAAACTAAATTTGATGGTCTTGTGAAAATAAATGTAGTAACAAGTAGCCATCTTTTAATCTTCATTTTTGTGGTGTTATACTAGTCAGTGTTTTAAAAGTAATGTGAAAATCTCAGTTACACATGAATATTTAACTGATATGTGAGCTCTAAAGCTTTGGTTTGTGATTTGTCTCCAAAAATGGTACTTTGAAAGAAAGTATTCTGAAGTGGCAGCTCCCAAGTATGAGTTGAAGCTTAAAATGTTTTTCTTTGCCCTTAGTGGTGTTTTCTCATCAGCTTTATATATATCATTAGTTGTTTTTGCTAGGGTTAATTCAATTTAATTTCAGGAGAGAACAGTTCTCTCAGAAATAACAGCCACTTTCTCAGGGCTCATTTTTTTTTTCAGAATTTAAAAGCAATTTTAAGATTCTATGACATGTTGATGCCACGTGAGAGCAGAGACTGCTGTTTTGCAGGTTCATGTGAGTACAAGGGAGAGGCAAAATGAGGTCAGTCACATCAACATGCTCCTGCTGTAGTTGGCATAACCTGTTCCGCAAGTATGGAGAATAAGGAGAAATAATTTAGGTTAGACTAAATGTGAATCGGGTTTTCTATTCACATCTCTAACGTTTAAACCTTGTATTGATACAATGGAGAGCTAACCTATCCTTTATTAACAGTTTTTCTAATATATGAAAGGATTTTGGTATTTAGTATGAAGAAGTCAGTTTAAACTGTTTTTGCAGAACTGGAGTGTAAATACTGTGAGCTGCTGGCATTGGGATTAATTCCTTGTTTGACTCTGTAACAGCTTTCAGACCTGCAGAGTGTCACTCAGTGCAATGCTCCTGCAGCCCACCTTTATCTTGCGTATCCCTGCCAGATGAGGATCAGCATCTGGGGCATTTGCAGGGTGCAGCAGTGCTGTCACTTCTCCTTTGCCCACAGGGTGACCCACAGGATCGTGCACTGAAGCAAAGGTGTCACTTGGGCACCTTTTCCAGCCATTGGTATCACACCACAGTCCTTTCCTGGCAGTCAGGTACACGTGAATTCAGTGAGTGGATGTCCTAACCCCGGCGTTGCGATGTACAGGCACGTGTTTTATAGACTTCACAGCATGGCTGGAGGTCGAAGGGAACTCTGGAGAAGCTTCTCCTGGAGCAGATTCTACAGGATCATGTCCAGGCAAGTTTTGAATATCTCCAGAGGAGCCTCCACAGCCTCTCTGTGCAATCTGTTCCAGTTCTCTGTCACCTGCAAAGACATTTTCCCTCCTATTCACATGGAACTTCCTGTATTGCACTTTGTGCCTGTTGTCCTTTTTCCTGTTGGTGGGCACCACTGAGAAGATTCTGGCGCAATCCTCTCGATACCTGCCCTTCAAGGTGTATTTTTTCTTTCTCCCAATCTATATGGGAGAGAAGCTTATATCGCTAAGGATCCTAGATTTGGAACTTTGAGCTGGCAGATGCACCTGTAATCCTTAAAGGTCACTTTCTGGGATCTGCTGGCTTTTGTTTTTTAACATTACAGCATGCTTTAAAATTGAGCAATGCCTTTGACTCAAATTTATAAGGTGCTCATCGCAGTTGAGTTTATTTAATAAATAAAAGATTCAATGCTGTGTTGCAAATAGAGAATTTGGAAGCATTTTCTCAAATTGAGTTGCAATACAACAGAGTTTTTGATGCTGCTTTATGAAGTTTGATTACTTTTGTGTCAGTTTACAAAACAGCTTTAACAATTTTTCTTTGTATATTGTACTAGATTCTTCAAATGTTCAGTAAAGTATTTACCTAAAGTAATAGATGTAAGGTTAAAATTTAGTTTGAGATTGGAAGGCTCTGGTTTTGTGGTTTCATTTAAACAATTTGTTTGGTCATGCAGTAGTTCAAAACTCAGTGTTTTTAGGACATTTTAGAATCGTAGCCAGTTTCCTTGCATTATTTGAGTATCAGTGTAAACTGGGAGACCTAAAAATATCTTGGGGCAATAAGCTTCAAATCTGAACTCTAAATCTTATCTGTATTAATGAAAGTACATATTCCACAAAATTGCAAAATGTATGCAAATTAGGTTTAAGACTTATTTTTGATGTTTACATAATTTGTTTTAAAAAGATGGTAAGTACAAGGGAGAGACTAAATTATAAGACAAAACATAATGATAAATTAGCTTAAGTACACTAAACTAAATCAAACACTGACTTATTCCTGTTTAGATATACCAGTAAATACTATAAAACAGTAGTGACCAATGACACAAATTTGGGAAAGCCTATCAACTAGCTTATACCTTGTGAGAAAAAACATATACCTTAATGATAGATTTTGATCCTACATTAAAAGGTAGGATTAGAAATTTAAAGCTTTATTCCTGAGGGATCTACACTATGACTGTTAAACTTTGTATTGGGATCAGACCAAAGCTTCATTTAAACTGTTAGCATCTCTGGTGCTGGCTAACTATGGACCTCAAGGAAGGAATGCAAGAAAAGGGGAAAAATATAGGGATACTTCCACAGGATGCTTTCCTAACCTCTCGCTAGGCGTAGTTCAGACTTCCTGAGCTAGAGCTGTCTTTGTTTTTAGTAGCTGTCAGTGAATGTTTCTTTGGTGAGTTTACCCAGCTGCTGTTTGAACCTATCTAAAATTTGAGGAGTAGCTCGCAGCAAGCCCTTTAATTCTGTAGGTTTCCTCTTCCTGCTTATACAGCATGGCTTGTAACGATTATAAAAATTCCATGATCTTTGGATGGGGGGCAATGGTTGGAACAGCTGATGGGTTTTATCTGTTATTTTTGTAAGACAGTCTAGAAACAGTAGTTGGTCTGTTCAATGTGTGATAAATAAAGCAACCAGAACTTCAGGGAGACCAAAAAAAAAAAACCACCCAAATCAATTTTGCCTTGTCCTGCATCAGTGGCTGATGAATTTTAGAATTCCAGGCAAATTATTAAGTCTGCTTTGAGCAGAGTAAGTGCATAACTTCCAACTCTTGTTAACATAGATATGACTTTATTATTATTTTTTTTTTAATGAATAGGTCATCAAGCTCACACTTAGTAGGCTAAATCCAGAGGAATATACTCTGACAATGTGAATAAAAGTGTTCTGAGAGCTGCTCAGTGTTTTTGGACCATGTGAAGAAACTACAGTATGACTCTCACAGTGGGTCTGTGGGTCATCTTATAGATATTTTAAATTGTGCAAATTGCATCAGCATTTGAGTCAAATTTTTAAAAATTGGAGGATGCTGGCAGTAAGCCAGGAAAAAAAAAAAGAGCTTAATACTTTACACTTAGGATGTGTTCTTCTTACTTTCTTATTGTATAAATTCCTTAAAAATACCTGTAATGCTCCAAAGTTCAGTGTTTGTTTTCAGGATGCAATTAGTGTAGGAAAATCTATTTTTTTAACCTGTTCCTTAAATCCCATCTGCACACAAGAAAGTACCGCTGTAAGCAAAAAGTAAAATCTTCTACCAATGCCTTATAAAGTTGTTCAGTGCCCATCTATTTCCCCAGATGAAATTTAAGATGCTGTCTTATCAGTGGTTGGCTTTATGGAATTTGGCTGAAGTTTGAGCAAATTAATGCAAATCACTTGTGTGGCACAGAATTCCATTTACTTTAGCTTCAAAGACAGTAAAATGAAGCAATTTTTAATTGACTAGGTTAAGTATTTAGTATATGCAAATAGCAGAAGCTTTTGGATACAAGTTGGATTTTTTTTCTACAGTAGAACTTTACAATTTTTATTTTTAAGAAAGTGAATTAGGGTGTCTTACAAACTTCATCCAGTTACATGGTCTAGTGGGAGGTGTTGCTGCCCTTGGCAAGAGGTTGGAACTTGATGATCTGTAAGGTTGCTTCCAACCCACACCATTTTGTGCTTCTGTGTAAGCTCTAATTTTCATTTCTAAAATTCAAGAAAGTAATTTAATTCGTTTATCACTTTATTTTTAAAGTGAAATAATAAAATTTTCTTTTTCAGCAAAGTATTTAGTATGGAGGCCAGAAAAACCTGTAAGAAAATAGAATTTGAAGTGCTTTATCATTTAGTAGGAATGGCTACATAAAATGCACAATGGAAGAGCAAGAAACTGTCAAATACATGAGTGTCAGGCCTTTGGACTGCTATGAACAATCAGTTTCTAAGTTCTGTAACTTTAAAAGCTTTATAAGCTCTTTCCCCTTTCATTCTTGGACAGCAGAAATGGTGATTAAAACAGAAAGGAATAAATGGATTATTGGGGCATCTCCATTAATGAATTTGGAAATAAGATTAATTCTGAGTCTCAATACTTCTTTGCTTTTAAATAGTAAAAGATTCTTAAAAATCCATAAAAAAAAACTTCAGAAGTAATAAATGACCTTTCATTTTTTACATGCAGCTGCATTAAATTATTGATAGATGGTAATTTCTTGGCTGTAAAGATTCCAAAATTGCTCATGATCTGTACACACAGTAGTTTTTTGCCTTAAGATTAATGTGTGTTTATTGTTTTGATTGTGGAAAAAAAAATCCTAAGTGGGTTTTTATGCTATGTTAAAAGAGCATCAGTTTTGCAAAATGAAGCATAAAAATTAGGAAATAATACAGTAAGGGTTATCTCTGTAACTGTGATTTATATCCTTGTGCAGTGAAGAATGAGCTGGCACTAATTGCTGCTTCTGTTCTGTGGGGATGATGCCCTGGAAAGCTGGAGCAGTTCCTTAGCATTGATAAT
This sequence comes from Pycnonotus jocosus, assembly GCA_013400435.1. Lineage (NCBI taxonomy): Eukaryota > Metazoa > Chordata > Aves > Passeriformes > Pycnonotidae > Pycnonotus > Pycnonotus jocosus. The sequence continues at coordinate 16,924 of VWYP01000009.1, forward strand.
TCCATCTCACTGAGTGACTTACCCAGACACCAGGCCTTTGCTAAGGCCTTTTATGGGATCAGTCACACTGTTGATAAGCTCGATATGTGGCTTTCCTCTCTCAAGGGACTTTGTGAATTATCTTCAAGCAGTCAGTTACTGGAATTATGTTTCATGTAGTTCTGCCAAATCTGGCATGTTAAATTAAAGTATTGTGCCAAACAGTGAAATACACTTGTTCTTATTATCTCATAGCATGCAAACAGTGAGGATTTATTCTAGTTCTCCAGACTGAACTTTTGCCAGAAACAGCTACCAAGAATAATGATGGGAATGAGTTGTTTTTCCATTTTTACTCGTCTTGTATCTGACTTGTCATCTCTCCCACTTTCTGTCTTCAGAAAATTACCTTTTATTCTGATAATACCTTGCATTTAATACTTAAATACTCGTGCAGATAGATCTGTTCCTGGCCGTTTTACTCTTTCAATCCCAGAGCTGGTGGTAATGGTTTTCCAAGTTCCTGTTGCAGTTTTGGTAGTCCTTGGTTGTTTTTCTCTGCTGGGTGTCTGTTGACAAGAAATCACCATCCATGGCCACAGCAAACTCTTCTAAAGCAGCAGAGTTCTTACATTGCAGACACACTGGTTTGGCAAAGCCTGCCCCAGATTTTCTGCTAACTGGAATCCATAACCCTGATTCTTTCTAACGGGGAAAAACATTAAATAAATAATGGTTGCTATATCTTTACTGCATTACTGATTAAGATGCTGCATTGTATCTGGTGAAAACCTCAAATGAAGATGCAGAATTAATATTTATGTAAGCTAGGGGCCTTCATACATGGTAGAACACCATGAGAGATTTGTTGTTTTGTTGTAAGTGGTCCGTGTTCTCAATATTTGAATGAAAATCCCTGTTTGTAATTATCAGTTCTTATCACGTGCTCTCTAGAAATGTTTATATCATGCAGTTATTCTGTAGAGGAGTTGCTGCAGAATTTAAGCTTGATTGAATTTTCTAACCAGACATAGTTTATTTGAAAAAAATCTGAATAAAAGATCCCTTCTTGCAATGCTTCCCTTTGAAGGCTGTGTAAAATTTGTTTTGCTTTCTTCAGAGGCTTTATTTAGTGTAGCTTGATTACGTTTTTCCATTCTTTTTGTACTGGCTGTTAGAGGCCATTATATTTTATACATATCAACATGTTGGTATTTAAAGGCTTATTCAAAATTTCCATTCTTGGATCATTATCTGGAAAACCATTGCTACATTTCAGTTATTTACATTTTCCTATTCCTTAAAATTTGGCATTCAATAAAGTCTTAACTAACCTGTAAATAGTCTCCATCAGGATATTTGGAAACCACCCTGTAAGCACTTTCAAGCTTTCTGTTCATTCTGGTTGTCTGAGATAATCAAGAGTGCTACTTTTGTTTTTATAGTAGCATTGCTTGTTTCTAGGCTGGAGTTTAAGTGGATAATAGTACACCATAGGTTGTTAGTTTTTCCCCTTTAGATGCTGAACACAGGAATATGTTGGTCAATAGCTGAGGGAAAGACCTCTTTGATCAAATTGCGTGTGCAATGAATTTTAAGACAGAGACAGTATCTTAAAGTAAGAGATTTTGCTTTTCTGAAAGATTTCCTTCTTATGATGTGAAATAAATCTTGCTGATGAATTGTGTGGTAGCATTTGGTTTTTAATGTATAGCCTCCATGACAGAAATATTATACTCTGTGACAGAGAGTGTTACATAGTAATTGGAAGTTCCATGGCAGGTTTGGAAGACTGGAAATTGTTTTGATTAAGTATTCAATTAAGCAACGACTTAAGTGATCTGAAAGAATAGTTTTTATTTTCATCAAGTTTACCACAAAGTGAGGATGAGTATGAATACCTGCCTGAAGTGAAAATCAGTATTTAACAGAGTTGATTGTTGGTTTTGTTTGAAACCAATTAAATGAATCAGCATTGGTAGACTTGAGAAAATGACAAGTAAAAATGGATTATGGCAAATTTGCTTCTGTAGAACATTAGACAGGAAATTATCCCCATTTTCAATACATTAATGCACTTTCATGGGTGAAAGCTAAATATTTGTAGTATTTTTCTTAAATGTGGAGATCTTTTGTGACACCTTCATTTCTAGTGGTTTTATTGAGGCCATTGTCCTATGAAGGTAAATAGAGATTTTTTTTTGTTGTAGCTTTATTTTTATTAACACTTCCAGGCATAGAGACAATGCTGACAAAAACAGGGTGTCTTTACTCACTCTCTGAGGGACTTGGCCAATCCAGAAAACCATATGTGAACTATAGTAGTAGAAGTGTATTTTTGGTGTACTTTAATGTATACTGCAGGTAATACAAGGCATTTCTGTGGATTAGAAAATGAATTCTAAACTAGAAACATATTTTTATGGGCTTAAAATATAAATAAAATTATCCATTTGCATATAGTTAGTGTAATATTGTTATAGGAAATATATATGGATGGAGAAGAAAATAAATATGATCCTAACTTTCAAATTGCAAGTCTCAACAAAGAAAAAGAAGTTGTCTTCATATGTGTAGTAAAAGTACTGGTAAACTCTGACTTTAGTGTATTTTGTAGTACACTTACAGTACCATAGTTTGGAAACAAATAGTATCCAATATATATAATATGGATGTATTTTGTTTCATAGTACTATGTAAAACTATAACAAAATTTGAGTACTTAATTTATGCATTAAAAGTAGCTGAAGGATGTGATTATATATTCTAGGAAGCATGTATGTTGTATGTTAGAATTAGGGTTGTAAAGACTTCTTGTTTAATCATGGTATGTATAAGATAATTTAATCTCTAGTATCTTCATGCTACCCTTCAGTTTTACTTGTTTGCTCCTGTCACGTAGGGGTTTGTATTTAACGTAATACTTAGATTTTAACATTGTAGAAATAAGGATTGCTATACATTATTGGCCATTAAGTGCTTAGCATCCTGTGAAAATGAAGGAAGATAAAGTGTTATCACAACAGTCACTGAAATTGTGGTTCTTCAAGAACCTTATTTCAGCATAATGAAAGAAATGTAGATAAAGGAACAGAAGTATCTTGTGAAACAGAGAAATGCTCCAAGATGTGCAGCCCAAAAGAAAAGATGTCTTTGAAATGCTAGAAAGAAGCAAAAAGGGTGTATCTTTCTAAGCATAGCTCTTAGGGAATTCAAATTTCTTTTATTGTCCTAGCTGTAATACCAACAGGCCCCTGCTGAAAGTAATTAGGCAGGTAACAAGATGTGATTACTTCTTGATCTTAACAAATCTGCTTCTTTTACAATTATTGTCATCTGCCAGTCTCATCTTTTGTGGGTGTTTCCTGTTATGATTTATCCTAAGCTTCTTTTTGCCTTTGTTCTTGTTTGAGCCTGCTGCTGTAGCCCCTCAGCCCAGAAGGCCAAGTGTATCCTGGGCTGCCCCAAGAGCAGCGTGGGCAGGAGGGTGAGGGAGGGGATTCTGTCTCTCCACTCCGCCTGGAATGCTGTATCCAGCTCTGGGCTCCTCAGCACAGACAGACATGGACCTGTTGGAGCAAGTCCAGAGGAGGCCATCAAGATGCTCAAAGGGCTGGAGCACCTTTCCTTTGAAGGCTGAGAGAGTTGGGAGTGTTGAGCCTGGAGGAGAGAAGGCTCCAGAGAAACCTTGTTTTGTGGCCTTTCAGAATTTAAAGGTGGCTAATAAGGAAGGTGACTTTAGTAGGGCCTCCTGTGATAGCAAAAGGGGTAGTGGTTTTAAACTGAAAAAGAGTCGATTTAGATTGGATGTAAGGAAGATTTGTGTGGTGAGGGTGGTGAGGCACCTAGCACAGGTTGTTGAGAGAATATCTGGATGCCCTGTCCATGAAAGTGGTGGGGCTTGGAGCAACCTGGTCTAGTAAAAGGTGTCCTGTGGCAGTGGGACTGGAAAGAGATAACCTTTAAGATCTCTTCCATTCCAAACCATTCTAAGATTCCAAGACTGAAAGCTCCCTTCCAACCCCAACCATTCTGATTTTATGATTGTTTTAAATCCTTGTGTTCTTCCTGTAATAGGAAAAAAAAAATCATACTTAGAGATGCTGTTTTAGGTCTTGTGTAACAGATTTTCAGCTTTTTATATTCTGTGTATGGTACCTCTACTAGTGTAGCATTATTTCAGTGTACTCCGAAGTTGATCTGCCTGACATATAGCTAGAATGCGTTTAATAACTACAGACTTAATTTCACTTGTAATTAAATTTTATTATAACATTTGAGTACTTTCAGGAAGATTTAAATAAATAGTATGTTAAAGTATGTCTCATGTTAATGTCACTTTCCTCGATGGCTTTTTCTGCTCATGTTTCAGGTTCTTGGATGTTATCAATTAGGATTTTTTAATAAAACACATTTATAAACTTCCATTTAGTAAAATTTTTAGAGTATTTTTCTTAATATTTTTATTTTTTTTGCCACACAGCCTGCGTGTGGCCAGAAAGCTTTTAGGTTGCTGTAGGAAATACTTCACATGCTTTTGAACTCCCCTGTACTTGGGTGATTGTTGAGTGGCCAGATACTGTCACCCTGAGCCGTGCTGCTCATTTATACATAGCATTAATGATTGAAATCTTTTCCTGTCGTTAAGTGATCTCATTATATTGACATTTTTCTGGTTTACAGAAGTTTAGGTTTTTAGCTTTATAAAGTTTCTTGCAATGTGTTCTTGTCATGCTTAAATTTGTTCAAGTACAGAGAAAGATGTTAAGTTGTATGGTTGGCAGTATGCTTTCCGTTCATCATTTTGCTGCATCTTTTTATCAGCCATACTTTTCAAGTGATTAGCAGGGTTCAGAAAAATTGTTGCAGTGTGGCACTGCTATTTAGGACAGCAGTAGATCAGATTGGTATTTTAAATACAATTTTTCCTTGCTTGTAGATCTGTAGCCTGAAAACCAGTCTGAAAAGGCCTGGGCTTGCCTCATACTCTATTCTCTGCTAGGATGGATGTGAATGGTCTGGGGCACCTTGGTTGGTGTTTGAGTTACCCGGTTTTCCCTGGAGGACAGATATATGGGCTTTTCTAAACACTTTGAAATTTGTAGTAAGATCTTCTTTGTGGTATATGATGTAGGGCTTTAAGTTTAGCACATGTTGGGATGTTTTTGTTTATAAACCTCTTTGGTAAGGTGAGGATCACCCTTTCCTATTACTTTTAAGCCCCAGAATAAAGTTAAAAGAAAACAAAGTAAAAAGTCCTAGATCCTATTGTGATTTTCATGGAGCATTCTGTCTTACAGCTTTGGTTATTTATTACTGTTACTCACATAGTTATTTTAAATAGTTAACTAGTAAAAATTGTCCAAAACAAAGAGGAAGTATAAGTGAGTAAGTATGAGTGAATCTGCCATTCACAAGAAGTGTAGCACTCCATGAGTAGGAGATTGCAATTTCTCAGTCTTGCTGAATCATCTGTGCTTGGCTTTCCAAATAAAATTTTAAAAATTACTTTCATGAACAGACAGTTTGAACCTAAGGGTATTGTTGTGTAGGAGTTGTCATGGAAGTTGTAAGGTGGGAATGGACTAGGGAAGGAAGTGATAAAAAATGGAGTACTGGAGAAAGAATAGGACAGAAGGAAGGTGTTGAGCAGGAGGAAATTAGCAAATTTTTGCAGGAACGTAGTCGCAATGTGAGTCAATTAAAGAAAATTTGGATGTGAAGGTGAGTGTAAATCATTGGGAAATCTTTTGCTGAAAAGTAGCAATACCTGTGATGCCTTGAAGTGATAGAAGTGCACAGTGGTTTCACCAGCACTTGTAAAACTTGGATGAAGAGAACCAGCCAGAAAAATATAAGGAGTTTAGGTGGAAAATGAACTACATATGGTTTGCTAGTACGGAAAAAGACAAATGGATTTTGGAATATACAAGTTGTTGCTATGCTCTATTAGAAATGAAGGTAGAGCATTTCAAATTGCAGCTGGCTTTATAGTTGATGTTTAAATGGCAAGACACCCGAGTGTGCAAGTAAGGTTTCCATTAATGACCTTCACAGAGAATGCTTAAGGCAGAAAAAGGGAAACGTCGATGTATCTGAACTTACGGATTTCATTAATGAAAAATTAAGCTCAGTATTGGATAGAATTTAATCAGTCTGAATTGAGATTTGGACACTGAAATCCACGTAAGGCTCAGACAGCAAAAAGTCCTATAAGCTTTTGAAGACTTCCTGGTCATTTTTATAAGTTACATGCTTTATTGTCACCTATGGAAATTTACACTGAATGATGGTCTGAGGTCCCTTCCAACTCAAATTGTGCTATAGCTGTACTTAGTTTGATGGTTTATACCATACTTAGCTTCACTTCCTTAACATGTGCTCAAAAATGCTTGTTCTGGGAAGTGGGCATCTGTCTCCCATCTGTCTCCTACCTACAAACAGGTTTAGGAAGAGACACTTGAGTTCTGGCCCTCTATTCCAGATAAAAGTTCAATGTAGAACAGACTATTTTGTTAATAATGCTCATTTATTTCAAGAGTGCTCTCATGGAGTTCTGGGAGGAGTTGCAGCCTGGACTGCAGCCACCTGGATGGGTCTTGCATCCCAGGGATTGCCATGCATCTACAGAATGGGAATCAGGTTCCAGAGGCTGTTAGGGATTGCTCTCTTCCTTGATCCTGTTGAGCCTGGACCAAGGTGCCATCAGGGACAGAAGTCCTCAGTAGCAAACAGATCCTGACCCTTCATGGCATGTGTGCTTGTGGAGAAATTATGGAATTCTGGAGTTGTGGTACCTATTCACAGAGCTATTTTTTATCCAGCTGTGGTTTGAGAGTGAATATTCTTAGATTTGGTAGGAGGTGGTTTGGAACCAGTTTGTACCCCCCTGCCGGAATGTCCCACACATCTATGGTGGCATGGATTGGGAATAGTATTATCTTACTGGTGTGGAATCATCAGAGGAAAGAAAATTATTAGAGGCAAAGACAGAATAAATTTAATGAGCTGGTGTGACACTGGAAGACAAGAGACCACTATGAAGAATAAAGGGGGGGTTTTTTTTTGGTGGTTTAATTCTCCAGAATACTGGCTCCTTCTAAAAGCTGCTCTGTTGTTGTTAACTCAAATTTCTTTTGAGATGCTACAATTTAAAAATCATTGGGTAGTGTATTTCATAGTCAAACATGCTGTAATTAATGCTTTTAGTCTGATTTATAACAGCGTGTATTTTTCATTTAATTTTAAAAGTTTACCTTGTGCATGGTATCTCTTTTTTCCTTTCCTATTTAAATACATGTTTCATTTACTGTCTGCAGATTTTACTTCAGTGCTGACTATGTGAAATCTTACTTGCTGTGATTTGAATTGTGGCATCATAAATTAAAGTACTGAGAGGCTACCAATTCTGTTTTCCTGCCTGGGCAATGTACTGCTGAGAAAGTAAAACAAATTTAACAAATACAGAAATTTAAAATGCATAGGTTTCTGGGCTGTTAACATAATTTTTGAATGTGAGTATTGAAGTAGAGATCTTCTCTTCAGTATATTGATGTTGGAAAATGAAGAGACTGTGTGGTGGCTGAATTTCCATTGACACTTTTTTTGCCATTTCTAGCAGTACTTACTTTAAACATTGAGTGTTTCGCCCCTGTTATTTCAACTGTTCCTTGAAAATGACCATTTCAAATCAATATTAAAGCTGCATGTCTCATGCTGGCCTGTCACGTGATAGTGTCTTTTATTTTCACTTTTAAAGTTGCTGATCACAGTGGAAAATAACTTTAAATACATTTTTAGGTATTTTATTATATCTGTAGGTATTTTTACAGCTTAACTCTCTTAAGAGGTGCAAAAGAAGAAACTGGTTTTTCAAGTACTGCTTTAATCTTTGCTTTCAAGTACTATTTTTTCCTTTGCTATTTATTTAAATAATAATGCTTAGTTCAGAAATGCTACTTCTGGGTTTTGTGTATTTGTAGATAAAAAGCATTTAAAGGAGGCTTCATAACGAAAAAAGTTTTTTTGTTTCATGATAAAAACAGTTTAAAAATGGTTTATGAATAGAGTCCATATAGATACAAATTAAAAAACATAATACTTACAACTTTATTTTTGTAGCTCATGGAGGAGAAAAAATGTTTAGTGACTATTACAAGATAGTCAATCAGTGTTAAGATGTAGCTTTTCTTTCTGTTACTTAACTGTGAATTTATATGTTAATTTGTGTCATAATTTAGTAAATTGTAGGGAATTATTGAAAGCTTAAAATTATTGGGGAAAAAAAGGCTCCTTCTTGGAGAAACGCCTTGGAATTTCAGTGTTTAAGCAATGTGGAATTTTTAGTGATTCAACTTAGTTTAATTTATCTCAGCAAAGTACCCATGAAATAATTTTTAATAAATCAAATTCAAACATGTGCTGGAACATTTGCCAAGATTATAGGGTAGTATGAGCTACTGCTGCTTTAGACATAATGCTAAAATTCAGAAAAGAAATTTTATATAATTTTTATTACAGCAGGAAAATATTTTTGTGGAAAATTAGTACTTAAGCAGCCTATTTTTCATTTTCTACAAATGTTGTCATGAAGAAGAGATGTGGCCTCACTGATTCTTCCATTATTCACTCATTCTTACCATTTCTCCTCAAAGAAACTGATGCCACCTTAGGTTATTCTTACTGAATTTTGAGTATTAAATGCTATTGCAGGGGTACTATGTATCAAAAGCTGTTGGTTCTGTTTCTAAAAGGAGCATAGTTACTCTAAGTACTATTTTATTGGAAATATGCGATGTTGAATGTCTGAAAGCACTGTTTGAGTATTAGGCTGATTTTGTTGTGGATTCTGAGAGACAGGATCCTTCTGTTACTCCAACAGAAGTCACTGCCTGATACATACTCCCTTGTTCTGGAATCTGAACAGCAGCTTAATGTGTGTTCTGTTGCTTACAAGTTATACAGAAAGTAGTGTGGCTAATTGAAATTAGAAACAAATTTAGCAAATAAAATTTTATAAAGATTCTCTGGGTGCAATATCAGAAACAGGATGAACAGATCAAATAATTTTAAAATGTAATTCTCTTTAGGGGCACTTTCCAATCTCAACATAGTAAGAAAAATTTGTTAAAGTTGTAACATTATTGAACTTATTAAATAGTTGTGTAAATTTTTCAAATCAGAAATCATACGGCTGAAGTGATTTCAGGCAGCTGCAGCTGTTTGGGGGAGTGTCCTTTGGTGCAGCTGAGAAGTAGCACAGGAGTGTGTATGGAATAGCTGAGGAAGCAGCTCTGTTATTTTAGAGTTAATCCTAAAATAAGGTCACCTTGGAAATAATTTTGTTCTTGTGCTTTAATCAGGTTTTGTGTTGTTTTTGTTTTTTGGGGTTTTTTTTGGTAGGCTAGAGGTGTAAATAATAAGAAATTGATATTATTTTAAAAACTAAAATAAGCATCTAATATAGATGAAGAGCCCTAGTAAAAATCACTATGCAGGTCTGCATCATTTTATATTTCCTGGGGTCATTTATTATACTTTACATATTTTAATGTGATATAATTCAAACACTATTTTCCTTGTTATTATAAAATTTTAAATATGGCTTTTGAAATCATAATTTTTGATACAAAGCAGAATGGCAGAACAGCAGAACTAAATTAAGGCTTTTTTGGAATCTGAAGTCTATAAAGCTGCTTTTTGGGCAGTTGATTCCTCCTCTGGGGTTTCTGAGAGGCTGGGTGCTGTAAGCAGGCACATTTAGTCCGGATACGGTGAGCTCAAACAACTTTCAGAGTAAAGTGTGCACTTTGAGGTATGGGAGGAATAGTTCATTTTCCATTGTGAACTGCCAGGCAAGTCGAATTCCGAACGAAGAATGTTATTAGTTATACGTAATTTAAAAGTAGTCTGAAAAGCAGCAGCACATTTGCATGATCTAGATGTGAATGTAAGTATGTAGTTTTAAGCAGTGTCCTTTTCTGAACAGAGTTAAACCAAGAACCTGTAATCTGTTGTAAGTTCAGCTCAAGGCAGCTTGCTAGAAGTTAAATAACATTAATGTTTTCGTTGGAGCTCGTGTTGAAGAGGTATTATTTTAAACAAAAAATGAAGTCTACAGCTATCTGGTTGTGAATGTCTCTCAATTACAGTGGCGTCCGTGGATCTTGGATCTGAATGAAGATTTGGCTAGAAATTCTCCACATCCTTAGTCTGTGTTTTCCTCTGAATAAGAAACAGCATGTGTGAATTACATTTGCTATAATCCGCGCCATACAGGAGGCTAAAAATTTCTGTGAAAAATGATTATGCATGGTTGAAAACAATTCTGATTGAGGTGGATAAATGTCTTTTTAGTTTAGCTAGTTAGGAATTAGAGATATTTTGAGAAATATTGCCGAGTGGCCAACATTTTAATATTTAGCTAAACACAAACCTATGAATACGAAGTAACTCTGCCGTTGCAGACAATCACATTCCAACGGTGGTGTAACTTCCTGCATTTAACCGAACATGAAACATTATTCAGTGAAAAGGAAAAATACTCTTTTTCCTGAGTGTGCTACCCAAGCAATTAGAATGAAATGCTACTACTGTAAAGTGGGGAGTTACTGAATGAGATAATCTGTATTTAAGCTTTCCATAATACAAGCCTACAGAATAAAAACATGTTCTCTTCTGCATCAACTTAATATATTTTTACAGTTGTAGCTACCAGATTTATGAAGAGGCTTCTCCTGCTTTCACAAAAACAGAACATTTTTGTGTGTTGTGGAAATAAATTTCAGTTTAACTGCTGAACGTGCAGAGATGCTCACAGTGTTTTCAAAGGAGTTACGAGCTCCAAAGACATACCTGGGTCCTCACTTCCCAGTTTCTGTCAAAACAAAGAAACTTTTTCCCATTGCTGCACATATATGAAAACTACCACACTGAAATGATGGCTGTGGGGACTTTTGCAGGGGAAAAGGTAGAGCTCAGTGGAAAACTACCTATTTGTAAAACTTCTGAACAATGAGTAGTTTTGTAAAATGCAACAACATTAGTAACTTCCAATACATTACTGATAGACTGGAGTCAGAATATAGTTAAGACACAAAATTATTGTTATATATTTAGTGCCTCATTTCCAGTTTCTCGTTTGACCTTAATGTGGAAATTCCGTCAACTATTATAACTAAAAATGGCATTTTCTTGGTTTCTCATTTGGAACTGAGAGAAAGACTGACTGCATCTTACAGAAGATAAGTAATATTCTGTGTGCACAAAGTTTAGCTTAGTTTTATTTTTAAAGTTAACATTATGAATAAACTAATGAAATTATACTGTGTTCATAATTCCTATTTATAGAAAAAAATAAGTGAATTTGTCTTTGTTCATACGAAACCACTTAAAGGAAAGATGAAATCCAGTTTGTAAATGTCCAGTTCGGGTTGTTAGCTGAAGAGAATCCTGAAGGAAAAGAAAGTACTACTTAGCTTCAATTCTAATTCATGCAGAAATGTTCCTTCTCAGATATTCCTTTTGAATTAAAAAGGCTAAATTGCAGCTTTGACTGCAATTATCAGTAGATCTTGGCTACTACATCAATGAAGGCTGTCATGAGTGAGAGACCACTATCTAAGAATTGGAAAATCTGTTGTGAATAAATCCTACACAAACTCATGTAAAAGAAACGCAGAGAAAATATTCATTCTAGTGAAAAAATATAATTTTCAAGGTGCTGTTTCCTTGTCTCCCAGCAAATTAGAGAGGTCAAACTGCTGGCAGCTTGTAAAACAGAAACAGCCCATGGCCTCACATAAAAATGCAGCAAGTTACTGCTTATATCCCACCTTTGCATTTCAACCAAGAACTAACTGCTGTTTGTAATTTTAAAAATAGAAGTCTGTTTACTTTGATTAAGCAATCTTGTGAGCTGCAAATATTTTTGACCTTCCCACACCTCTCCCATATTTTTTTTTTCTTTTGTCTTGGGCAGAAGTAATGAATCTCATGGATTGTATCTGGCTTTTCAGTGGGCTATAATATAATTTACTTTACTGACTGATTCCCTTCCAGACATCTACATGATTTGAAAACCTTGGATTATGGTGTTTGAGATACAAACTGTCTGCTTTTTACTTGTCACAGAAAACTACTTGTCAGTTAAGCCACAAACTCATATAAATAAGACTTTGGTCCTAGAGCAACATATTTCTTAACAGATCTTTGAAAGTATGAGTTCAAAAGCTCAGTTTTGCCGAAGTTCTGACTTACTTAAGCTTTATGTGTCTAATAGGAGAAAGTATTTTTTTAATGGAATTTGTAAAGACAAATAGGAAAAGAGAAATAGGGGATCTGTTATTTCATTACTGAAAGAACAACTCTAGCATAAGTGAGAAGAAATAAGAAATGAGTAAATGCATGAGGAATTAGTTGAGTACAGATTTTAATATAGATGACATCATGCCTAGTATTTAGTCAGGGTTTACTTAACATGTACTATGTTAAAGCTGTGACTTTTAAATAATATAAAATATTGTCATACCTTATCTAGGCATTTCTCTAAGTATTTTGTAAAACCAGACAGAAATAGTATAGTTAAGTGATTGCATGTCTTTATCGCTCTTGTCTCTTTTTATTTTTAAGTACTAATTTCTGCTTCATTAGAACTGATCTGTACTTTCACACTGCATTAGACATTAAATATGCCCTACAATTTTCACCCCCCTCAAGGAAGCAACCAACCCAGCAGTTCGCTGACTGTACCAACATTTTAACAAAATGCGTATTTCAGTGTTTCTGCTATTGCACTTGTTCCATGTCTCCATGGCACTCCTTCCTGTGTGGCAGAAAGATGCCTATCATTAAATACCAAGAAAATCAGCCAAATATTAATTTTGCTTCATCCTGTGCAATATTTCTTGTCATTCAATTGGATATTCTAGCATGTTCTTACTGACCTAAAAAGTACATGATTCAACCTCACTTAGGAAACTTGTGTTTCTTAAATGATCTAAAACTGCAGGAACACATCCATGTGTTAATCTAAATAACCCAGCTGTGGTGTCAGGGAGACTTGGATCAGCACTGTTGCCTGAATTTGGGTCCCTTAACCTGCTGTGGTTCCTCTGGTTCAGTATCTCTTTCACTCTGCAACTATTTGAGTTGGTATTTCCCATATGAAGAGATGTCCTGAGTAACAGCTGATTGCACCCACCCAGCGGAGGGGTTTCAGCTGGGCAGTGGAATGCTCAGTGTTTGATCCCTGTGGAGATTCTTGAGCTTGAGGCTCTTGGGGTGTTGCAGGAGCTTTCTGTGGCAGCTCAGAGATCTGTGACACCTCTTGGTGCTCCAGGACTAGGGAGCGGAGTTGAAATGGTTACCTTGATTAAAACAGAGACAGTATTAAAAGAAAGTGAGGGAAAGCATCTGCTGTATGAGGAATGGGACTGTGCTGGAGAAAAGACAATATATGAAGTTGCTGAACCAAAAAGAATTGTAGCAGAATGTACTTCCCTCCATGACATGAAGGAATAACCCAGAATTTTGGCTTAACCCTGGATTCTTAATTTTTTTTTTTCTCTAAGTGATTATATGTGAAAGCTGGAGAGTGCCTGTAAGTGGTGAGGCATGGATTGGTAGAGCAAGGACCACACTTTGCTGGATGAGGGGGTTAAAACTGAGATGGGAAGACAATGACATGGCATCAGGGCCTTGTTGACCAGCTGATACAGAGAGCATTGAATAAGCATTGAATACTTGTCTGTTAAGACAAGTAGCCCATCTTCAGACTGACATTTCCATAGTTATGAATGCAGGCTTTTGTGACTCTGCATGTTGTTTAATGCAGTTTTTGTGTGTAGTTTTATTTGTTTGTGTTGTGGTAGCACTCAAAGAGCCCAGTCATGGAGATGATGGCTTTATGCAGATGGGAAGACAGACCCTGTTCCTCAAGGATTGTACCCTGAGCCCTGCCATGGAACAAATGCTTTGTGGGAAAGTAGTTCCTTTTTGAGAGGGTGGGTGAGCTCACATGGCTCAAATTGAACAAAATCTGATTAGGTAGCAGGGGTTTGTCCCTAAGAACAAGCTCAACTTCAACCCTTGGAGCTTTGCCAGTACCCTTGGAGCTTCTCCTTGTTTGCTGTTACAGACCTGTGGTGGCTTCGAAGGACTAGAGTCCAAATTGTTCTGCATCCGAGTTTGCTAGTGAAGAAGAGCTTGTTTGTTTTTAGGATAGCATCTTGTTAAAATTAGGAAATCCATGCCTACTGCCTGTTGTTAGTGGCAGTGCTGTTTCCTGTCATACATCACGAATACCAGGAATGCACGTTCCAGTGCATCAAATTAAGGAAATAATTTATTATATAGGAGGTACGGCAATGTTCAGCACCAAAGAGCTCTTCAGTGCAACGTATGAATTTCATTTATTCAGCTCTTTTCGATTTAGCTACAGAACTGTCCTGCTGCATCTCAAGAATCTGCTCAGGAAATTTTGAAAAGTGTTCAAGGAAAACTGTACAGCTTACTTTCTTAAACTGTAAATATTGCTGACAGATACTGCATCCGGAGAAAGGACCAATTCCTGGTTTTAAGCAGCCGTATTTCTAGAAGCCAAATGTCTGACTATTCCTATACAAATTAAGATTTCTCTTGACTTTTTTTTTTAATTGTTTAGGGGGATTTGAATGATGTAATTTGAAGGAATTAAATATTTTCCTTCTTAAAAAATAACAAGAAAAAAGGGGTTTTTTTACAAATTATGTATTTCATTAAGAAACCTCCCTGAAAAATGAATTGGAAAACCCAATGCCTACCCTGGTTCTACACCATATTATCTCCCCAAATTCCCACTAAGAAATAAGGCAGACTTGAAACATTTTCCTTACTCTTTAATATTTCCAGTGGCATCTCACTTTTTTACCCTTCTGCTATGTTATTTCTTCTAAATGATATTTTTGTAGTTAAGATAAAGATTTGATGCTTCCTACATATATCCTCATACTGTTTTGTGTGAGTTGTATAAATTTTTGCACCGTGCAGATTGAGTGTATAATTCACTTAAATACAGACTGTAGATGAAAACATTTTCTTGTTGAGTACATTATGGTTAGGGGGATCAAACATTTCTTTCTCTGGGTTCAGTGGGCTTAGGCTGTATCTTCTACTATCTCTCTTTTTTTTTTAAATAATGTACAAGGTTGTGGTTTGCAAATGCAGTTCATCCTTTAAACTCATATTAATGGATGAGCAAACCATTGATTGTCTGTTAAATTTATTTTTTGTGTGCCTTAGTCCTGAAGATGACCTTCAAGAAAACCACGTATTTAAATATTATTCTTAATGTAAGTGCAAAAGGCACTTAAATTCAGAAGAGGTAGATATTAGTAAGCTGGATGGAGGACTTATTTTAAAAGAAAATTAAATTATTACTTTAAATAAATGTAATCAAACATTTATTAGTACTCCTGCTATTATTTGCATCTCTCAAATAATTTTTTTTCCTTTAAAGTCTGTGCATAATATTGTAAAACGCTTTTGGGTGGCAGGTGCAGTTAACCACATCACAGTATTCCAGTTCTATATTTACAGCAGGAGTTTTCCTAGTTAAAATTACACTTTGCAAACAGTTTAAATTTTAAACTAATATTTTTCTTCTAATGAGCAGTTGGGAAACTTCCATCACAAAGCACATTATCTAATGAAAAATACCTGTATAACAAAATGTTTCTGAAGCAAAGCAATTACCGAGTGACCCTGCTGCTCCCCACAAGCAAAGAAATTGCTACAGGTTGTTCTATAGAAACACAGTGTGATGTGTACACCAGCTTATTCTTAATTATTAAGAAAAGGTTCTGTAATTTATTTTTATTTATGCAGGACATAATTTTCAGTTGAAAATATTAGATAGTTTAAAAAAATACAAACTAGCCTCCATAGATCAACACTAAAAATAAAATAAACCATGTAAGACCCCCTTGATATAAAAGATCTTCAAGTCAGGCTAAATAAGAGATAAGTGCCAATTGGTAATTTCATTTTAAATGGATGTAAACCAAGAGTACAAAATTGCTGTGGTCCCTTCTCAAAGTAAGGCTTGGGACCTGTCCCCATGGCTGTAGCCAGGAGCCTTCACAAGCTCATGGTCCCAGTTCTGCTGTTGTTCCTTCCTGAGCCTTCAGCTCCAAGCCTGGGAATTCTTACCTGTGTCACACAGCAATGGGGAATTCAGTACAAGAGCATTTTTAACTTTTCCAGGTTTTTTGGGGCTGAAAAAAATTATTCTGGATCTGCTTTAATCACAGTGTCCTACTGGCAGAAACATGCAGTATTTCAGTTCTAGTGAATTAGAAAGAAAGGTATTACCAAGTCAACAGCAAAAACATCAAAGAGAGAATTTAACGTGTAGTTTTCATCCAGTGTGTCATGGCCTGTTGGACAAATTTTTATTTCAATAAACTGGCTGAGTTGGTCTTATCTCCAGCTTGTTTTTATATAATGTACATGACAAAGTACACATATGTCTGTGATTCACTCAGGGTTAATAGGAAATACACAAAATGTCAAGGCAGGCAAAACTACAGAACTATATGGAACTGTTTTAAAAACAAATATATAATAAGTAAATAAAATTGGTAGAAATTTTACTTATAAATATATAGAAGTAAATATATGCCCATGCTGCCTCCAAACTGTATGGTTAATAAAGCTTGCAGTAAGTTACCTCTGTACCAAAAGAAATTAAGCCCAAACTGAGTTGTATGTATCCAAAATAAATTGTATATAATTTTAGCTTGTTTTTATCTGCAAGGGAAAGAAAAGATAAAATATTTTTTTCTCTTCATCCTTTATACTTTATAAAGCATATACATATAAGAAAAATTGATGTGAACTCATGGATTACTGATTTATTATTATTATTAATTTTTTAAAAGTCTGTTATATTGGAAAGGTTCGGGTTTCTAGTGTTAAACCACTGATAAAACAGTCTATTGCTGTGGACCATATTTGATCAAAAGGAATTATTACCTGTTTCTACTTTCAGTTGCATTTATGTCAGGATAAAATAGTTCACAAATACCACTTGAAATAGATATTTTTCTTAGTGAGCTCACTTGAATTTACACAGGCCAGGGCTGAAATCTCAGCTCCAGTCACTTTAAACTCCCATCAAATTCCTTGGGATCCAGAATTTTTTCAAGAAGTGTACTTCAGGCGAAAAAATATTGACATTTCCTTCAGGTTTCCAGACTTTTGATGTTCATTGAAAAAAAGTGTAATCACATTTGCTGACATGTCTACTGTTACCTTAAACTAGATGATACTTTGTCATTATGTGCTGTGTTTCTTGAAAGAAATCCATGTAAAAATATGATATTATTGGACTTCTTTAGCGTTTAATAGAAATATGTGCATAAAGCTTCAAATATGCAAAAGTAGAATTGTGAAGGGTTGGATTATTTTGAAATGACCTGTGAAAATAGGGGGAGGGAAAGAATAATTTGTACATCTCATTTGCTGATGGCCATTAAAATAATTTTGTCCAAAGGTAATGTGCCTTAGAGTATTTGAAATGAAACACACTAATGCAAGAGGATATCTAAGGTGAAAGATGTTTGTGTAATGCTAAACATAACCAAAGAAGCTGTGGTTTGAGCAAAGGTACCATGCTCTATTTTATCAAGTGCCAGAAGTTGCATAATGAAAGTCTTTCAGTTTAAAAAAAAAAATATAAGTAAAGAAAACACAAAAATGCCACCCAGCTGGTAGAGATCTTCCTAATTTTTACCTGATTGTATTTCTGAAGAAATATGGCAAGGCCCTCGTAAATTTTCAACATGAACTGCATTTTTGTTGCCAATTTCCATATCCTTTTAAAAGTGCTGAAGCGTGCATTTGCTATTTATGTTTGCAGTAGACTGAGTACACTTTTACTATTTGTGGTTTCAGAAATTGGAAACAACCAAACAGTGGTGCTATGGTCTAAAAAAATAAATTTTAAACAGCTGTGGGACAGTATTTTTAGAATGGTAGGAGTCCTTCTGAAGACAGACTGGTAACTGTGTCTCTGTGCACAGGAAAGGTGCAGAGGAGGTGATGAAGTCCAAATTGTGTTGACTTCACACCTTTGGCTGCATTGTCTGGGATAATCAGACTGGGACAAATAGAGTTACTTGCAGGGATAACCTCATTCCTGTATTTTCATGCTACCTGTATGGATATTTGAGTGGTTTTAAGCAGTTCTAGTATCATGTTGGTATATCCAGTTAACTGTTCATTATAAATGTGACACAAGATAGATAACTAACTATAGTCTTATCTGTAGGGGTAATAAATGGTTGTAGTAGACAGAAAATTGTAATTCTTCCTAATATTGGCATGCCAGTTCTGTGTGTTCCCTGAATGTATCCTGTACAGTGAATTATTTAGCCAGCTACAGCAGTGTTTAATACTTTTAGTTATTTGATTAAAATAGATATGTGTAATTTCTTTGCCACTTGAATGGTGAATGTGGTCCTTCCACAGGAAATTCCATACTACTCTTCGGATACAGTGCTCAGAAAACAACCAGTCATTCCTGTTTTTCTTAGTTAAGAAGAAAACCCTCCGCCTTTTAATATTTTTGTATTGCAACATTTCAGAAATAGCAGAAGTTTTGCTTTTACTCAACCTAAGTAATTAATTAAATCACATAATTAGTTTAGATTATAAACCTGGAAAGTATTCAAAATGATCACACGGTTTAACCCTCTGTACAAGTGTGTCCTTGTAATTTGGCAGCTCCTTTGTGGAGGCTGATGAATTTGGTAACTTAAATCATAATGTGTACCATGGTTTGCTAATTTAATTAATTGCTACTTTTGATTTTAGCTGCAGCCAGTTGTTGATTGTAGAGCTTTTGATCTAGCTTTTCATTGATGTAAAGTGTAATTACATAATATAAATTTAAAATCAAAGGAATTCTGACTTACAATGGGTTTTTTAAGTTCAGTTCTTCCTAGAACTCAAATTAGAACTATATAACCATTTCAAATGCTGCAAAATCATTTTCCAATGAACAGAAGAAATACAATTATTCTTCCAGTCTCAGCTATGACATTGAGTTCTGTTCTGTCATTGTGCTGTGCTGGCTGCTGGGAGCACTTTTTGCCCTCACCTTGCAGCCTCGTTGGTTATTGACTTTCTTCTTTGTAGTCCTGAGTCATGTCAAGTTGTTGGCTTTTGCATCCAACCTTCCTGCTTTGGTTTCAGGTGAACATCATGGGATGGTTTCGGTTGAAAGGGACCTTAGAGATGATTTTGTCAAACCCCCTGCCTTGGGCAGGGTCACTTTCCACTGGTCCAGGGTAGACCAAGGCCCCATCCAGACTGGCCTAGGGCACTTCCAGGGGTGGGATATTTGTATTTCAATGCAAATTCTACATAAGTAATTTGTCTGAACATATGATCTATTTGTTGTATTTTGGGATCTGTTGGTAAATGTGTAGTTTTTACAGCATAATTATGTTTAAATGTACAAATAGCAAGCAGTGATCGTGTTGGAATGGTCATGTGCATGATTACACTCAACCAAGAGTAAAAATAAAGCATACGGCGGTTACTCTCTGAGGTTGTGAATAACCTTACTGTAATAAAATACAAAATACTGTAATAAAATAAAAGAATGATATGCCCTTTAAAAAAAAATGTGCAGATCAATTTAATATAAGTTTCAAATTCAGAGTATGAATGGCACTTCATCTCCAGAAAATACACTGTGTGTTCAATGAATATTTGCTGTCCATGCAAGATGAAAGGATCAGTTAATTTTTTTACTTTTTCTCTATAAGAAGTAGAGGAAGATACTGTACTCCCTTGTCTGAGTTACAGCACTTTGATAAAGTTATTTTTCTGAAAAGTTTCCCTGAGTACGTTCTTGGAGGAAACAATTCTATGTTCAAATGTGTTTCAACTAGAAAAGGATAAACTGTGAGTAGAGTTAGGTAGTGTCTCATTTCCATCATAGTTTTATTACCCACATCACCACTAAAAATTGATAAAATAATGTTTCTTTCTACATGGCCTTCAGGCAGTGCATGTATTTTTTTCATGTTCTGTCTATCAAAGAACTCTGGTGCCAAAAAAAAAAAAAAATTAGACATAAACTTGACAGTTGTGTGTTGAATTTGATTTTTCAACAAACCTTCTGATTCAGGTCCATTAAATCCTTATTGTTGTCCCAAAATTATTAAAATTTAAAAAAAGCCCTCATTTTTATAAAGTGTGTGTTATCTATCACAAGATGATCAATGTATGTATGTATATCTATGCAAACACTGTGCTACTGAGATGTAAATAATTTTAAATGAAAAGTGTTGTAACAGTATGTTAGTAATAAAACACAAGGAAAATTTTAATTAAAAGAGAATATAAATTATTCACAAATAGAAATTAATTAATGAAAAGGCTCCATAAAACCTTTTTGATAGTAATTAATGTCAATAATGGTTTTCCATAAAAGTGAAAACCATATTTAGTATCAGGTAAGTATTTTGTATACCGGCCTTAGAGCTGATTTTGACAAAATGTTTTTGCTGCCTTTTGAGGAAGTTGTGTTAATGCAATTTTCATGACCTTTCAGATGGTCAAATATAAAAATACAGATTTTGGGGAGATTAATTTCAGAACAGCTGTGTTTTGGCTGCTCTTTGAATTATGTTAATTTGTGCTCAGACTTGAATGCCAAAATCCAGACATTCTTGAATTCTGTGGACCGACAACTGAAGTTGGATCTTGAGTTAGAAATGTATTTTAAAAATGGCAGTGTTCCTCCTGTGTAAAGGGAATAGCTGTTAATTGATACTTAAAAAAACCCCCACCAACTGTATTTTTCAGTAAATTGGTATATGCCCTAGTTTAGGAAAAAAAAAATTAAATATACTTAAATATAACAAAACAAACTTTTCTGTTGATACGGCATTCCTGTTGTGTTATGTTCTGTTTGACAAGGTTTAAGAGCAAGGTTCATCTTATACTCCGTGAAAATCTGATTGTTTTATCATGTCACTGCTTCAAAAGAAAGATTTACACTAACTCAGCAGAAACTCTAGTACTGTTTACATAATATATGCTCTACTCCTAATTATAATTGCCAATTAGGTTCATAGCTCATATTTAGATTTCTGTCAGAGAAAATTGGTATCTTAATAGGATGTGTATATTTTAGATAAATGTGTGAATATCAGTTATTATTCAAGGTAATGCTTATGACAAATGGATTTTATCCCATATTTAGAAATAAGGCAGAACTGCAGCAGTTTGCCAGATGTGCGATCCTGACAGTGACCCTTTACTTGGATTAGGTGTTAAAACTTGACTCCCTGTGTTTGCCAAGGAGGTGTTCTGATCCTGTAACTCAGCTCATCTGATTTGGTCTGGGTCTGCCTTCAGTTTAGGCACAAAGCTGACCCCTACTTCTCTCTTCATAAAGATAAGAATTGTTGCAGTGACTGAAAATTGATTATTCTATATGATGTTATATTCACGTGATTTTTACATGGGTAGCTTCAGAAATGTGTTTATTCTTGGCACAATCTGATGAATGCTAATCTGTAGGGGAGTTAACCACAATTTTTTAGGGTTTTTTAAGGGCCCTATGTTGGTCCCCACTCATTAAATACAAAGCATTCTATGAAGTCAATAAACGTATCTCTAAATTTAGAAAGGTGTTTAGGAATCATTTTAATCTTGCATCTTAGAAAGGGTCTCAGCTTCAAGGACCTCAGTTAGACCCACCATCGTTTCTTCTGGAAGGAGTGCTGTTTTCTTTGGTCCAGAGGACTTCCTCTTTAAATTTCTGTGCTTTGACCAGTTAAAATGTCTTTGTGTGGTCTGATGCCTGAGGGTTTGGAGAAAAAAAAAAAAAAAAAAAAAGAAAAAAAACTTTGCTTTTTTTTTTTTTTCTTCCAGTGAAATAGCAACTACAGACATCTCTTTTCCATTCCCATCTTTTTAGTTACTTGTAATTTTTACCCAGATACCTGGTCATACATGGGACTTTCAGGATCATTTTTCATAGCAAGCAATCCTTCTTGGGTTAAATGAGTACCTGGTATGATAACAGCAAAAATGAAAGAAACCTTTAATGCACAGAAGTGTTTCTATAGTTCTATCAGAGCCTTGTTTTAACATTTGAAACCAAATTGTAATTTGATTTGTGTTAGATTTGGTGAGATAGGGTCCTATCTTCCTCAGTTCTAAAAGTCAAATGAACCAACCTCCCTGCCCAGCACTCTCTCTCCTAAACATCTCACTGGTGAGCACCCCTGAGCACAGCTTGTGGTTTGGTACTGGAGTGCAGGAGCAGAAATCACAGAATCGTTTAGCTTGGAAAGGATCTTTAAATCCCCAAGGTCCAGCCTCTAACCCAGCACTGCCAGCTTTGTCACTGATGTCCCCAAGTGCCTTGTGCAGGCTCCTGACCCTGCACCGAACTTCCCATGGTGATCAGGCTGCAGCTTTACACAAGTGGTAATTGATATGCTGAGATAATAAGGTAGTGACAAAGGACAAGATGGTATATTCAGCATTGCTGGTGATTGTAATTTTGAGTACATTTTTCAGGTCTGTCACAGTTTACCTGTGTCTCTAAGATAACTTTATATGTATATGAAAAGCACTACTTAAAAATTAGATGGCATGTGACACTCATGCCTTATAACTTACAGAAAACATCAAAGTGTGATTAAGGGACATAATTATTCACTTTTATTACTGAATATTGAAATTCTTTTTCATGCAGGGTTGTTGTAACTAAGGTTTTCCATTCTGGCATGGTGTGCTAGGAGGTGGAGATTATGCAGCTACACTGTTTTACTAATGACAACTAAGATAATGGAAATATTTTAACCATATTTTAGTTGTGCTAAGGAGACTGTAGCAATTGGAAAGGTGCAAGTATTGGGTCTTGCTCTGGATCTCTGAGAAGATCACTATGGCAAGAGAGACTGCTGGGCACTGGAGCTGACAAGTTGGGAATCGCTTTCATCTGCCTTGTAGCAGTGATGGTTTTAACCAGAGTGTTACTGAGGCTGAAAAATAAGAATGGTTGCATAGCAGGAATGTAAAGGGAGTCTTAAGAATCATTTGTTACTTTATACTGAATTTGAGGGGGGTTTTTTTGCATCCCCTAATAGCCTTACTAATTAGTCACATGGCCCATTTCCAAAACTTTGATTGAAATAAATTAGGTGACTTGAGTGATCATTGAATACTTAGAGAGATTGATTTAGGTGAAGCAGGATTTCTACGGAGAAGTGATTTGTTACAGAAACATAGCTAATTACAAATGAAAAGCTTTTAAGTGTTTAAGTTCTTCAAGCCTTCTCTAGTTGATGATACATGATGAGTGGTGCAGATTATGGGCTGAGGATAAAGATCTTCTTGAGGAACTGTTCTGAGTTTATTAGTCTGGGATCAGGCACGTGAGCAAGAGACTTCTTCCTTTCTCCCTCTAAAAATTTTGATGCTGTAATATTTTTAATGCCTTTTGCTGCAGCAATTTTTACAGATCTGCGTCTATGAGATGAACTTCTAACAAATCAAGAGTTATCATAAACAATTATGAAAAATTGCTCCAAATCTATGTCTCTGAACTTCTAAATCTCACAGACTCTTTAGGGCAGCTCTCAGAGCTGAGGCTCCTGTGCTGCTCTGGCTGTGGTTGTGTGCCTGGAACAGCTCACTAGCACTTTATTTATGACGCTCCCCTAAGACTGTGGCTTTGCTTCCTCACCTGACACTGTTCCAATTTTGCTACTTTCCCTTCTCAGGAGGAGTTCTGCTTTCACAGAATGATTTCCTTCAGATACAGAAATGGATCTGAGATGGCTGATGCGTGAGAACTTCAACAGCATCATTTGTTGCCACTCTTTGTAGCAGTCACAATCAATGAGGATGGTTGTGGACAAGCTGGGAGATTTTGTGTTCTGATGCATGTGGGCATTTGATCAGGATGAGTACTCTCAAGCAATATTTTCTATTTTTATGGGGTTTTTTTAATGATTGTACCTCTACTGGAAATTATTTAATTAATATTTCTAGTATCTGTGAGATTTTAGGAAAATGTCCTTCAAAATTTGGCTCCTTGGAAGTCTTGTGATGGCTTCTGAAATAGTCCAGGCGAAAACTTGCTTTGCTGCACAAAAATCAGCAGCATTATTAACTGTCACTTTAAAACACATTAACAGAGAAAGAAAAGGGAGATTTGCTCAAACCTGTGTGCAGATAGCACTTTTAGCTTTGTAAGGATTTTGCTGCTTAGGTAAAGTTTAATACAAAAGCATTGGCACTTTGAAATTTGGGATGGTCGCTCATTGCTGGGGATACACAGAGTCATTTTCAGGCAACCAATGCACTACCAAGAGTACAATCAACACATTTCTCTAAGTATGGGTTTGCTTTGGGTGATGACATGGTTCTTAATGAAAGTTGACTTGCCACTTTAAAGAAAGCACTGAAATACACTTAAAATGCATTTAAATTTAAATAAACTGTGAGATAAGAGTGAACAGAGTGGGTGTATCTAAAACTATAGCATTGGAAATTATATTTGAGAAAAGATGATTCTTGAAGCTGGGGGTTGGCAGGGTGTTTTTGAGGAACACCAAAATGTCACCTCTGTAGTAAATCACACCTGTGATATCACTCTCAAACTTCATGGCTCACCATTATGATTTATTTTTATTTCCTCGGTTTACAAAAAAGTACGTTGATTATTGATTGTTTTTAGAATCTTAATGGCTCTCTGTGTTCTTTAAAATAGTGTCTTCATCAGAAAAGGAAATTGAATCTGACTTTCAGTCAACCTTTTTACTGCATTTTGCATGTGAACTTTTCCACCAAGGGTACTCAAGTCTTGGAGATGGTACAGAACCTCCCCCTTTGACTTGTAAATCTGTGATGTTTATTAACTGTGAGTAGGAGTTTGCAATTAGGGCGTTTATAAGATACAACTGCAGGGGAAGAATGAATTGCCTTTTGTCAGTGCTGGTGCCTCTCATGGGCAGCAGCACAGTGTGTGCAGTTCTATTGCCAGTGATCAACTGAGCCATTGAGAGGGGTCTGATGAGTTTTTCTGTTCTTGTGGGCAATTATGCATCACAAACTCTTGTGCTGAAAATAAGACCGTGAAAAAGGCCACTACAATCTTGTTGGTCTTGCGTGGGGTATGTTTGGCAAAAGAAAAATGTTTTGGAAGATTGATGTTACTAGCAACTTATTCTGTTTTCCTTATTTTTACGTGATTGTTGAAAAACAATTTGATTTCATTTTACAGTACTTATGCAATTGCTCACCTGTAATAAGTGATTACATCATTAAAAATCACAATTGAAATATTAGATACAATCACTACTATTTCTTATTCTTTTATAGAATGGTAAAGAAATGATTTTCAGTACATAGTCTTTTCAGTAAGAGGTAGTAGCTGCCAAGACTTGTGAATTAAAAAAAAAAACCCTCTCTATAATGACAATAAAAAAATAAGAATAGTAGCATCATTTAGAAACTGCAGAATTCATAACAGTTCACTCATAGGCTGATTTAGTTCAAGTAATACTGAAAGTTCTGTGCAGTATACTTTGAACTTTCGAAATTTGTGGAAATCAATTAAATGTAGGATTAAGGTTTGTAATAAAGACACATATTTGGCTTGGTTTTCTACAGCAGCATTTCCATAGCCTCTATGCTGAAAAGGAATCAATTATTTAATCAGTAGTTGTTCTTCAGATAATTTGTCGTTTTCAGATAATTTTCAACCTCTCAGTTGACTCCTAAGAAATGCTGAAATCCCCTCTTCCCCAGGGAAAAAGAAGCACAGTGCAGAAAGACCCAAAAAGCTGTTCATTACTGAAACTAAATTACAGGCAACAGGAAAACCCACCATAATTCACTTACATATGCAAAAAGTTTTGTTTTCACCACCTAAAATAATATTTTTAGTTTCCAGATCTGCTATGCTCTGCAAAACCCACCAATTTTGTTCTCATCCATTTTATAGAAATGCTTTACATCAAGACTTTCGTTTATAGAAATCTGATTTTAGAGTAGATTGAAAGTGCATACTTGGATATGTGAGTTTGCTTTTTTTTTTTTTTTCATTTGGCTTAGAGCATTTGGTCTATACTACAAATGTAAAATCAATTAAATTTTAAGAGTACTAAGAACTGAATTTATGCTAACCAGGTCATTCCTGATAAGGGAAGCAAAGCTTAGTATATGGATAAATAACTAAGAGTCCTGTGCAGTTTCTTACTTAAAAGTAAAAACAATGGACAAAGAAATCTTCATATTCATTTAGATTTACAACATTTTTAGCATTGAATAGTTGGGGTTTTTAAGTGCGTTTTTTCAAATTAATTTCTACAGGTATTTCCAATTCCTAGTAAGTTCAGACTTTCAAGCTCAAAATAATGTTCTTCCAAACTTTCAGTTTACAGAGAAAGTTTTTAAAAATTAGGCAGGTTAGGAAGTGATCGATATCATCTCTAGTGTGTACTTCTGCCAAGGAGAAGTCTCATTCGTGAGAGACACTATAACTTCTCTGAAGGCAAATATAAAAATGAAAGGCCTATAGAGGCCAAGTAAGGAAGTTACTTGATAACGTGAAACAAATCAATGCATTTAATTGTTGTTATTACTAAATTATTATTTGCTCTCTGACCCAAACGACCTGAAGTAAAATAAAATTCAACGTTCCTTTGATTTCCTGAATGGCTTGAAAACTGATTCTTTGACTGTGTAACAAAGCATGACGCTTTGCCACGTTTTGTTTTTGCAAGAAAGTTAACAAAATACTATATATTTTTCAGTAAAATGTGTGAGAGCTGACAGAATTTGCCACCATGAAAACTATTTTTGGCAACTTCTGCTTATAGCCCTCAAAGTAAGAACTAATAACATACTTTATTTACAAAAGTTCTTCAATCAAGCTGATTAAAAGCAGATTTTGTTCCTACATACTTGTCCTCTGCATTATTGACTGAAGGAAGATACAATTATACGTCTTTATAGCAGTGAATTTAAATTTTTTTGTCTTCTCAGGAGCAAGGAAATAAATTCAGAATTTACAGAACAGTTAAAAATCAGCTACTTCAGTAGCAGATATGTTTAACTTTGCAGGAGATATAATTTTTTAATGTCATTTTTCAAGCTAGGTATGAAGAATAATTTGTAATCACACTGGTGCTCCTAATAGTAATTTTCACTGATGCATGTAAGGATGGAAGAAGATTTCATTGATATTTCCTCTTTTACATACCCTTTTATGTCCCTTAGCTGTGTGAGCAGAGTTGGATGAAGAGAATAAAAAAGGAGCTTGTTCTAGCTTCCCCTGCCATGGGCAGGGACACCTTCCACTATCCCAGGTTGCTCCGAGTGCCGTCCAACCTGGCCTTTGATACTTCAAGGATGGGGCAGCCACAGCTTCTCTGGGCAGCCTGTGCCAGGGCCTCAACAGCTTCACACGGAAGAATTTCTCCTTCATGTCTGATGTAGACCTGCTCTCTCTCACAGTTTGAAGCCATTCCCCCTTGTCCTGTCACTCCATCCCTTGTCCAGAGTCCCTTCCCAGCTCTCTTGTTACCCACTTTGGGTACCAGAAGGTGCTCTAAGGTCACCATGGACCCTTCCCTTCTCCATGCTGAACAACCCAAACTCTCTCAGCCTGTCCCAATAGGAGAGAGATTCCATCTCTTTAATCATCTTCATGGCCTCCTCTGGCCTTGCTCTAGAGCATAAGAGTTTTAAGAATATGCAGAAATTGAGAAGTGACACCATGAAATGAACATTTGTCTTCATTAAATCTATGCTGAAGCAGAGTAGGCAAAACTTGTGCCTTTACCCCCCTTGACAGTTGCCCTTTTCAAATTTGATGGTGAGGGCTGAGGAAGGAGCCGCTCAATTTTTTGCATTGCCATTGTTGTAGGAAAGGCCAGGAAGGATGTGGTAATTTTATTATTTAAAAATGTTATCCAAATTTTGAGAATATCCACCTGACATTGGTGAATTTAAAGCCCTTTGTCACTCTTGTGAAAAGTTCTCCCAGGTGCCTGCCAGCCTGCGGCTTAGGATGTGGGATATGAGGCAGGGGAAGCAGGCAGGGTATGCAAAATGGGCAGGCGCTGGGGCTGCCTGTTGTCACCCTGTGGTCCTTGCATACATTTTGGGTGGGTGACCTTGTCCTCTGGTGACATGGCAACTCAATATTGTCAGTGCTGTTGGTGGCCAAAAGTGAATTCTCTAGGCTGGGTTATAAGAGAAAGTGTAAAGTCTTGGTTTTGATGCATTTCATCAGATTTTATCTAATGAGTAGCAACCATTTTGGTTTTTGTGCTTTTTCTTTTCTTTCACATTCAAGGTAGTTGTCTCTCAAGAGTCTCTTATTAACAATTAATCAGTAGTAACTATATTACAAAAGGAATGTGCTTCTGTAACATCTTCAAGCAGCTTTTTCTAAAATTTTGGTGACTTTTTTTCCTGGAATATAAGATAATATAGGGCAAAATTTGTAGTAGATAGTCACTTGCCATTTCAGCAGTTTGATATTTGAAGGCAGTTTTAATGTGGTTACTCTATTCCTCAGTGCTTGCTCTTTATTAAAGTGCTTTAGAGTGAAAGAACTTAAATGTAGTAAGGAAAAAACTGCTCTTTGTCCTATGCAGGATGTAAACCTCTTAATGATCATAAAAAGGTTTAGAGTATTTGTAGTGGCATTTTCATGTTGTTTTTTTTAAAAAATTGTTGTTGTTGTTGTTGTTGTTTTTGCCATTTGCCATGTCATTGGATTTGTGGAGTAGATGCTTATGAAAACAATTAAATTTCTGAACATTGTTTCAGGTGCAAAGGGGAGAAGTTTGAAATATGAAAGGAAAAGGAAAAAAGAGGATGAGTTTTGCTTTGCCTGACAGTTGATTTTGAAAAGTTGAATGCTTGCAGGCAGTGTGAGCCCTGCTGGCTGATTGATTGCCTTCTGAGAATGGTGTCTGAGTTCCAGCAGTGCAAGGGGGTATTTTGGTGACGGGATTGCAGTCTGTAGCTCTGGCTGGCACACACAGGGCTTTCCAGTGGCATTTCCCACTTCCTTTCCCAAACTACATATTTTTCTCCTAAGATTTTAAAGAAATTTCCTGAGAGGGCAGCACAGACTCCATTGTCTCACCCCCAATGATACCATTGCCTTGAAAATCATGTTACAACTCATTTATTTTATCAATGAGCATTCTGCGAATGAACATCTGTGACATCACATGGACTTTCCTTTGTAAAGGTTGTATTTTAAAGCAAACATTTTGAATAATCTTGAGAGTCTTCAGAAAGCTGAAAGGGGCAGGGGGATCTTCCTGTGCTGAGTAAAGACCAAGCATACACAAATAGTCTTCAGGGCATATTTATTTAGTGTGTTCTTCACTGAGAGCTTTAAAAGAGGTTTCTCAAGAACTCTTAACATCTCTCCTGAATGGTATTTGCTGCAAAGCTTTATAACAGTGCCCGCTCCTCCCTGGTACTCCAGCAGAGCTCAGGCCTGTGGGTTGTCAGTGTGTTTCCTCTGGTAAAGTGATTATAGACATTTACACTCTCTATTGAATATCTGTTCTTTATGGCTTTGGTCAGCAAGTTGGTTCTTTTACAATGTTTGCAGTGCCAGGCATGGGAACAAGGTGCTCTTATGTTATAAACTCAGAATGATACAGTATTTTGTGCCAAGGCTTACTTTGTTAGGGCTTGTTGGTTTCTCATATCGAGCTTTTCAACTCACAGCACATGAAAGCCTCTCAGATACTCTAAACACCCTGGATCTCTGTAGAGATGCTAATGAGACAGTAGTTAAGAGATTAAAGGCCTTTGGAGTCTACCAGCTGGATGAAAACCAAGTCAGGAAAGGAGCTAAACAGTCCCCTTTGTATCCTCATCTAACCTGATTTGATTTTGCTTGTTGTAAAGGTCTCTATGATATTTGGAGCTCATGCCTGCCTTGTTCCTGATGAACGTGAGAAACCACAACAGTAATTGCAAAACTTCAATAATTGAGACATTTTTTCCTCCTCCCCTGCATTCATTTTAGTAAAGTATATTTTTGGCAATGTTTAATAATGATTTCTGTGCTTCTGCATTTTTGAGTATAGATTAATGCCACTATTCCAGTTTTTCCAAGTTGTGTACAAACATCTAACACTCAAGTATGACTGCAGCAAGTTAATACATATTTTAATATTGCTGGATTTATATATGCATGGATTGAAGTTGCAGTGGAGGTCATATTCTAGAAGACATGAGTTGATGTATTTTCAAATTGAGTATATTTTTTGAATTGTAGAAGCTCATCCATCTTAGATTGCAAGCACTGAGAGTGTTATCTGTATTATTTGAGGTAACTGACTTGAAGGGGTACCCTCAATGTTAAGAACAGCTGATGAAATTTATGAAAGAGATCTTGAAATATATGACAACTGAGTTTGAAAGAAATAGGAAGTAGAGAAAGAATTTTTTAGAACTATTGCTATGCCAGCTAAAAACCAGTATAATCAGCTTCACTGTTTGCTAAAAGCATAATCTGTAGTGATTTTTTTTAAAAGCCTTGTATATGAGAGCTTTAGTTGGTGATTCAAAATATTCTTTTATTGAACTGAAATGTCATGGTTCCCAACATTCAACATGATAATCCATACCAATGTTTCCTTTGGGTTTTACCTGTGTGGCTATTCCATTAACTGAAGTATAAGAATGCAATAGAAATACAGGGATGTGATTGTATATTAATTGTGCTTGCACATTAATCAATCTCACCAGCAGTTCTCTTGTGGTTTTTTAGTTGGTGAAAAGCCATCTGAAGTCATATAACCATATTTCCTACATGGTGTTTTCCCAAGAAAAATTCCTCTCCTTGTTTTATTATACAAAGAAATTCAGAATTAAAATCACATGTAAGGACAGTAAAGACTAAATGCTGTTAGTTTTTGTCAAGTATAATAGCTTAAAGTATTATGAACAGACAAATTACATGAGATTTATTTTGAATCAGAAGTAATGGTAGGGGCAGTACCAGATCTTGATTGTTTGATGGGTGGACTCATGTGAACTGTCTGTGTTTTAATCTAAATACTCCTGTCTGGCTTTTGGAAATAGAGAGGTATTGTGAAAACCGTGGCTGGAATGATTCCAAGTCATACATAATTTCTTTTTATTCTCTCATTCTGTGTTTTATGAAATAGAATGTCAGAAGGTGCTTGGCCACCATTGACATGGAAAGTTCAGGTCTGTAGTCTTTCAGAAAAAAGAGTTTAAAATCAGTGTCCAATTGTAATACTGTAGAGGTCCAAAATTCTTTTGGAGTTTGTGCAGCTTAAAGATCTGATTTCACTCTGATATTGACCATGCCCATGTTGGTTAACTGAGTTGCTGTCAGGATTTCAGTGGCTGCATTGACTGAACTTTTTGATGAGTCACACAATCTCACACAAGTAGGATAGATACTGATTGGAAACTGAGGCGAAGTAAATTAATATTAAAACCAAAGCATATTTTTAACAGTGAGATAGTCAATGGAATAGTTTAACAGAGAGAAGCTCTGGTGGCCTCTTCCTCTGCTTAACCTTTGTGGTCAAATATATCTAAGTCTTTATGAAGCAGAGCTCGAAAAATGGCACCTGTGAGTATGAGTTGATGTACTTTATGTGAAATTTCTCCCTTTACCAGCTGGAAGTTAGGGTGTTAGCTAGAAGTGTTCCTGATTTTTTCTGGTCGTTCTGTCTTATCTGTGTTATCATAAAAAGAGGAAGAATAAGTATGAAGGCCACAAACTTATGGTGCAGGCTTTTTCTTTTGTGTCAGACAAACAGTTTCAATATTATCAATAATCTGGACAAGGAGATCAAGTGCACACCCAGCAAGTTTACATATAGCTCAAGTTGGATGGGACTGTTGATCTGCTGGAGGGCAGGAAGAGTCTACAGAGGGATCTGGACCAGCTGGATTGACAGTCTGAGGCCAGTTATGTGAGGTTCAACAAGGCTGAGTGTCTGGTCCTGCACTTGGGTCACAACAGGCTCCGCAGTGCTGCACACTCGGGGAAGAGTGGCTGGAAAGTGCCCAGTGGAAAAGGACCTGGAGCTACTGGTGACAGTGGCTGAACATGAGCCAGGGGTGCTTGTGTGGCCAGGAAGGCCAATGGCACCTGGCCTCTACCAGCAGTGGTGTGGCAGCAGGGCCAGGGCAGTGATTGTTCCCCTGGGCATGGCTGAGGCCACAGCTCAAATCCTGGGTGCAGTTCTGGGCCCCTTAGGACAGGACAGACAAGGAGGGGCTGGAGCATGTCCAGAGAAGGGAACAGAGCTTGGGAAGGGTCTGGAGCAGAAGTCTGGTGAGGAGCAGCTGAGGGCGTTGGGGTGGCTCAGCCTGGAGACAAGGAGGCTTAAAGAGCTTCTTACTCTCTACAACTCCCTGTAAAAGAAGGTTGGAGAAGGTGGGAGTTGACCTCTTCTCCTGTATAAGTGATAGGACAAAAAGAAATTACCTCAACTTGGGGGAGGTTTAGAGTGGATCTTACAAAAAAAATTTTCACAGAAGTAGTTGACAAGCATTGCAACAGTCTGCCCAGAGAAGTGATGGAATCTCCATCCCTGGGGAGTTTAAAATATGTGTAGATGTGGCCTGGGGGCATGGTGTAGCGGTGGACTTGGCAGTGTTGCGTTAATGGCTGGACTCAATCTTTCCAACCTAAATGACTCCATGATTCTAAATAGTATCAGCAAGAGGAAAACAATACCTTGCTATTACCATGCAAATTTATGATATCAAACCATGGGAAGGTTTGATGGTTAGGAGAAATAACTCTTTGATAAGGAGGCTCCATTCAGGTGTAGGTGTTCACATAACTCTATTAGGCAGTTTCAGTGTAAGCCTCCACTGTAAAGATAAACCAGGGCATTTACAGCCTTCTGTCTTTGACAAGCCCATAAAAGAATCATGGTTTTGTCAGTCCAGAGTGTGGGAGGTTGTCTGCTTCTGATAATGTTGAAGCCTGCAATTTTTGGCAGATATCTGTTTATTTTTATAAGCCCCCCATTTCCCTGCAAAGCCTTTTGAGCTTCCCTTGCTTGATCAGCAACTCAATCAGACTCCTACAAAAGAATCCTTAAGTCTCCCATTCCATCACCACCCAAACAGGAGCAGAAAGCCTCCTGTTGTCATTTGGTGAAGTGTCTGCAATACCAGTAGCTCAGATCTAGACATTGCTTTGTGATAACATGAGCTCTGTAATGCTGCATAATGTACTTTTCCTTCACCCTCTCCCTGCCTGAGCTTCTATTTCCTTGGCTGGGTTTAGAGAAAAAGAGAGAAAGGATGCCAGGATTTGGCTGGAAAACTTACTGATAGAAATCAGGAGCTGGAGAACTTGGAGAACTGTATCTTTTTATTTTCCCTTTTGTCCTGTGAGATATGATGTTCATTTACTCTTGTGCCTTCTGGTTCCAATTTGTTTGAATTGGAAGGTTAAGCAGATAGTTTTCTACAGAAGAGGAGGACCTACTTGTATAATGTGGAGATCTTTCTACTTCCATAAAAAAGATTTTGGGAGCTGTGGTTTACATACACAAACCATTCACACACATGCAGGAAGTTTTCTTGACTTTTGCTAACGACAGTAAAGTCAATGAAATTAGAGAATAAATGATTCGTTGTAAATATTTAGTGAACTGTGACTAAGCACCTTTTAATAGAAAGTGTCAGTGTTTTTTAGTTCCAGAGGCTAGACTGTTTATGAATAGTTATATTTTATAAGGTACTTTGTCATGGCTGGTGAGATATTTACAGCAAATCTTTTTTTAGGTTTTTTTGTTTTTTGTTTTTTTTTTTCATTAAGAAAGCTCATGAGAATTTCCTGAACATACAAAGCAGGCTCATGGTTGCACAGTATGTCCCTGAAAACAGCTTTCCATGCAGTTTGCATTTCCTTCTATCTTAATGGGCTGAGGTTTCAAGACTGGTGTTATTCCATACCTACCTTTGTAGATAATGCCTTTATGGGAAAGAAGAGGGAAGAAAAGAGAAAGAAATCTTCGTGTACTTCTAAAATCATATTTATACTCTTTACTTTCTTTTAACTGTCTGGACAGATGACAGAAAAAGTCCCTGCCAGTCAGCATATATGTATAGAAGTCAATGGCATTATTTTGAAAAGAAAGAAAAAAACACCTTATTATTTTTGTTGCTTAATTCTTAAGCATTATGGTCTGCCCCCTGTCAAAGTGATGGAAGAATAGCAACCACTAGATGATGATTAAGCTTCTGGGGAAGAGAAGGGAGGAAAATGCTCATACATGGAAGTGATTTTTCCATCTAGTTTCATGCAATTTTGTGTTTTATTCTGTCAGCCGTTGATGAGCAAATTTAGTCTCTGTAAATCTTCTTAAGCTGAGGTTTAGGAAGGCCCTCAGTTGCAAAGTCTTGGAAAGAGATTCAGAGAGACTGCTCAACTGAAATCTTACGGACATCTAAAGCCAATGAGGGATTTGGTGTTTTTCAGGCATCAGGGAAAAGCTTTTGAAAATTGTAAAAAATACCCCTGTCTTACTTGGAGGAAGCGAGAGATGTAAGGAGCCTGAACTCTGCTGCATTTCGAAGGGAGGCAGGGACACCTATTAATACATAAAATCCCTGTCTCCAGGGACTGGTTTCCTAAATAAGAGTCATTCACTCATGAGCATCCTTGTTAGTTACCAGAATTCAGAAACTGAATACTTTAAATTTTAACTTCTCAATATTTGATTTTTTTTTTTCCTTAAAGGTAATGTAAACCGTGCTTGCACGGTTAGGGACTGACTGCTCTCAGCTGGACCTTCATGAGCAAATTGAAGTCAGTGTAGTTTCATGGATAATTAAATAAGAATGAAAATTTTAAAAGTATAGAAAGAGACTTTTCTTTGTTCGGCAAATGTTCACCATTTAATATTTTTATATAGTATTATTTAAATTGTCTCCAACTGATTTGATGAATCTCTTTTGATTTGTCAAAGGCAAGATGAAAGTAAGTAAAATGAATTAAGGCAGGGGAGGCTAACAGAGAAATTTATTTAAATACTAGAAACGTCTCCTTTTTAATTTCAAAAATAAACATTAAAATACCACGATTCTGCTAGGTCATGGCCAAATGTATTTTGGAAGACATTTTCCCGCTTTTTAGATTGGTGAATTAACTACAGAAATTTGTACTGTACTTCCAGGTGCTAAGATTTTAAAGAAATGTATGAATTGCAAAATTCAAGGTCAGAAATGCCATATATTTTTAAAACCCATTTCTACCTTGTTTGTCTTTTTTATAGGGCTAAAAAGTGCAATTTCTTGGTTTGTTCCTTCCTTCTCAGTGATATTCAGCACAATTTTCTGAAGAAAGAACAATTAAATCGTTCACTTTAGTGAATGGAGAAATGGAGGTGTTAAGACTGTGGCTCTTGGGTGGGTTTCCCCCAGCTCCTGAGAGGGACATTGTGCTTCTCCTCTTGTGCCCAGCTGAAGGACCACCTCTTCTCCCCCTGGCAGCCAAATACCACTTCTGCTGCCATCCCTGGTAACCACACTAATTGCTTACATGGAAAAGGAATATTAGGAAAATATTAAGTGAGGCTAAAAATACATCAAATATGATATAGCAGCTGGAAAGAGTGAAAGCCAGCACCTTCCTCTGGCCAGATCTCCACGGACCACCAGCAAAGTACTCGTGGGGCTGCTGCAGCCGTGGACCACATAACGTGTGCTGGAACATTCATATCAAATATCACCTCCCGCTTCTTACCTTGACCTCAGAAGACTTCCCTGGCGAGGGATAAACAATAAACTTACATAGTGTGCCCAAGAGACTTGGGCTCTAAATAAACTCTGCTTGATGCCACACATTTCCGAGGAAGCAGAGCTTCCCTAGACCACACAGAGCCCGACCACGAGCACCATCGCTGGGCTCGTGAGTGATGCCAAGCTGCAGCTCTAAGAAGCAACGACTGTGCCTTGATATAGAAGCACAGTCAGGGTGTTTTAAAGAGGAAAAATACCAGGGAATAGCTCAGTGTTTTGTGGGTGCCTCCTTCGTGGCAACCTGGGATACCCTGGAATGCAGCTCGTGCTCTTTCCTCTCTGAAACTGAAAGGAGGGAAATGAGGGGTGATCAGTAACTGCAGAATGGAGACATTAATTACAATCCTGTAACGGATTGTTCTGATACCAAAGATTACATTTGCTTTTGCCTCTGTAGTGTCTGATTCAATGAAACCACAGTTTCTCATGGAGAATGTGTTCTTTCCCTGGGTCCAGTCACTGGTCCCTTGGCTCCTAGGGAAGAAGAGGAAGGAAGAGATGGGATGCTGAATGTCATTCCCTTGAGGATGTCAGCTCCTCACTTTTGTCCATAGAGATTCATTCCTGTTTTGGAACTTTGATTCTTTTTAAAAGCTGCTTGACACTGAGCATCTGTGGGTTTTGTTTAGGATGCTGCTCGTGTATTTAAGCCTTTCAAGAATTTTTTCTTCTGCAGTCATAGAGTTGTGCAATAAGTAATTAAAAGTGTTACTTGTAACGATTTTTGGACTGTGGTATGGGTTTTTTAAACTTAATTTGCTTGGTTTGTCTATTTTGATAAATAAAGGATTTAGTATTTTACCTGTTATCATTTCATGTAGTGTTTTGCAAATACAGATAAAAAAGCAAAATACAATATCCATGGTAATGATTTACTTTAACTCATGTACTGGGCATAATGCTGGGTGAACTATATATTAAAAAAACAAAGAAAAGAAGATCCAAACAAAATGCTCCAACTTTTAAAATGCCTGTATTTGATTGCTGATTTTGCCTCTATTTGAGCGATGAAATTCTTAAATTAATAATTTGCGTATTAATATTAATTCAATCCACCTGTAATTTTATAGTAAATTCTCTCCAGATTTTCAGTTTTTTAAACCTAAATGCTTGTCAATAAACACCATGTTGTGCATGTTTCACCTGAATGAGCACAGCTCATGTTTGCCTTTTTTTTTAAATTGAGAAAGCTCAGAAAAGAATATTTTTAAAAGGCAAATATGAATGGATGCCAACTTGTGCTTTACATTGACTGCTTCTAAAGTACTATCAATAAAGTGAAATAATTAACTGAATTTCTTCTCTGGGACATTAATTTGAGCCCTAGAAAAACATCACTTGTCCCTCTTTTTAGTCTTTTATTCTTGACTCATATCAAACTATATATAACTTCACATCCTTTGTGTTATTACTTGTATTATTATGTATTACAGTTAATATTTGGTACTTTCAGGTTTGCTTCTTTACTTTGTAAATAAAATGCTTTTCATATATTTGAGCAAGTAATTTTTTAGTGAAGATTATGAAGTGCTCTCACTTCAGTCCTAGGGTTTTTAGGTGAAAATAGTTCTAAACCCCAGATATTGACATCTTCCCCTTCCTGCCTTCCACTGAGCCACTTTCCATTGAAAAAAAGAAAACTCTTTTATTTTGAGAAGCTCAAGAAAGCTGCTTCTTATTTCCTTTTGTTCATCCCTGCACTCAAAGTGATTATTTAATAATTTTAGTGGGAAATAGGGCAGTCAGTGCAGCTTATTGCATCCGTGTTTGTCCCTTTCTTGGGAGGTTGTGAGGGTCTTGGACAAGTCATGGGGGAACATAGGTTGAAAGCAGAGAGGTCAAACATCTGCACTGTCCTTTGGACATAGGGGAAAAAAAGGCTTCATTGTACATTGTGTATACAGGAATATCTCTTGTCGGTTATGCCCATTTGGGTTTGTGTTTTCGTTTTTGCTTGTTTGGTATTTTTTGGGGGTGTTGTGTTGGTTTTTGTTTGTTTGTTTTGTTGGGTTATTTTTTGCTAATATCACATGTATTTATTTTAAAAATATATTGTGCCAGTAACAAAATAAGAAGAATAACTTGTGTTTTTAATGAGGCATTAGTTGTCTAAGTGATGATTTAGTGTCTACTCAGCCTAGCTTCTAGACAGCTCATTTTGGACAAAATAAAAAGCTGAAGTATAATTAGCAGACACGGATGTGGTCATCTTCCAAAGTCCTTGCTTTTGTTTTTGTAGCAAGTAGATCAAGACTAGGGTGACTGTAAAACATCAATATTTTATAAATCTCTTCTTTTCTTGTTCCAAAAATTCTGCCAAATTGTGCTTAAATGAAGTCTTTGGAGGAAAAAGCCTGTAAGAGTTCTTTACTATAAATACATTTTTGTGATTTTAAGAAGAATGGGGTATTTATAATGGATTGAGCCAGAGCTTCTCTGCTCTGTGTTATCTTTATAATGTTTGCCATAAAGTGCTTCCAGGCGACATCTTGACTTCTGTAATTTTTTTCTTCCTTTTCGTTGGTGCCTGGAACAGATTATTGTGGGTTATAACATTTTAAAACATCTAAGTAATCCATTTGAAAGCAGGAAAAAGAGCACACCATTGATATGAAATTGCCCTGACTTTCCAGAAAAGATTTTATCAGGGAACTTCCAGTTTCTTACTCTGGGGAGAAGGTTGGCATAGTTTGATTTCTGAAATAAAATAAGTTTTTAAAGCATTGTTCTATCCAGTAAAATTGATGCATCTTATGGTACAAATTTACTCTCAGAAAAATAAGAGTATTGGTGTGTTCAGTACTTCCTAAAGTTAAACCTAAGTTCCTGAAGTTAAACCTAAATTAAACCCAACTATTTGAAATAATTATCCTAGATTTTAATTATTGTACCTCTTTTCTCCTTAGTGGATGTGTTTTATCTGTGCCTAGTGGGGAAATAGTTTCTGTTTTTGAGTCACAGATTCACTCATAACACAGAGTAAGCCCTGTAACAGCTCACAGTGGGTTTGATTTTTGATAACTGGGGGATTGTGGTGCTTCATAGCTGTAGAAGGCTCTGTCCCAAAGTTATTATCTGTAGTTTAGAGCATGAATGCCCAAGCTAAGATCTCTGAATACTGTTGATCCAAAAGTTGTATCGAGTGTTTTAAAGTGGTTTTGTTATTTATATAATGGATTTTTAAAATGTAAGTGTAGAATACTGCGAATATTAATTTCGCAGTTGGATTTTACAGTGTTCATGTAATTTCTCAAGTGTTCATGAGAAATGCTGATGTTTTCAAGCCTCTTTTGGTCTCAAACATTTCCATATTTTTGAGATGGGTTATGTTTTTTTTGACACCTTTTTGTATTTCTCCTCACTATTACACTGATTACTGCAACAGTTCTCTCATACAAGTACTGCAAAGGGAAATAATGAAAATACAGACTCCCTACATACATGGGTGGACTTTTCATAGCATTTTGTTTTACTATTAAAATTAAATTTAATTTGCTAATTTACTATTAAAATAACTCTAATTTGCAAAGCCTGATTTGTCAGTAGAGCACTTGTTACTCCCCTGGCAATGGGAGACCCAGGGGGAAAACTTGCTTTTTCTGATAGCGATCACAGTGGACAAGTTGCTTCCCTTCTGCAGGCACTGACTTCAGGAAGGGTAGTAAAATATGAAAACTGATGTTATGAAACATGTTACCATCTGATAAGGAAAAGTGTTTGAGAATTGGATATAATTATCATCATTCCACACCCACACATCTCATTCATAAAATTGTGACGTGAATTTTTAAAACAATGAAAAATGGCATTGAAGTTTTGGAGAATATAAAAAAGAATAATATTATTTCTCTAAAAATTAGCATAAAACATTAATCCTCATTTATGTTTTGTACCTTGTGGATTAGTGTAAATTGTCTTGTGGTTTTAATCTAGATTTAAAATAGCAAGGGGTTTCCACATTTGATTAACACTGATTATATATATATATATATACACACAATTAAATGATGTTTTGACTTCCTGCTCTCCTCATCACTTTCTTGCCCTGTCCTCTTGAGAGCAGGCTGAGAATTCATCTCACTTGGCTTTGTTAAATTCCAGTTGTGTTTGGGTATTTTGTTGAGATGAACTTTCTCCTAGAGCAGAAGTGACTGATCATAGTCCAATCTGCATGGTCGAGAAAGACAGTTGTCTCGTTTGTTTCCTGAAAATCTGAAACCCTTTGTGAATGAGCAAATGGAACATGCTAATTTATACAACTGGAATAAATTATATGTTTTTCCTTGGCCAGTCATAAGGATTTGTAAAATTAATTTATGTTTAAGACACTTAACTGTTAGAGTTTTGGTGTATTTTGATGAGTACACAATGACGCTGAAAAAGAATGTTGCCACAATTTTGCGTTGGGACAAATCTGCAGATTTTGATGAGTTAGAAAGTATTTACTATAATATAACAGAAAAACCCTCAGAGGGTGAAGTCTGTTGTTTTTCATTAATAACAGGACTTCTAAAAGCACCTACATGATGTGATGGTCCAAATTCAAGCATTTACTTATTTTACAAAATCACACTGCTGCTGAGCCAGTGGATATTGTACATCCCACAGTTTACAAAGAGTAACCAAGTTAATTTGGTGAAGACCATATGTAGAAAGAATATTCTGCAGAGCTTTTAGCAAAACTTAGAAAATTAGGTTTGGATGGACTTCATCCATATTTACTCTGAAACATAGTTACCTATAAATAGTCTGTTGAAAGTAGACCTCTATAGCATTTTGCATCAAAATTGACAACATTTTGCATATTGACCATAGGGAAGGAAGAAGCACTTAAAAACCCTTTTACTTAAATGTATCTTCTAAGTTGTGTTTTTATATACACAAAATCATTATTCATGTCTTAACAGTAGTCATAAAAGTTTAAGTACAGATAATCTTTCTACACTTTCTGATTGAAATCAGAATTTAATTTACATTATTGCTCTTCCAATGACATAATATACAGGATCTTGCTTTGATTTTATGTATGATATTGCTTGTGAAGAGCCACTTCCCCCATGGCAGCTGGGGGAAGTTCATTCCTGAGGTGTAGAAGGAAGAAAATTCCATTTCTGTCCTCAAAATGAGCAAGAAGGAGGGTTTGGGAGATGACAGAGCAGTCATCCTCATACTGACCCCTGTTAAGGATTTGAAAGTGATTT
The DNA here is from genome assembly GCA_013400435.1 of Pycnonotus jocosus. Classification (NCBI taxonomy): domain Eukaryota; kingdom Metazoa; phylum Chordata; class Aves; order Passeriformes; family Pycnonotidae; genus Pycnonotus; species Pycnonotus jocosus. The sequence goes on from VWYP01000009.1 coordinate 57,972, forward strand.
ACAGTTGTCATATTATGAGAGGGAAATTGTATGTGACCCACCCAACAGCCTTCTATGATGAAATAACAGTGCAGTGCATGAGGGATGAGCAGAGAGTGTTGTTTGCCTTTACTTGAGCAAGTATTATTTTATCCCTCTCTCCTGTACCATCCTCTCATGCAGGCTGATGAAATGGACGGACAGAGGGTTCATAGGGTTGGTACTGGCAGGGTGAAATTCCTCTGGAGGGCTGTTGCTTCTGATGACCCCAGGGGTTGATCCTGGGCTCAGCACTGTATAATATCTTCATTAGTGACCTGGGTGATGGGACACCAGTGCATCCACAGCAGTTTGATGAGGATACAAACCCAGGAGTGGCTGATGGACCCTGTCATGCTGCTGTTATTGTCACCAGGCTGGAGAAGTGTGCCAACAGGAACCTCATGAAGCCCCATAAAGGGGCATCCTAAGTGATACCTCAAGGGAGGAATAACCCCAGGCACCTGAACAGGCTAGAGGCAGTAGTGAAGGCGGATGAGTGGTAGCAATGTGCTCTTGGACAGCTCTCTGGCCTGCACGAGGCAGGTGAGGGATATGATCCTTCCCCTCTGCAGTGGACAGACCCATCTGGATCTCTGGGGCCACTGCTGGGCTTCCCAGTACGAGAGAGACACAGAGATACTAGCACAAGTCCAGTGAGGGGCCACTCAGATGCTTAAGGAACTGGAGCATCTCATACAAGAGAGACTTGAGAGAGCTGGGTCAGTTCATCCTGGAGAAGAGAAGGATCAGGGAAATCTTATCAATGTCTGTGAATACCTGATGGAAGGGAGTAAAGCAGAACAAGCCAGGCTTCCTTCAATGGTGGCCAGTGACTGGACAGGAGCCTCTGGGCACAGATTGAAATATGGGAGATTCCACTTAAAAATAAAACGTTTTTACTGTGAGGGTAAAATGGCTGAGGATGTGGGAATGTTGTGCAGAGAGGTTGTGGAGTATTCATCATTGGAGAAGGTCAAAACTCGGGTGGATGCAGCCCTGAGGAAATTATTTGAGCAGGAGAATTGAACTGGATATCTCCACACATCCAGCCTCAGCTGGTCTGTGATTCATCCAGTAGAAGTGATACAGTGGTATCTTCTTTTTTTTTTCCCTTTTTTTCCCTCTTCTGGCCTGCAAGACTGATTTTGCAGTCATGAAGATGAGTTTATTAAGGAAAAAATTGGACAGACTTTTCTTACTGCTTATTTCAAAGTGTATGCAAAGAAAGTTAACAAAAGTTACCCCTTCTAATGGGAAAATGTAGGATATTATTTTGTTTCCACAAGTTATTTAAGCATTCAAAATCATCTTTAGAATATGATTCAGAAGGTTCATGCTTAAAACACTTTGTTGAGTCAAAACAAAATGACCTCCCATGGAGCTGGGAGACTTCAGCATCTCTGAAATTTATCCCTGAGGATTTTGTGTTATTCTTGATTTATGGTGGCGTCACTGAGGGCAGGGTTTGTCTTTTTGTGAGAAGAATTGGACTTTTCATTTGGCAGGATGTTAGGCATTGTTAATCCTGCTGCCTGGCAGAACTCATCATTTAAAAACTCAGGATGTAAACAAACTACTTACATTTCCAGGTAAACAAAGTTGCTCTAACAAAGGTCTTGCCTTGTTTAGATCTTAACTCAGGGGAGCAATGATTCATTTGGATGATGCTTTCCACCCTGGTAATCGAGAAGTATCTGCAGGGAACCATTAAGCATTATAAAGTTTTCAGTAAGCTCAAAATAATTATTCACCAGGAAGCCTTTTCATGGTTTCAGCATTTTAATTATTATAAGCATCAGTGAAGTTTATTTCAGACTCCAAACATAGAATTACAGGTGATATATTATAATAGAATGGGGTTATATCTCTTTTAAAGTTATTTAAATTCACATAATTGAGATTTCCTTTGGGTACTTGTTTAGCATCACAAGACCCCCTCCTCAGTTCTTGGCAAAGCTCAGTTTTTTGTGTTTCCCGCAGTGAAGATTCTCTTCCTTCTGTGATGGTTACAGAGGGTTTTAATTCTTGTTTTCAGATGTTTTCCTTCTAATTTGTTCTAAATGTTCCTTTTCTAAATTTTATCCCTTTACTTGTCACTATGTACTTTTGAATAATTAAATGGTATTATGTAATGTTTCTCTTCTTGTTGTTTATGCTTTTCCAATATCTGCAGACATCATTATGGCTTAATTTTAGACTGAAAAAAGCCCAATTTTGTATCTGACATTTCAAGTTCTTCCTGTACTTGCCCTTCTCACTGCCATACACATTTGAGGAAAAGTGTTTTCCTTTAGCTGAGCTTCTTTTAGTAAAGATTCAATAAATTTTTAATCAAATTCTTAGAGTTAATATTATAGCATTTGATAAGGCAGTAGCAAATCAGACAGTAGGATGTCTGCACTTGCTGCATAAATAGGTGGTAAATAGTTTTTGTAACTTCCTGTACCATCTCTAGTCTTTGTAGAAGCGGGAAGGTGGGGAGTTACTGCTGCTCACATCGTCAGGGTAGTGAGATGTTTCACTCTGCGTATCATACTTGCACCAAATCCTGGTAAAGAACCATGCTCAGCATGTTGTATGAAACCTCTGCATACTTGATTTCAGTAATCCAAGCAGATAAATATATTAGCTATGAACTCTGTTGGAATTATTACCTTTTCTTTCTAAAAGGGCTTTGGTGGAAGTTACCTGATAAGCAGACAAACATACAAATAGCAATATAAATTCCAGTGCTTTTTCAGGTAGCGCTGGTAGACATTGCTTGTTAGTTAACATAACTCAGTGCTTTAGATTGTTCCCTTTTTCCATAAGCTTAGGCAATATAGTAAGCAAGATTATTTGCTTTTTAAATTAATGTCTCAGTAAGTTTACAGACAGTATAAAGAGGGGGTGAAGTCTCAACAACCTGAAAACAGCAACCTTGCCTCTCTCTCTCTCTGATGTAATGTATTTTAACATAAAAAGGAATTTTTTTGAGGCTTTGTTATTTATCTCTCTTCCCCCTATTGAAGTCATCCTTTTTCTGAGGGAAGTTTCTTCGTCCTGGATTTTGTTCTTTCCTTTTCCACTCTCCGTACAGTGTGTCCTCCTGTGCGTGTCTGATCAATTTTCTGGTTTGGCACCAGTCATCTCTTTCCTTTCAGTCTTTACTTCTGCCTAATTTGTTCAGCAGCAGCCATGGCAAAAAAAGCAGAGACAGGAGTTATCTTTAGCTTTTGAGAGTTTCAAAAAGGTATCCTTATGCTATTTTCTCTCAGTGTCTGTTGCAATGACAGACTCATTCCCATGCTCATCAGGAGTCTCCTAATTTTTTGTTACCTAAGGAATCTGATCACATTTTTGTCTTTGTCTTCACAGTCGGCATCCTCTGGTATGAAAGTGAATTGCTTCAAGATATTGTATTACTGATTCTTCAAAGCTGATTTTTTTTTTCTGTTTTACAATAATTTGCAGTGCTTATCCTTCAGGTGTTCAAACTGCTGAAAGTTTTCTGGAAGTTTTTGTGCCTAGTACTGTAAAACTGATTTTCTTTGTCACAAACCAGCCGTCAAGTTTCCAATATTTCATATATTTCAGAGAACACTTTCTTATAATTTGGAAACATCTGTGAGAATTAATATGCTGCATGTTCCAAGTGCATTCCCACCAAACAGCTGACAGAAGAGAAATTTACTGTGTGTTCTTTACAATACTGAGGAGATGTGAGCCCACATATTACCCAGTCCAAATATATCTGGTGGCTGATTTGTCCTCTGATTTTATGGGATCCTTGCCTTGTCTTGTATTTGATCACAATGAATCAACTGGTTCTGTGCATGAGGAGCACTCACACCTTGGTCATTGCTAAATCCAGTAGCCTCAAGCTCAGTCATTGTGCTGGAGAGCTCAGTCCTCCCCTGCAGAGACACACAAAGCAAGTTGGTCTCACAAACCCCACAGCCTCCCCAGCAGCTGCTGTGGACGTCCTGGTCCAACTCACGGGCTACACTCACACATACTCAGTGTGCACCCTCTCAGGTCACTGTGGCATGGCAGGCACATGGATCCCTGTGATCCACAGACCCAGTCTGGTTGTAGGTAGGAGCAAATAAATATCTCTGTGTTGAGAACAGAAGTATTTGCTTGTCCTATGGCAGTTTGGATCATGGAATCCCTCTAGCATTGAGTCCAACCACTAACCCAGCATCGCCAGGTCAGTCACTAAACCAGCATCCCTCAGAACCACTTCTACAAGTCTTTTAAATCTCTCCAGGATTGGTGACTCCACCACTGCCCTGAGCAGCCTTCTCCAGTGATTGACCAACCTTTCTGTGAAGAAAATTATTCTGACAGCCAATCTAAACCTCTCCTGACACAAATTGAGGCCATTTCCTCACATCCTGTCCCTTGTTACCTGGGAGAATAGACCAGCCCTCACCTGGCTGTCCCCTCCTGTCAGGGAGTTGTGCAGAGCCAGAAGGTTCCCCTGAGCCTCCTTTTCTCCAGGCTGAGCCCCTCCAGCTCCCTCAGCTGCTCCTCCTCAGATTTGTGCTCCAGACCCTTCCCCAATATCCAGATGTTCTTTTCTGCATACACTCCAGCCTCTTGATGTCTTTCTTGTTGTGAAGGGCCCAGAACTGGACACAGCACTTTTGTGGCCACACCTATGTCCAGCACTGCCCTGGTCCTGCTGCCACACTGCTGCTGCCACAAACCAGGTGCCATTGGCCTTCTGGCCCACCTGGGCACACGCTTATCCTTTATGTAGAAACAGAAAAGAAGAATTGTTAAAGAATTCTAGAAGGAAAAGAAAAGAAAAAAAATTAGGTAGCCCATATTTCCCACCAGACTACCTGGCTGCTTTTATACTTTCCCTAGGCTGGATTCATCTCATTTACTTGAGGTGGTAAATTCTGAATGCGTTGGGGCAGCCTTGTTATGGTGTGAACTCATAGAAACCCCGGTGAGGGAAACTGTTTATTCTAACTCAGTGCACTCCCAGCCACCCTGGTTATAGTTCCTTTCTGGCCAGGACAGCTTTTCAGGGCTGTGGAGGACGGGAGGTTGCAGCAGCTCTCTGTCTCCACAGTCTACTCTCCTGGTGGTCTGGCCACCTGGAGAGCTTTGCATGAGGGTGTTTGAACCAAGCCTGTGCCTTGCCTGCCCCAGTACCTTTCTCAGGCATTTAAACCCCCAAAAATATAGCAAAAAGTGCTTTATCTCTTTCTGTAGCTGCCTATTTTGAAGTTCTTACAAATGTCAGTCACTGCACCATGAGCAGCAGTCGGACCTTAGCATGTGCCAAGTATGAATGCGTGTTTACACATAGTACCATGATACTTCATGTAGGCACTTAGTGGCTTGGACATTTACCCTTTTGAAGAGCCTGGAAACATCATTACAGGAACTTAAATAAATTAGAAATAGAAGCTAAAAGTAAACAATAAAAGCGCTGCAGCAGTCTTCTCTTTCTCCATGCTGCTATTTTAATCCTCCTGTGAAAATCTGGGTAAACTGATCCCCCCCTTGTAAAAATGTTTCCTTAAAACAGACAAACCTTTGAAATAGGATCTTCTAAGAAGACTTTGTTATTGTAAGACATGTCTAATGGGTTGATGCGTCTATTACCAGGACTGTCTTCCATAATACTTTACTGCTTTGATGCCCTGCTAATGTTGTATTTTGATATATTTCCTCTTCAGTATTTACCTGTGGAGAAACAGCTCTTTTTTAAAATTATTTTCAACAGAATTTTTATGTGTTTCATAGAAAGGCTTATTAATATGTCTAGTGAATGGAAGGTTCTTTAAAAGACTCTCATGAACCATAAAAGCAAAGCACATGTGAAATGAAATTCATAACTTATATTAAAGCATCAAGTTCAGCTTCACTTCCCAGAATCAAGGGTACCAAATTTGGGGGTCTTTTTTTAAAAATGTTTTCTTTTAGTTTTTAAACTACTTTGTATTCTGCAACTTGGGAAAATCTGAGCCATCTAACTCGTAGTTTAGTGTTTATTCTGCTGTAGAGGTACAATGCAAAAGTGAAGGAAAAAATGAAAGTTAAGGTCATAAGCTACTTGTGCATTTCTAATTATTACCTCTGGTAGAAGAAAGACATAGAAAAAGGCTGTTTGGTATCTTAAAGAATGTTAGAATCTAAAAGCATGTTAGAATCAAGAAGCATATCAAATGCTATACAAATAAAATTAATGAATATAGAGGCTTTACTTTTATTTTAGTGTCTGAAAATCCTGGATCCATTGCAAAGAAAAAGGAAGCGGCTGTGGGTGGGTGTGGTGGTTTTTACTTTTTGCTGAAACCACCATGCCAGTATCTAGTTTTCTGTGTGTGGGAAAGAAGCTGGCAGAAGCTACGTGGGAAAACAGTGAAGGCAAACTGAGATAGAAATAGCTTTGGAAGGTAGAAAGCATGGAAGTGAGGGAGGAAGAAAGTAGATTCATCTGGAACTTGATATTCTATTAAATCAAGAAGTGCAGTTGACTTTAATCTTTCTTCATGTGTCAGCATCAACTCTGGTCTATCACAGAATCACAGAATGGTTTGGGTTGGAAAGGACCTTAAAGATGATCTCGTTCCAAGCCATGGGCAGGGACACCTTCCACTGTTCCAGGCTCCTCCAAGCCCTGTCCAACCTTGCCTTGGACACTTCCATGGATGGGCCAGAGCTTCACTGGGCAACCTGGGCCAGGGCCTCAGCAGCCTCACATGGAAGAACTTCCTCTTGGTACCTGTTCTAAATCTATCCTCTTTCAGAAGCCATTGACCCGTATCCTGAGTTGTCCATCAAAACAGACCAAAAAGATTTGATGCTTGTCTCCTTTTTTGGATCGATGTGCTCCATTATGATTGCAACTTCTCTACTCCTTCTGCCATTTGGGGAACTGTGAATTAATTGTGAAAGAGATTTCGGAATGCAGATGGGGAGGGCAGCTCAATGTGGAGTCAGCATCTTGCCTCAAAAAGAGATTTTGGTTCTTGCACTTCATTGTCTTTGGAAAAGAAACCCCAAGCCCTTTAATTTGTACATTTGGGGTGGTGAGTAAAACCGTGATCATAGGAAATGTGTGTCCAAGCTGATCATGTTGGACACCAGGTGTTTACTACTGTCTTGCATAGTTGATTTATTTTGTGTTTGAAGCCTTAAAAAGAAAGAATAATTACCTTTAAAAAACAGAAGACCAGCAGTTAAGAATGACAGTATATTGTGTTTGTGATAACACTTCTGTTTGGTTTGATATATCCTGTATGATTAAAAACAACTATTAATTGTCGTTTTCATTTACTTACAAACCTTACTGCTAAAAAAGGGGGAAAAAAGAAAAAACTTGAGCTTTATCATGTATGAGAAGTTTTTTTGAACTTGTGATAGTTTAAATAATGTTTAATCTTCCAGTGTACTAGGATAATAAATATTTCTATTTTTATGTATTTCCTATATCATGTCCATGTTCAATTTATAAGATATTTAATAGTCTCTGATGGATTGCTGTGCTTTCCCTATAGTCCTAAGAAGTGCCTGACATTTTAATCCATGTACGTGTGCAGCCCTGCATGATGGAGAAAAAAAATATTTGAGTTGTGCTCATTTTAGAAATGTACAATGTGTTATAAAACACAACTTTTGTCTTCAAGATGCTGATAGTCCCAACAAGAGAGACAAATGATAAGGGACAAATACAGAGTGTGATTTCCTCATGCTGTGACCAGTGTAGTACAGGGGATTATGCTCAGATTTTGCCTGAGCAGCTCTTGTTGTGCTCTTACACATATCAAGCTGATATTAATTATTAATTAATTAATTAGAATTTGAAATGCTGTTTGCAGACCACTGGACGTAATTTCATTATTAGATGAAGGAGAAGAACCATATTATGGAGATCTTTAGTTGTTTATAGATAAAATATTGTTTTATTGTGTTGCAAGGTAGACTAATATTTTCATAAGGAAATGATGTATTCAGTCACCTATAAAGATTTGAGTCTTGCTTGTAAATAAATTTTCACTCTTTTTATAAGAATCTGTAGTGTTATTGTTGGCCTGTGCTATTTAATTTACAATGCATATATTTTACTGTACAAGTTTTTGTATTTTAAAAATTCAACTTTAGGAGGAGAGAAAGTGTTTTATTCTCAGGAATGTTCTGAGGAAATACTATACAGCATAGGAGTTGTCTTTCTCTAGAATGATGTAAGACTGGTATTTCTTAGAGAAGAAGAAATAGCAGAAAAAAAGTATAAGAAAAGTAGGAAGAGGAAAAAAATACCTTGATTTGTTTACCCTTGATTTGTTACTTCTACATTTTAGCACCAGCATTTAGGTTTGAGATTAAAAAGCTGCTGGCATTTTACCTTTTCAAATAGTTATTTGATATTTTGTAAATAAAGGGGGCTGCAAACGCAGAATTAGCAGTGCATGTGCTGCAGCTTTGCCTACTCTTTTACTCTCATACAATTATAGAATTGTAGAATGTGTTGGGTTGAAAAGGACATTAAAGATCATCCAGAGAAGAGTGGGAAGAGAGGTTGTCAGTGAAGATTGAGGCAAAGAAATGGGGTGTGTCAGTCTTCTCCTCATCCATTGTTACAAGTTTCCAGCATTGTTTATTGATGAGGAGTGTACACAAATGTTTCTACAAATTGGATTTTCCTCTGTTTCTTCAATCTTCCATTTTGTCCCCACACATGCTTTAGTGTACATTCTTGCAGCTCTTTTGTTCCACTAACCACATGACTTGGTTTTATAATCCTTGCATCGGGCTTAGTGATCCATTTCTGTACATACAAGTGTATTAACCTTATTGCTATTATTCATATTTTCTTCTTTTTATCTTTCAGGAGACCATTACTTCTTTTCTTTTTAACTAATTTCCATAACCTTGCAATAAACTTCTTTGTTTCAGGTTTTCTCTGGGAGATGCTCGCAGGCCACTCCATGAAACTGCAGTTCTGGTGGAAGACATTGTCCACACTCAGCTGATAAATTTGGTAAGATAACTGGCAAAATAGCATGCACTCTAAAACTCCTTCAATCCACATGATAGTTTCATGATCTAATGACCAATAACAGATTGTCCAAGGTTTAGGAACAAATAAAACACAGAAACAGAGGGTGATGCTCTGGCCTTAATGATCTGTAGAACCAGGTGTGCAACCCCACCCAACCCAGGGAAGAAAGCTGATGGGTTTTTGTTAAAAACTTTAGGTTGTTAAAAAGAGAAGAAATGGTTATTCTTCTAAAGACTGCCTTGCTGTCTTTTTTTTTTTTTTTTAATGTTCTATTATTTGTGTAATGCATTATTTGCTTAGGATTTATGTCTACATATTGCTTCTATTTTGTTTTGATTTCTGTCAAAAATAATGCCAAAATATGGATTATTTTGATATATTGAAATGCAATGAAAGTGTTACATAAACGAGGCTGTTTTGAATCACATCTGCCGGAAACAACTCTAAATTTGAACCTCTCTGTATTTTATTAAAGTTCAACAGCTCCTCTTAAGAAATAAATCATGGCATTTTAGACCATGGCATGAATTTGCCATCTGACAAATGGCTATACCTTTGTACAGAAAGGTATGATCTGACATGGCACCTCTAGGTTCACAAAAAGTGTGCTTTTCTTATTATAGCCATTAAAAGACATGAAGGTATGGTGCTGAGGGACAGGGTTTAGGGGTGGTCTTGACTTGTGTTAATGGTTGGACTCAATAATCTCAGAGTTTGTTTACAGCCTTAATGATTCTGTGATTTGAATGAAATTACCAGCATGTGTGGGAATGGGCATTACATGGAATGAACGTATCTAGGTTATACTCATACATATTATAGGTAATATTTACATTTGATGAGTCCTTGGATCAGCTACAGCTTTGAGCTGCAAGTTCCTACACTTCTTTGTAATGAGCCCTTTTTTCAATGGCAAGGCTTTTTAAGTTTCAAAGTAGGTTCTGGTACTACATTAACTAGAACTAAAAACTTCTGTAAAATTATGAAATTCAGAATGGGATACAGTACATATTATAAATATGTGTGTAAAAATATATATTTTATATATATTTCTACATATTCATGCATATAAGACATTTATTAATAGAAATATACTAAAATTAAACTTCCCCTTGCCCACTATTTGCCTTCAACAGGTGTTTTCCTTCAGCTTTGCACCTAATCCAGCAGCCGTTCGGTAGTTTCCTGCATCTCAGCAAATGCCTTGGCATCCCTTCCAGCTCCAGGCAGTTTTCTTTCTGCTCATACCTCTGCAGCCCAACAGTGTATCCCTGTCTCCGCAGTCTCCTGGCGTCTTTGTGGATTCTTTCCTTATTACACTCCTCTTGGGCTGTCCTGAACGTGCCCCGTGGCTCCTTGGAGGGGACATCTCTCCCCTCTCCGCAGGTTTCCCGCTGGTTAACACTCTGCCCTGGGCATATATTTGTAGTTCTTATTCCAGCTTTAGCTCTGACAAAGTGACATTTTCCCTTTGTTAATGACCCCTGTAATTTATGCAAACTGATGACCGAGGCTTCGCTCTTCCCTCAGCAATAACGTGCTGGAGTCTGGGCTGTTCTGTCCCGCCGAGGCTTTGCTGAGCTGAGCTTTACCAAACCCTGCAGCTGAGAAAGTGCAACCTGTGGCCATGTGGTCTTTGCACTTTAATCAAAGCTGGGAACTTACTTGGGGGCTGGACGTGACCCAGGGTTAACCCTGCGTGGAGTGCAGGAGCTTGTAGGATTTCCTGACAGAAGGAAGAATGGGAATGGAGCGGCAGATAAACAGCTTTTCTAACCTTTCCCCTCCCAGCCCAAGACAGCACTTTATTTCTGAGGAAGTGAAAGTATCTTTAATAGCTTATTGCTTTGACCTCTGACATTCACATGCCGGAACTCTTAAATCAGTAGCGTTTTACATGCCCCGGGCTGCTGATAGGGAATTTTGCACATTTTTCATCCTCAACTGCACATCCTTATTGAGCTGTTCTGTTCAGTTACATGAAATTTTCACTTTACGTGTAGGTGTTTTTGCTGGTATTTACCCAGTACTAGAAAAATGCTATTTTTATAAGTGAAACTGACTGCAGAAGTAAATTTATTGCTTACCCACCTAGGTTTTGTCATACTGCCAATGTTAATGGACTATGCCGTTCTCACTCTTTAATTTAATGATTTCTTGTTTAATTCATGTCCATTTTTCCATCCATAATACAGGTATAAAACTAAACTGTAGAAATTACCTTTATACCTGCAATAAAGCGGGTACGTTGCACACATCTTTCATAGTAAGCATTTGTAAGAAGAGCTTGTTCTTGTTGATTAAGTCCAGGTTTGAACCTCTGCTTTAAAGAATAAGTTTCCAGCATGATTACCTTTGATTGGTTGACTTTTGGTATCTCGCAGCTTTATAGTTCCAGCTTCCTATTTTCAGAGTTGGTCTGAACTCTATTAAATCAAGGTCTGGTTTGGGCAGATTTATACAGTCACTGCTTCAAACCACTGTGCACTTCATGAAGTCCGGCTACTGTAGCAGATGAGTGCACTAACAAGACAAATTCCTGGAAAGCAGATTTTTAAGAGTCTACATCACATTTTATGATCAGTTTTTGGGTGTATTTTGAATAATATGCACACTACTTTACATAAAAGGAAATTCTACTAGAAGTATATAGCAATGTATAGGAGGAAATGAGCATCTCCAGAGGAAGATTCATTTCATCCTAAAATTACTTTCTGAGTTCAATGGACTTGTATCTCTCAAGGAATTTATATTCTCAGCTGACTAAGAAATTAATCCTTTGACAGCTGGCTTGGGTTAGAATATCTAGGAGATAGGCATAAAAAGTGAGAGATATATTCCATCATATTTGTGTCATGAGTTTGAATTTTTTATGCTTATACTGTAATTATACCTTTTGGTTTTTTGTATATCAAGCAACAGAAAATCATAAAGCCCCTACACTAGAAAGTTCTGTACAATTTTTGGTCAAGCATAATGTATTTGAAAAGCACAATGAATTTAAGTTGTAATTTGAAATCAAGTTCACTGTTGACTGATAGTATTTGGTAACAGATCTAAAAGTTCATTTATAGGTAAATGTTTAAGGAATTTATAGATGCCTTCATGTTACCATAAAACTGTACTTCTTTGTGTGGGCTAAGACTAGAGGCTCAAATCAGAGCTGTATTTTCTTTATGGTTAGGCACAGGTAGTACAAGGAAAATTGTGCCTGCAAAAACAGTTCAACAGGGAATGCAAAAAGATGTTAATCAGAAGGGGACAAGCCTTTCAATTACTGACTGTTTGAAGTGGAATGAGGCCTCGTTTGTTTCATTCTTCCACCATACCCAACACAATTTCCATGTGCACTAAGAGTGTTTTGAAGCATCTTCTTCTATAATAACCTATTCATACCTATTCAGATAATTTGAAAGGTTACTGGAAGATCCTCCTTTAGGACAAATGTATATTATTCAGCACCTTATGTTTAAAAAAAAAATAAGCTGTAACTAAGAGGAATGGAATAGGAATTCTCGCTCATCATCAAACTGTAGTTGAGAGGTTTGCTATTAAAATAGCCTAAATCTTGCACATACACAGATATAAAACAATTTCCAAGTTGTTTTATATAATATTCAAGAAAGAAAAAAGTCCCTCTTCACCTTCACCAGCTCTCTCCAAATTTTTTGTCATTCTGGGCTGGTTCATAAGAAAATGTAGTATTATTAAACTGATATTAAAAGCCAAATATTATTACTATCTTCTCTTGATAGGGCCATAGCTCCTTGTTCATGCTTTAGGTGTCATGTTCAAATGCAAATAGATGATAAGATCATGATGCAGTAATTAAATCAGAAGAGCTGGTAAGAATTACCTTCCTTATGCTGGCAATGTATCAGCTGGGTGTTTGTTATCAGAATGAAATACCAGCAGTTTATTCTCCTGGCACACTGGGTATGGCAGGAGTAATGCGGGCACCTGTTTTTAGAGAATTTGGTTGTTCAGTGTAGCACTAGATTTGAAGTCCAGGCTTTACGTTTTGTTTCAGAGATATCAAACAACTTTGAGAAGAGATTAGATTTCTTTTTTTTTACAAAGTGGAAGATATTTTAGCAGTAGGACAGAGTTCAACAAAGGAATAGGTAAATTACACATATGTACACCAAAAAATACAGGTAAGTGACCCTGTCTGTCCACGAAAGAGTGGCTGCTCAGAGGGAAGGCCACAGCACATCACAACAGCCTTGGACTGTATCCTTTAAATGTTTTATCTGCTGTGGTTCTTTGTAATGTGTGATCAGTCCTTATGGAGACAGTCATGAATGGTAGAATTCATGTTAATAGAATTGTGGTTTGCTCCTGTCAGCCAATGTGTGTCTGCTGGAAGATGCACTCTGATCTCTCCAATTGATGTCAAATGATTGAAGTCAGACCCACGCGGTTGCCTTTTTTTAGAATTCAGTAGTGTCAACTTAAAGGAACTTCAGTTGCTCAATATTATATTATACATGATATCTGTTGGAATTTCTTTCATCATTTACTTTTATCTTCCTATGCTATTTAATTTCATACAACTTATGCTGCTACGTAATGCTGTTAATGTTCCACTCTTGCTTCCTGTGTAGGAGCAACAGGATTTGGATCCTGAGTTACGTATATGCATAAATGAACAGTTTGAGGGTACACATAGGTAATTATTTTTGTTGTTGTTTTTTTGAAATAAATTATCTCTTACACACATAACATCTAGTTCAGAATCAGTCCTTTGGTGTCAACCAAAACACAAAGCACAGGTCAGCAGATGAATAGTCTATACTAGTATATGTAGATTACATTAAATTGCAGCAGTAATTCATAGGTAGAAAACTTAGAGTGAGATGCAGAGATTGAGCAGTGTGCCTGAGTCCTGAGCAGATCCAAGGTATGTGGAATAAATAGCTTTTTATAGTGGGTTTAATAAAGATTGGGTAGTTATTTGCCACTTTTTCTTAGGAAAAGGAATGGTAAAGTATAGAGACAAGCATAAAGATAAGTTTACTGATACAAAATGCAAAGTTATTTATCATAAGCAGCATGAATTTTATGTTTTCAAGGGGCTGTATATTTTCTGGATCAACATGGTGTACTTTATTCTCTTTCTAGTCTTATTCCCACAGCTGTTACTCTTTTTATTGCAGTTCAAAATAAAAGAAGGAGAAGGGAAAACTCAACCTTTACTTGCCCTTCCAGAGAAAAAGACTATGACAATGGGAGAGGCGAGTAGGAAAAATGAGAATTTAAAGAGAAGCAAGGATAAAACTTTCTTGGTCGTTTACAGGGTTTTTTTGCTTGTAGAGCTTCTTGGGTTTTTAAAATCAAATCACAGTTGTTATTTGTTCACAAACTGGATCAGTCACTTTAACGTGTAACCTCACAAGCTCCAGGTTTGTTTACTACCTTTTTGAACTGTTCGACTTGTAATCTTTATATACATAATGGTAACATTTCTGACATTCCTTTTAAATACAAAAGAATTGAAAGCAGCTCCTGCATGAGCAGGAATTACCCACAGATAAAAACCAACAGTGTGAAGCAATGTTCCCTCTTGATCCCGAAGTTACGTGCAACTGTCACTTATGCCACCCCAGCAACAGGAAAAGTCCTTCTTTTATGAGTCTGTTTTAAAACAGTTATAAAGTTTCCTGTGCAGGACATTAATTAAAGGGGTTATCAAAATAAGACAAACTAATATAATTTGTGATTGTACAAAATAAAGGAAGTCGAGGGTACCATAGGGACCTAATGAATCACAGGATGGAAACAATCTTCTGGCTAACTAAACATTCAGACTTTGTACTAAGTCACAGGGTGGATGTACAGCCCGGCAAGCCGGAACACGCTGTGTGTTTACATGGATGGGATAAAGGGAGTTCACAAAAACCATCTGGGAGAAATCCTTCCCCTATTCATTCTGTTCCTACTGTAGAGTCTCATAAACAACATGCATACATTTGCAGCAAACATGTGGCACACCTGCCCTGGAAGAAATCAAACTGGAAAATAAGTCTGTAGTATAAAAATCTCCCTGGGTACCAGCACTGTGAGTTTGTCTGCATTTCCCATGTGGGATGGAAAAGGAGAGATGGAGCTTTATATCTAGCAAGTGGTTAATTGTTCCCTATGCATTTGCAGCATTTAAATGTGGTCAGTATTTAGATTTATATGATAGATTTATATGGCAATTTATATGAAAATACATGTCCTGAGTGTTCTACTTTAAACATTATCTTCCCCTTGTTCACCATATTCAGATCTATTTATTCTCAAGCACAGAATTTACTTCAGGAGATGACTCAGGAATCCCAGTAGGGGATTCTGGTCTCTCTCTGTGCTTTCTCTTGAGACTGAGGATTTAGTGACTTGGTCAATTTTTTTTTTCCATGGATCTCTGTGCAGGGTCAGCATGTGCTATAACACAGAGCTGCTGGTTTTTGCCTGGTCATGCAAAGAAGCTGCATGATGAACTTCACTGACGTTACATGTGGAAAGAGACTAAGATACTGTTATTAAAACCCTAAATTATCAAACAGAAGGTAATTAATAGTTATACCTACAAAGTTATACCAGCATGTTCAATAGTGAAGAAAAAGATCCAAAGCATTGATTGATTAAATGGAAAACAAAAAGTCATCAGTGATTAAAGGTTGAGTTGTAACAAAAAATATAAAGACTGAAGGTAGTGCAGGCAGCAATAATCCCAGTATTTCCTGGTTTTCTGTATCAGACTGGGCTTTTAATAACAATGTCATGGATTTATGTGTACTTTAAATGTTTAAGAATATATGTCTCTATATGTACATGGTTGTTTTTTCCACCCTTCACACATCAAAATCATGTTTAGGCTGTTGGGCTAGAGGAATGAAGTAGGTATGAAATTTCACTCATGGGGGCTTTGGAATCCGTGGCATTCTTAAATATATATGTATTCAATTCCCTTGGCTTCTGAGGCTCTTATGAAACAGTTAATGAGCAGAACCCAACCTGTGCTTCCAAAACACAGATACATCCTTTATTTAATTTTTATGTAAAATTTTAGGAGAGTAGTAGAGACTAACAGCTGTTGAGGCCTATGATGAGCTGAGATGAGCAGGGACAAGTCAGTGTGTAGATGCAGTGTTCAGGGTCTTTGCCTCCTTCTATTGATGTCACTTACTAACAAATCCAGAAGTTAAGAAATTTAAGAGTAATCATTGGATTTGTATTGCTCGGTGTGATGAACTCTGGTAAATCAATATTCTGATTATAATTTTGAAAATCATAGTTACATTTCAACTCCAGAAGTCAAATGGAAAGTTGATGTTCAGGGTTTCATTCTTTCTTTAACTTCTTTGTATGGTATAAGTAGAATATTATATGAAAATGTGTGTAAAGTCTGCCCTGCACATGGAGACCCATCTTGCCTAGGATTCTGATTCTGACAGAAATTAGTACATAAAAGAATCAGAAATTTATCATTGGTAAAACATAAAAGCAAACAAATGTGACAAACATGTTTTTCTAAAGCTGAGGTAATGATGCCAGATCATCTTTTGTGTTGTGAGAGATAAATGGGCACTTCAAGGATGTTACTCTTCGTGTCCTAACATAGTTATTTAAAATTCTGGCCATGCATTTAAAGTCTGGACTTCTTCAGTGAAGTGAGAGACACCTCACCTCTGTGGCTTTGGGCACTAGCTGTATTTTTGTTACAGATATTTAGTCTTTCATTGATTCTGAGAAAGAAAAAAAAAAGCAACCTGTAAACTTTAAGTTACAAAAGATACAAACTGATTTATGGGTATCTGTGATGGAAAAAAAAGTGGTGTTAAACTCTCCATCGTCTTTAAGTGCAATTCCTAAACCTTAAAGATCATCTCAGAGTGGTTAACTGAGCAAATTTATTGTAATTTTTAGATCACCTTATCTGATTTCAGGCAAACCTGATAGCTTCACAATAACTTTTTTTTAGGAAGATTGGCTTGTTAGCAGTGTTACGGCGTTACAAGGAAATGTGGTCACAGCTGCTTCTGGTTTCTTAGCTAATCCACCTGATTGGAAACAACAGGTTTTTGATATTTTTCCATTTCTTACACTGACACCTAGTGTTCAGAGGTCCTGAGTCTCTAATACTGCACTTGGTTATTAATAGCTGTTGATACTGAAGTTCTCCACCTTTGTCGACATCTTCCAGTGCTGTTCTTCGGCAAAAAGAAACAGTAGCTGAAGGCAAAGGTGTTACCATCATTCAAAACAATTTTATTTTGGAAATACAAATAGTGAACAACTACTGCAAAACTTGGCAGAAGCTATTTTACTTCTTGAAGTGCTGCAAAATCTGTTTTCTTAAAATTTAAGTGCTTTAGTTTTGGCAAATGCAACCCTTTTGTGTCTATAAGTGTCACTGGCCAAGAAAAACAGCAATAAAAGCAGAAACCCTTAGATCAGTATTTATTTAATTGTGGGAGATGTCGATGCTTTTTATTTCTGTGTTCTTTTATCTTCAAGCCACGAGTTCTACCTGATAGAGTGTTGATGGCTGCACAGTCCTTGAGTAGACAGAAAAATAACTTACACACAAAAGCTTGCACAGTCTTTTATCTCAGACTTGCAAATAAACGAAGCCAAGCAAGTATGGGCTGTAACCCATTCCTGACAAAGATGACAACTGAGAGTAAAACTAACTCTCTGCTTTACCTGTGATCTTCCTGCATGTTAGCAGAAGACCTTTCTGTTGTTTAAGATAATATATTAGCAATTTTGTATGACTGTATCCAAAAGTGTCTGTGATTTTTTTTTACCCATGAGTTCCATAGAAAAATGAAAGCTATTCAGGCACAGAAAATGTATATTAAACTTTATTTTGAGGATTCTTCCCTTTTTGGTTTTAAGACTTGTCTGGTAAATGCACCAAAAAGCCACCTTTTCAGTGCCTCACCACTCTCAAGGTAAAGAATTTATTTCCAGTACCTAATGTACACCCACCTGCTGTCCATTTAAAGCCATTCCCTCACGTCCAGGCTGCCCATTTTGTTATATCTTGGGTAAGGGCATTGTACCTCTGTGTGTGCACATGGCATATGGGGTACTTGAGTACATGATTGATTGTCAGTAGTTGATATTCCTGTGAATCAGTGTCTGCTTATTGGAAAAATACTCAGTGGAAATAGAGATAAATGTTACTTGTAGAATACTATTTATTTGGCTTCTTCCAGCCATTTAAATGTGAGGGTGGTGAGGCCCTGGCACAGGTTTCCCAGAGAAGCTGTGGCTGCTGCATCTCTGGAAGTCTCCAAGGCCAGGTTGGACAGGGCTTGGAGCAACCTGGGACAGTGGAAGGTGTCCCTGCCCATGACAAATGGTTGGAATTCGGTGATCTTTAAGGCCCCTTCCAACCCAAACCAATTATTTATTGTTTCTGTGATTTATTTTCAGGTTGAGGTGAATTTGTACCCAGAAGGGTGATTTTTGTCTAGTGACTATAAATTATGCCTTGGGTGACCAGCTCAGATGTAGATTTCTGTGTTTAGTCAGAACTTCCAACTGAGAGATCTCCCTTAAGGCAGAAGTCTTAAAGCAATGCTGGAGGAAATAAGGTAAACAGGAATTTCTCTGATAGCAAAAGGAGATGTTAAGGAGTGTTAAAAGCAGAAGAGAAGTCAGAGAAAACAAAGACATACTGTAGGCCCAGGTTTCTGGCTAGGAAGAGGCACATAGTGTGCCGAAAATGAACAGTTTTAAGGGATGGGATTTATGAAAAGTCATCTTGGAGCTGATCCAAGACAGAGTTAGAAGAGAGGAAATCTGTGCATTAGCTGAAAACTTCATGGTCTATGTCTTTTAATAAATAAAAAGAAAGAAACAGATCAGAAAAGATTTGGAGAGAAGGATTGGATTGAGATAGAGTTTCTTTAAAAGACAGGATAGACTGAGGACATCTGTACACAGTGAGGGAAAGTACCAGAGAGCAAAGAAAAATTGAAAACTAAGTGGGCAGGATATGATGCAGCTACTGAGGTGGGTCAGAGTTGGGAAAAAAGCCAAAGATTTATGACAAGAGAAGGTGTTCAGGACAAACACTTAGAGCTGCTTTGTGGGAGTGCTTATTTTCTCTCTTGTAGCAGAGGAATTGTGGAGCTTGAAGTGGAACCCAGGTTGTGAATAAGGAATGCAGAGCCTGAGATTCAGGAAAGAGTTGTTTGAAGAAGTGGGATAAAGGAAGATGAAAACAACCTTGTAGAGGAAAGAGTGTGGAAGAGCTTCCCATGACTCTTTCTCAAAATGTTCAGTAGCCAGAGAATGGGAATAATTGAAATAAGAGGCAGAAGGGTTTGAAAGAGAAACTGTGGCTGGTGCATTGGAGCCTGCAGAAGGTCTGTTCTGGAGAATGAGTTTGGGAAGTAGCTTTACAGGACATTAAGTGCTGATGACAGAGAAGTCATCAAGAAGTATTAAATGGAGTAAGAGTCAGCAGATGTGTTACCTCCAAATTGAATTTTGGACAAGGCCAGAGAAACTAAGTGGATAATGGTGGAACAGGTGGAATGTGGCTGCTGGTGTTTGTGTGAAGGACAGCACAAGATGAGGAAGAAAGGGAAGAGACAGGTTCTACATTTTAGGAAAGAATTCATGGTAACACGGGAAGTCTTGTGACAAATGCTTCTTCTGTGGACAATATCATACATGTGGAGCTCTGAATGCTGGCATCTCTGCACCCTCACATACAAGCAAGCATATATCTAATATATAGATCAATAGTGAGCACTTGTGTAGTGACACACAGCCTGATGCCGGTATATCAACTTCAACATACTCAGCAGATATTGTTACTATCAACCATTCTCACAGTATTCAGCAACTACATTTTTTATCATCTCTAATTCTTGAGTGTGTTTTTACATTGTTAGTCATTTTTGTCTTACGCTGTGCCATCATCATAATTCCAAATTTGGGAGAAAGAATTGATCACTTTACTGATGAGAAATAAAAGTACAAAGAAGACAAAGTGGATTTTCCCCACGTTATGAAACAAATTAATGACAGAGTTGAGGAAAGTCGACTGGTTGTAGCAAGAGGGAAGCTGTGCAAAGCTATTTTTTACTGACGGTCTGTGTCTCAGCCAATTGGATTTTTATTTGACAGTCCAAAGGTGTAATAACTTTTATTGTAAGAGGAAGAAAAATACATCAAGGCTAATATATAATGGTGGACCTACTAGGGATATGCATAAATGCATATCCTGTTCCTTGTGTATACAAGCTTAATTGTGTCTCTTTTAATTTTCCTGTTTGATTCAACAGGGTTGTCAGGTAATCGTCCTATTGAAAGTACAGAGGAGGATAAAATTTCAAATACCTTTGTTAATCTCTTTTGGCTGTTAAAAGAAAAGATTTATTGGTATCAAATTTTATTGCATTCTTAGAATTTAGGGATTGATTGGCTGCTAGTTTAGCTTACTTGTCTCTTCCAGTTAGAAACCCAAACACAACAGAAGAAAGACATTGCATCGAAGCTGACGTGCAACAAGTGAGTGAAAGTTCACTTGGCTTTTTCTCTCAGCACCAGGTGCAAAAGTTGGCTAAAAGTGCTGTGGCAGGCAGTTATTTGAAGGCAGTTTCTGGTTTAGTGTTTTATCAAGCCCAGGAGTGAAATATTCTGCAACTACTGCAGTTTCACAAAGCTGCTTTTTAAGGTAGAACTCTGAATTGTTTCACTAATTAAAATGGCCCAGTACAAACATTATTCACACAGTAACCATTAATGGGAGGGGTTTGGGGATTTATGGAGGGATATGGATGATATTTTAAAAGTGTGGATCACTTCTTTGCACACACAGTATGCTTGCAGTCTCTAACTATAGCAGATGTTCTTGAAATCTTAAGGAGTATTTGTGACTTTCTGCATCCCCTCTTATGCTGGAATGAGATGTATTCATTTCTGGTGTAAAACAATTTAACAGTGTCCCAGTGAGTGACTTGACTAAATAGGATAGTTTTTTTCTTGAATAGCTGCCCCATTGCCACCTTATATATGCTTTGAAATACTAGTTCTCTAAACTGCAGCTTTCTCAGAGTGGAAAGTGGAGGTTCAATGATGACATAAGCTCCAGAAGTGTAAAATTCAAGTGGTTTGCATGTGGGATTGCCAAATAACACAGGTTTGGTTTGCTTTCATTTTATTACACCGATTCTCCTCCCCAGATGTCTTGGATTTCTGTGGCACCCCCCTTGCTTTAGATTCTTGCTCCTTGTAACTAACCATTTTTATTAGTCATCCCACTAATACGCAGTGTTTTTACTCAGCACCTGTTTTCTTCAAAGCCCTTTGCAATAATAACTGGTTAATCCTCACATTGGTTCTGAATTTCACTGTCATTCCTGTTCACAGGTGAAAAGTGAGCTTGATAACATCCCTAAAATTGTGTAATGGCTCTGACACCTCTATTAGGACTTTGCCTGTTCCTTGTCCCCCCTACCCAGACTGATCCTTGTGCTCTCCACACACTGAGTTTTGTGGCTTGCCAGCTATAAATTGAGCATTTCCTTTATGTTAATGACACATTTTTTTTACCCTGATTGCTCTGGAGTTTCCATCCTGAACTATGTGGAAGAACTATGCTGGAAGGAGCCTCAAGAGGTCATCTGAGCCATATCTCTGGTCTCAAACTAATTTTGGCCTTTGTTCAGGAAAGCTCTAAAACATATACATATAAATGAATGTTTATCCATATGTATATATACAATTATTTATTAAATTAAGCCCCATTTCTGGAAGAATAATAGGTAACTGCCTAATCCAAATTGGGTGTAAACTACCAGAAGCTGCTTTAAAATACTTGCACAGAATATGATTGATGGTGCTGTGGGAGGTGAAACAAAGAGATATACACTGCAAAGGGCAATTTTTGGTAAATCTAGTGCTGTGCCTTCCGAAAGTATTGCTTCCTTTGTTTTTATTTCCCTTTTTTCCTTTCTTCTATTTTTTTCCCTATTTTTCATGGACTTGTAGCAAGAAATCCATTCACTACCCAAGTAAGGTGGTGATTTTGCTGCTATAATAAACCCTCAGCTAGTTTGACTATTCTTGGCCTGTCCATCTGAGAGCTACAACTTTATGGAAACAGAATGAAATAAAGTGTTCTCTAATATGTCACAAATCATAGTTAAAACTGGAAATCCAGTCTGACACTGTGGTCTTGATTTGTATGGTTTGCCTACCCCTTTTTGTTTCTGCAAGGCAGTGTATGTATTTGAAGGCTGGAACTCCAGCCAGGATTTTCAGTCTTAACTGTGAATTTCCTTCCTTTAACAGGTTTAAAGCAAACCTTTCGGATTGCTTCAGTATAGCTTTTAGGACTTGAATTTCCTTTGTGTTCATTTTGGGCCTTTTCCAGTATTTATCCATACATTTGAAACTCCTTCAAATCTGTGAGTATGGGAGCAGTTACAATAGGAGGTGGTGGCATTTCTATTATATTCCTGTTAGACTTGATTCAAATGCTGCCCGATTTTCAGCTTAAGTACTGCAAGCCTAAAATTCAGACTCTTGCTCAAGCATTACAGGGTTCATGTCCAGCTCAGAGGTCTCTGTAACTGCTGTGCCTGGCTGGAATATAAAAATTCCATTTCCTGAAAAATTTAGAAGTTTTGACATTTGCTTTATTTTTTCATCAGAACAAAATGAAAAGCTTATTTTTTAAAGCTGTAAAAATCTACTGAGATGAAGAGGAATCTTGTCTAGCTGGTAGTCCTGAGTATAAGACAACAGCCCTGGAGAGGAGAGACCAATATTCAAGTTTCTACTTGCTGGAAGAATGTAAAGTTGAACCTGAGTATGCCATATGCTGAGTGAGTGCCATCAAATAACACCATTGAATGCATCTTTTGATGTTATCATTTTTCTATATGATCATCGAAATATTGCTCAATACTTACATGCAAATGTTTATTTTAAGGGAAATGATTTTCCCAATAGAAAGAAAATACCAAATTTTGAGGTTCTGTCCAGCACTCATGATTAAAGTATTAATATATTTCACATGTGCATTTAATCCAAAATAATCCTTAAAAGTGATTATTTGTAGTTAAAAAATTCAGCTTATTTTTTATAAATCTATTGCTTCAGCTATAGCTGCAGGGTCTCATAAAAGCTTGACTGCTTTGTGTTTATTAATTTTTAATGGTAATTAATTCATATTAGTGGTGAACTTCATTATTTACAAAAAGGGATTTAAAATGTTTTGCAGGTTTAGCTCTGTTACATTATAATACACAACCAAATGCAGCCAAGTGTACAAATTCAATGTTAGATGTATCCATCTATAGTCTGATTCAGTGATGGAATTTTTTTTCCAGATATCCCTTCTAACTCAAACCATTTCTGTGATTCTGTGAATTTAATTCCGAAGGGGGAAAATGAATGTTCTTTGTTAAAAAAAGAAGAAACACACAAACTTTAAATTCAGTAGACTTGTTGCATTGATGCTACACATTTGCATCTTTTGTCACAATTCTCTGCTATATTGTTTCATAGAATCCTAGAACATCCTCAGTAGGAAGGGACCCAGGAGGGTCATGAAGGTCCAACTCCTGGTGGGTTGGTGGCATCCATTTAAAAAATTATGTCAGTCTTCTCTGTTAGAATAAAGTCAGTATTGTAAACTTTATTCTCTCCTGTACAATCTTATGAGGAGAAGGGACTTTGTTTCATTTCAGAACAAATACTGACTTCTTCCAAATTCCAATTACAGTTGCTAAACTTCCTATCTATTTTGATATCTTAAAAAATGCCCATACTAGTTGAAATTTTGAGACTGTTACTGTCTACGTTGCATGTTTTGTTTGTGTGTTTGTCATTTACTGTCTCTCAGCCTGGACTCTCAGCCTGGTGTGACAATAACCTTTTTTTTTTGTGACCACATGGTGGCAAACACTGCAGTTCCATGATTCACCAGTGTCAGCATATTGCTATGTGCTAGAAATAACAAAAAAAATGGAATAAATATGTAGTAAAAATGGATAATTAACTGAAAAATGGACTGACTGTATAATTTAATGTTTCTGAGGATAACAGAATTTCAGGTTAAGGACCTCAGATGACTCTAGGCCCTCACTGAGATGTTTTGGCATAACTATGGTCTAGTATAACTAAGCTGTCAAAGCTACTTCAGACTCTGTCTTGCAGGGCTGTGTGTGTTTCAATCAGCAGTTCAGGGTCATGGAAGTGAAAGGTTTACACCTTGCCATTATCCATTTTGTGTGTCTAATATGTGTTCTTGCAGTCATGAAAATGTAGAAACACCTGTTTTGGGGAGCAAGATTGGCATATTTTTTGTACATAGATTTAATTAGTTTTTTTGCACTTCCCTGCAGCTAAAGGTCCTGCAGCCCTTTTTACCCCATACACACAAGAAATGCATAAAAGTTACATCTGATTGCATTTCTGTCTCAAGTCGTTCTTCATGATCTAATTTTGGGGGTGTTTTTTTGGAGGTGGTGGGGTATTTTATGAGCCATTAGGCCCTCCAGCAGTTAATTTAACAAATACTTAATGTTATACAGAAGTTGTAGCTCTCGTGGATTTCTGGAGGATGGTTAAGGCAGAGTTTACATTTCATATTCTGAGGGAAATGTAGTGCCGTTCCGCCGCCGTATGCCGTGCGTTTCATTAGTGCTGGAGACAGCAGGAGGCTATTTTGTGGAAATGTTTCTGTCACTGTCAGTAGAAACATGCCCGTCTGGTTGAAATATAGCCTGTGTCTTGCCAGTTCCCTGCTTCTAAGCAATTGCAGTAGGAGAATGTTAATCTTAACCTGTCACAAGCCATTTAAAATCCAAATTTTTGTTAAACTTTCAAGTGCTTCAGTAATACAAGTATGGGAGACAGGGCTGCGTTCATGTGGAAGAGTTGCTGCCCTTCTCAGAGGCAGGAAACACTTTAATTAGTGTTTATTAGTGCTTAGTAGTTAGATGTGCTGGAACTCCCAGCCAGGCTCTGCCAAGGGATGTGATCCTTCTAAAGTACACAGGAGTCAGCTCAGGAGCACTGGATTTTGGATCTCATGTCTGTTTTCCTGACTGTAGACCAGGAATTTCATGCATTCAAGGAAAGGATCTACAGCATCCTTGTTATAGATATCCGTGTCTTTCTGCAGCCACCCTGAATACAGCTGCTCTTACAGTGGTGCCAGGATCTTTCCTGGAAAGATCTAACTGCCTGGTGGAAAATTTAGTTTCTGATGTCCTTACTTATTCTTTGAAAATGTATTTGTGTCAGAGGATTTTCCTGTGCTCCCACGTTCCTTTTGTTTGTTTTTTTGTTGTTTGGTTTGGTTTGGGTTTTTTGCTGTGCAAGCCTGGCCTGATGGTTACAACCTGTGTTTGGTGGATGGGCAGTTGAAAAATTTGGAATCTGTTTTGGAATTAGATACTTTATGTCCTGGTTGACAAGAGAGGATCTGCATTTACGTCCCTCAATTCCCTGGATGTTCCACTTGAGAGCCTCTGAGATGTTTATGGGGGTGGGCTAAGTCCTAACACTGGACAAATGGTGGTCCCTGCCTGAGTTTGTCTCTCTGGAGGGCTAAAGGAAGATTTTGTTTCCTTCTTCTGCTCAGGTCACCAGAGCAGAGGGCTACAGGGTGCACTCCTGCAAGCATCCCTGGAGTTCTCTGAGAATTTCAGGGCTTTTCCATTTCTAAGTCAGTAGTACCTGGATAAGGCATTTGTTCAGCAGATGCATCAAATGGTTTAACACAAAAATTACCACTCTCTCAGCTGGAGACATCCTCTCTGTCACTGCTGTTTCCTCATGAGACAAGAATGAATGTAAGGAGCTGGGATATTTTACTCCTCCCTGCCAACCAGCATCCAGGCAAGGGAAGCTCATGCCTTGTTGCCAAGGTAGACATGCCAAGATGCCTGCAACATTCATTGCAAGAGTGTCTTCCTGATGAAATTGGTGTATACAGAGAAAATTCAGTATAGGATAGGACTGCAGGAATATTCTAGAGACCCAACAGCTGGGAAGTTGTACAATTTAACCAAAGGAAGAAGTTAAGAATTAAGATGCTATCACTACTGTATTTAGTATTTGCTAGAGCCTAGCAGTCAACATAAAGCTGTCTGAACCAAAGACATTTTTATGCTGTATGTTTTGGGAGTATTCCATAAGAAGTACTGCAGGCAAGCTGGAAAAGATGTGTCGTGGCACTGAATCCAAAATGACATTAGAAATGCTTTGCCAAGGTGCTTTTTCTTCACAGCATATCCCTTATGTTATTCCTTATTCCTTGTGTTAGTGAGCACGATGTTCAGGGAAAACATCCCATCTGGATAGCATTACCTGTAGGATGTGCAGCTTGTATGTATCTTCTGGAGGTTAGCTCTAATGTTAAACAAAGGAAGCTGATTAGAAACATCTGTAAAACATTTCCATAGTTCAGATTTTATACAGTGGGTATTGAATTACCTTGCACATGACTGCATGTCTGAACTAAAAATAATAAGGTAAATCTTTTCCTTTTATTAAAATTAGTATAATATTAATTTTATAGTTAAACTACATTTAACTGTTTCCCTACGTGGCACTAGAATTTAATGCTGCTGACATCACTATGTATTTTACATGCCACTGAAAAATAATTGTTCATTTATTGATGCAGTATGCTACAATAAGCACATTTTAGGTGCAGTCCAAATATAAACATTAGATTGAAATACATTTTCTTATGTAAAAGTGTGGCATTTATTGAATGCTAAAGGAGAGACTTGCCAGCTAAATGTGTAATGTTTCTGACTATTAAATATATTATGTGAAATAGTTATATAGAATATATAAAATGATTGTAGTACTGCCCACTTAGGTATTATGTTGATTTATGAATTTAGTTAGAGTCCCTAGTAAATACCAAAATTGCTGATTCTAGGTCAGTATTTATTAGGTTGGTGAATTTTATGGAGAGGAAGGATTTGTGCATCCCAGAACTGACAGAGAAAGGTATTATTTATGTAGTTAGAGTGAGAATGCAATTGTAATTTCAGAGCTGAGCTGAAAAAGATTGTATAGTTTCTTCATATTCTAAATTACTTTCTAAAATAGCTTATAAAGCCACGCATATAACAATAGTAAATATTCTTTAAAGATCTAAGAGTCTAATGCTCAAGATTTATTGTTCAATATCATAAGCAGAAAATTCTTACCTTTCCCCAGTTCCCTGCAACAGCCTGACTCCAAGGCACGTATCAAAACAGAGAGAGGCAAACATTATTCTCTGGGAAAATATTTTGAAATTCAGCAAGTGTTTTGAAAACTATTATCATTATTGTTTATTGTAAGTGTTCTAAGATTGTGAAAATGAAGTGTTGCTCATAAATACCACGCAGGCTGAATGGCCAAGGGCAGTTCTCATCTCTTACACGCAGACTCCTACCCAAAGCAGTTTCATCCAGTTTGAGTACTTGCTTTTATAATGTTTTTACCCAAGTTCATAAAAACTGCAAGTGAAACAAACACTGTGGTATGTATATGCAGTTATTTTTATTCAAGGAGACTGGATCAGCACAAAAACATTTTTTAGAGTAGCATAACATGAACAGTTTCCATTTCATCAATTAGTGCCCTTATCCATCCCGAGAGGTGTCTGGTATCTTATCTGTGTGCTGAAAAGGCAATGAGGTGTTTTATCTTTTGAAAAATAAAAAGACGTGTTGTGCCACCGTAGTGAAACTTGCAGAGTTTATCTCACTGCCCCGCTTGGGAATGTATGTTTCAGCACCGATAGTGTGGCTCATTAAATAACTGAGAACAAATAATGCTCTATTTTAAATGTATCCTAAGAAAAAATGCCTTGCAATAATTTCTTTTGCTCACTGAAAACTTAATGTTTTTGCCTGTGTTGTTGCATGAGGAGTTTGGAGTTGACTGATCTTGTAGCCTGAGAGGAAGCGAGGCTGCAGCTGCACATCCCTGGGTCCTGCCTGTCCTGTTCTGTGATTCTGTGATTAAGCACCAGATCTCTCTGTCAGCTTAGTTTACCTGGTCTCATAATTTTGGGACATTAATGAAGCACTAACAGGAGTGTAAGCAGATACTTATTTTTAAAAAACACAGTTGGCAAAGTTATGATCAGATAGTTACTGCATCTTAGGATCGAAATTATCTCACATTCCTATCCTGTGAAAGCTTCAAAGGAAGGACTTTGAGGGTAGGCGAGGAAAAGCAATTTTCAGAGTGTTTGGAACTGTGTCATTTCACCAAGTGTGTGTCTCTGCTGCGTAAATGATATTCCTCATCACATGCTGTACTGGGGGATTACTTCAGTCGGCATTTTTTTGGCCAAAACCAGCAGCCTGGGCTTCCTGTGTCTTTATCACCAACTGTACTCTATGAAGTACAAAGCTGCAAAGTTTACTTGACAGTTTGAAGCCAGAGTAATTTACTTGTCTGAGACCTTAATGCAGCTCCTTGCAGTCCATCATCGCCGCTTGAACAGGAGGGATGTGCTTTAAAGCAGGAATCGGAGCCGTTTGCCAGACAGGGCTCCGAACCAAATTCGAGATGAAGAATTGCTGTTGCTGAGTTTGCTTACTTTGTAATTGCAATGCATTGGGGATACTGGAGGAACTGTTTAAGAATGTTGGAACACCTGCGTATGGCACAGCACCTTTATTTTAACAACCCTATAGGTGCTCATGCAGCAAATTATCACCCCAATGCATTCCCTTCATTTTGAGTTGAGTCTTAGCCAAAAAAAAGACTCAGCTGATAGAAAGCTGGCTGAGGCACAATTGATTTTGGATCAGAACCCTGAATTTAACAGCATGGGTCAATGGATGATTTTTTTTTTCTTTGAAAGATGCCATGATTAAAAACCTGTGAAAATGGAATTAATTGAAGTTCAGATTTTGTTTATCAGATCTTTTGGAACTGGACTGAGCTATGTCTATGATGATTTGAAAATTTCTGTACTCATTGTCAGGCTGAAAATAATATTAAAATATGAATATCTTTTTTTCTGTACATGACTTTCATATTATGCTTTAGCTGTGGAGGGGTTGCCTTATTTCTTCATTCACAGGGCATTTTTATCTCTTTCTTTCTGAACTGTATGACAGCCATATCACACATAAATCAGACTGGATAGTCTGGAGTCATTCCTCTATCTGTTTTTCAAAGAAAGCATCATTTACAAATCATGACTGCTAATTAACATGAATAATGCTTTTAATTAAAAATAAAATCTGTCCAGGCCCCAGTAGAGGAAAGATAGTACACGTATGCCATGATTCATCTCTACTGTAAGGGTTTTTTTTTTTCACTTTTTTCCCTCTGTCATGAAATTCCCCATTATGTTCACCCTCCTTGCCATTGTCCCTGTTCATTATTTCTGGTTTGATTGACAGTCTGATCTCTCAAGATGCTTGACTGAGTGTTGGCTGATGAAAAGACTTTGGCTTTGCCTCAAAATACTGCATTCAAATTCTCAGATTTTAAATTCTTAAGGTAGGATTTTTTTGCTTTATTTTGCCTTGGAAGTTCTATATCTTTGGAACAATTGAATTCTTATAAAAGAACCACTAGCAAAACTATTTGAGCTACAATGGAGGGTGGAGGCAACTCGCCTGCCTATTGAAGTGCATCTTTCATCATCAGAACAATAGCTGGTTCTTTTCCCTTGTCAACTGACCATCTTTTTTCCTTCCATTAATTAGCTGAAGTCTTGAACAATTCATCCTTGGCCTTCCACTGCCTGTTCTGATAATCCCTCAGGATACTTGGGCTAGGATGACAAATCACAAGAAAAGATGTTCTGATTTTTGTTGCTCTGCTGATGGGAAGGTGCTGTGTCTCCTACATGTGGAGACAGAACCCATTTCCTGAGGTTTTCACTGGGTTTTGAGATTTATTGATTGTATGAGTGCACAAGTTACCCACTGCTTCTGGGCTGCATTTCGCTGTCTTTGGAGAAGAATATTTCTATGTCTTTAAAAACCATAAATAAGATCTAGATAAGTGCTAATTAGTAAGCATCCGTGTAGGAGTAGACATCTAACAAGTTTCTCCCACCAGTCTTGCCACTCACATGACTGCTCAGGGGGCAGAAGGGGAGGCATTGAGGACATAAGAAAAAAAACTCATTCCCTTTCATTTTATATGCCCAGTGCTATACAGAGTTGCCAGGGAGAGCTTTTAGGTGAAGAAATTGTAGGGAAAATTCTGTTTCATTTCCAGCCCTCTGGCTGCTGCAGATGGAAACTTTGTAGATTTTGCTTCTGAATTCCAAACATTTATCCATTGGCATGTGCAAATACAATTTTTTTATAAGTCTGATCAACCGCATCTGGTGCCTGATTTTTCTCAGGTATTGCAAAACCCTTTTAATGAGTACAACATTTTATTCAGTAGAATAAAGATATTTATAATTCTTCAAAGATGAATACAAAGGTTTTAACTGTTTACCGATTTTTTTCATTTAATAGTAGTAAAGTACTAAGCTATTTCTGCTGCATTTTATCTCAAGTGTTTTAAAGGAATCAAAATTACAGAAAGGAAATCAGACCTATGCTTAACTGCAGACATCCTTACCTCTATAGCCTGTAATTTTAACAGATGACAGATGATCCTTTTTGGGATGTCAGTTCAATGATTCATCATTCACATCTCTGCAACTAGAGGTGGTGAAGATCTTGAGAAAATAAAATTGAAGGTGGCAGTTATTTCTAAGA
Source organism: Pycnonotus jocosus (assembly GCA_013400435.1). Taxonomy (NCBI): domain Eukaryota; kingdom Metazoa; phylum Chordata; class Aves; order Passeriformes; family Pycnonotidae; genus Pycnonotus; species Pycnonotus jocosus. The sequence goes on from VWYP01000009.1 coordinate 88,722, forward strand.
ACCCAAAGAAGGTTTTGAGAACTTTCCAACCCATGCTGGTAAATGGAGGGATTTGGGACATGTGCCTATGGGTGTCATTTATTTCTGAGTACCAGATTTGCTGAATTTGCATTTGATGACTCTTAGTGGGGAAAGATGATGCAGAAAAAAATTCAGCTGTGACTGAGTGTGGGTGCATTGCTTATGTATGGCATTGTCTTAGCACTGAACACTTTATGGCCTGATTTATGAATCTTATCAGGCAAAATATTGCATTGCCTGTGATATCTGTGTTGTCTTGAACTATGGCAATATTCATTTTTTACTAAACTGACTGTAGGTAAATCATTTATTTTCTGTGAATAACCTAAGAGAAATTAATTAATCCACTGGAACTCAGTGACCATCAGACCTGAAGTAACAGATTTCCAGAACAATAATTATTGTAAAGCTTGAAAAGAGATCCTTCCTGTATTTGAATGACACTAAAATATTTTAAAAATTTCTTTCAAATATAGAAGAAAACTTCTCTGTGTAGCTGCCTGAAGTACACAGGTGGTTGATACTTAAGTTCCTGCCAGTTCAGGCATGGAGATTTAACTCCAACTTTCTCTCTTCCAGATGAGAGCCATAAAAGCCTTGTTCTCCTTTGGGTTTTTTGGGGTTTTGTTGGTTTGGTTTGGTTTTGTTATTTGGTTATTCAACCTCTGTGAATTGTTACACTTTTTTATGAAGAATAAAAAGTGTCTATTGGCCAGTCATTTATGATATGATTTAAAAAATAAAAAGAAAGGGTTTTTTTCTGTAGGGGGGAGGAAAAAAGGTACTGATGCAAAGATGTGTCCTTCAAAGAGAGCATGAGAAAGATTGCTGGTGCTTCATGGTCAGGTTTTGGCATTTGGTGGTGTTGGCTGGTATCAGTCTCTGATATGTATTTCCTCTAAAATAGTTTTGAAGAATGAGTGTTTTCAAAACAAAATGCATTTTGACTGAAAATTGGTAGCAGATGCAACTTACATTCCATGTGGCCTTTCTGCTTCCATGTGGCACTTGTGCATCCTCATGGCAAAGCTCGTGGTTGTTGCAATTTTCCAGAACATCATGAGCCCAGCTGGGAACAGACATTGGTGTGATTCATGTGTTTATCCATGGTGCTCCCATTCTTTATAAATTCATCAAAGCCTTGCATTTGGCTTTACATTCCTTCTTACTGACATGCCCTAGAGAGAGATCTCTATTTGTAGACAATTCTGAATTGAAGGTCATAGAAGCAAAGAATATCCTGAGTTGGAAGGGACCCACAAGGATCATTGAGCCCAATTCCTGGCCCGGCACAGGACAGCTGGAACCATCCCACCATGTGCCCGAGAGCAACATCCAAACACTTCTTGAACTGTGCCAGGGTTGGTCCTGTGATCACTTCCCTGAGGGAACTGTCCCAGTGCCTGACCACCCTCTGGGTGAAGAACCTTTTCCTTATAGCCAACCTAAACTTTCCCTCACTCAGCTCCAGCTGTCTCCTCAAGTCCTGTCTCTGGTCACCACATCCTCTTCCCCTCATGATGATGTTGAAGAGTCCAGTGAGGTCTCCCTTCAGTCTCCTCTTTTCCAGACTGAACAAAACAAATCACCTCAGCTTTGTGAGCTTTGTGAGCTTTGTGAGCTTGGTGAGGCTTTCCTTCCAGCCCCTTCACCATCTCCATGTCCCTCCTTTGGATGCTCTTTAATAGCTTTATGTCCTTCTTATATTGTGGCACCCAGAACTGCACACACAACTTGAGGTGAGGCCACAAAGATCATTGAGAAGAGGATTGGTCATGCTAAAGCATTAGGAAAATGTCTTCTGAATGCATTGGAGATGGAGGTGCTTGAACCCACTAGCTGTGTGATTAAAAGAGTTAAGCATTTTTTTACTGAAGAAATACTGCTGTTTCTCTTAAAAAAACATTTTCATTTATGCATCTCTGTGATTTATGCATCTCTGTGCCTGGTCATTTAACACTCAAAATCCTGTGAATGGTGTGAGAGCTTTTCCTATTTTCTTGCCTTATTCTTTCCACCAGTGGGCAAGAGTGGTATATGTCATTTTTCCAGAGTGCCATATTTCACACTTCAATTTAATTTGGCTGATAATGATTTGTTAAGCAAATATAAGTATGTAGAGCACAGGCTGGGTCTCACACATAAAGTGTTCAACTACTTCAGCAGTTCCTTTAAAATCCCACTCCAGCCTTATAAAAGCTGCAGGTGCAAAACAGTTTGCCTCTGTACTACTTGAACAGAAGATAAAGGTAACTTGGAACTTTATATTCAGTACAACACTTTGACAAGTGTAACATTGTAAGAAGGAGACTAAGTTGGTGGTTTCCATCAGAAATACACTCGTGAATGGGCTTACTCTTTTTTACTGTTAAAGAGAAAGGACAACTGACCATGGAGTGTATCAAGTCTGTGACAAATACTATGCATTAGGAATGGAAAACGTGGCTCTTCTTGCATTTGGAGCAAAGAACTATTTTTGAGGCTCTTTTGATCTCCAGTCCTCTAAATATGAAGTGATTCTTCTCACAGTGGCTACATCATTTTTAAATCTTACTTTAAAGTGAAGGGGTTTTTTTCAGCCAAAAGAGAAACACCATATTCTTCTAATCTTTCTCTCCCTCCACTATGTAATTCAATGTATCTTTCAACAGAATTTTCTTACTTTCTTTGAGCATCCCACAAATTTCTGTTCTTACCCTGTTTCCTTTTCATCAGTGGGCTTTCAAGCCTCATCTGCTTTCAGGGATTCAATATCATCTTAGCACTGGTGTTTTGAATATTTCTCTCTCCACTCTTGACTCTGTGTTTACTCAGGACTGCATTTTGGCATGTTTCCCTAGAAGTACTTTTTTATCCACTGAAATTCAAGAAGGACTAAACCAAGCTCCTTATCTTTCCTCCCTTGATCTGAGAGTTGCTCAAAGCTCTAGAGTTCCCCAAGAGCTTCTGCCTATTTTTCCTCTGTATCTTCCTTTGTGCCATACCTAAACTGTGCTGATTTTTAGAGGCACAGAATCATTAAGGTTGGAAGAGCCCTCTAAGATCATCGAGTCCAGCTGTTAATCCTGCATTGCCAAGTCCACCACTACACCACGTCGCTCAGTGCCACATCCACTTGTTTTTGGATACTTGAAGGAGGTGATTCCACTACTTCTTTGGGCATGTTCTCCTTTATATGTTTAGAGTAGGCTTTGAACCTTTTGAAGTTCAAGGAGAATATTAGTGTTGTGATCAAAATTGTAGTTTCAGTTTAACAGTATTTAACATTTACTCTGCAGCTGTTTCCTAACCTCTTGACAAAACAGGAAAACAGGAAAAAGTAAAATGGTAGAAAACCCCTTTTAAACTTAATTAACTATCTTCCTTATTTCTAATTTCATGGAACATTTATTGGATATTTGTGATGATTTTTCACTGAAGATTGACTTTTTTCAAGAGTCATTATTTGAGTATATAAATACTTCAGGCTTACACTTTTTGAAGTAAGAAATTTATTTTTGTCTTGTCTAACTTGAAAATGACCAAGTACATTTTTCTCACATATTCAAACCAGAATGTTTTTATTAAGTGAAATGGGGCAAAACAACATGGCAAAAGAAAGGCTAATTACAGATAAACAATAGTAAGTAAGAAAGGAATTTATAATAAAATTTGCTTTTAAAAACTTAGCAGTACGTTTTGAAAAGAGTTTTAGAATGTTGAAAAAACCCAACTTGATAGGACATTCAAATTCAGCTATCACAAATCCAGTCACATATAGCTGGGTTTTTCCTCTAAAATGTAGGAGTATGAAATTATATTGAATAGAAATTGTGTTTTGCTAGCCAGCATTGGTGTCACTGGAAGAGATGTGTAGAGGAAATACTAAAAAATTTTAAGAATATTGTGAAACACAGATGAACTTTAGAAGATTCTCTGCTTTGGGGAAGCTTTGTGTTGGAAACCTGAAGAGCAAGAGGTGCAACTTAGGCTTGGTAATTTGTGCTGTGCTTGTCTGCTCCTGAGCCCAGGCGGCCTCTGATGCTCATGTGCAGCTCTTGACAGGGCATTTTGTGAGGTTGATGGCAGCTAAATACCCACTGCTGATGTAAATTAGTGCTTTACATCAGGTTTGGATTGTGGTCTCAGTGGAGCGCAGTGTTCCCCAACCCAACTCAGTGGTGCTGAAGCAGCCACTGATGTGGGAGGTGGGAACATGGGCAGGAAAGAAAAGAGGATACATAAAAATATTTTGAAGGGGGAGTACTGTGATTCCCTATTCCCTCGTGGAACTGAACACTGTTTATATTATTTTCCATGACAGAGAGCTTAATTGTGGCACATTATTATTCTGGATCAGATGGGTGGCAAGAATGGCACACTTGAAATTACAACATGTAATTATTAATGCTCCAGCATGCTGCTGGCTACACCATTATTACAAAAAGTGAACTTGCAGTGAAGCATAACTTTTGAGAAATAACACTTCTGTAAAATATTGGGGCAGAAAATAAATACAAGATGTAGTGCCAGGACAAGAAATCATTTCAGTATTTAGCTCTGCAGAGACCAAGGAGATTCACTTTGTACTCAGTAAGAGTGAGTTTAAGTTTTGCTCTTGCTGGTTTGTAGGAAGCTCCTTCTGATCTAACTATAAAGCATGAAAATGAAAGTAATATTTCTAGACTTACTTTAATGCTTGGCATTCACAGACTGGAAGGAGGAGTACAGGGAAAGTTTGGAAATGAACACATTTATTTTCTCGGACTCATGTACACATAATTGTACTTCAGCCAGAAATGCCATTTTATGCACTCAATGGATAATACACTATTAGAAGAACCTACTTATTAATATTTAGGTGTGGAATTTGTCAGTTATATATAATATTATTTGTCATAATATTACTTCTATGATCAGATGCACTGCTTTAGTCTGCAGATGATAGAATACAACACTATTTCTACTTAATTAAAAACCCTTTCATTATAAGAGGCTATTAGCAAAAGTCTGTCAATCTTTTAAGCATATAAATCCACTGAAATTAAGCTAGATTTTCAGCCTAGAGACTATTTCATCCCATGTCTGGATATAATGTATTTCAAAAGAATTGCCTATTACTGCTACAGCACTCAACTATGTGTTTGGCCAAATCTATCAAAAGATCCTTTAGGCTTGCTTTGACTTTGTTTAATAAAATCTTCCAGAGAATTAATGCAAATTCATTAAGCAATCTGATGTGCATCTTAGACCAGTATCATGATGGCTGATGTGTTTCCTGGAGCTGCAGTATGTGAATTCTCCTGGTGATTTTGTTTGCATGGACTGTGGAAGCCTGAACTTCTACCACTGGCTGAAGGCTGAAGAAATGGGAACCACCCAGGTGCATTTTCAGTGCATTGTGAGATGGGAAATCTGCATGGCAAATTAACTTTTAATATCTAGTTTCTGACATTAAATGTCATTTAACAGAAGACTCAGTGCCCATCAACTGACATTACATATCCCTGACCTTACCATAGAACAACCAAAGGTGGACATCACAGAGTGCTCTACAGAATTATTTGCACAGATTGCCATTGTACTGATCAGATTGAGGATGATTGGAGGGACATATCAAAAATGTGGTTTGTCCCTGACATTGACAAGTTGTGGATAAAAGTTATAAATAATCCCCACTGGGTCATACTGAAGACAGGGTCAAATAGTGAGGTGATGACCTAGAATCAGTAAAAATGTAAGGTGACTGTAGATGGATTGATTTTTGTTTCTGTGCATCAGATATTAAATTAGAAAAATGGGGATAATGTTCCTTATAAAGTACTCCCAGACTATTAAAAAGTCTGCAATATATACTTTTTGTGGTGGTGTCTGTTTATTTACAACCTGAAATCTGTCCTGATGGGGAGCATCTCTGTGTCAGTTCCATTGTCTCTGCCACCAGTTTCACTGCAAGCATCTCTAAAAAGGAGAAACACTCTCTATGATGCTGCCATCTCATGAGACACAACTCTTTCATTCATTAGCTGATGCATTACAGTTTATTACATCTGTAAGTTATAAAGGGAAATCTATCTAAAGAGAATGTAAAAACTTCAACAGCATTAAGTTTATTAACAATAGTAACTTGACCCTAAATCAGTGTGTACATGAATCCATTAAAAAGGCCTCGTGCATTAGGTCTTTAGGCTTTACCTTACAGAGTTTTAAGAAGGCAAATCTTAACTAGATGAATTTCTGAAATTTACTGTGAGGCATGAGCTCAACTGCTCTGCATTTTATTGTTGGTTGCAGCATGTGCTGAGTATCCAGCACAGAGATACTCACATCTGTAACAAATAACCTTTTTAAATTTTTTTTCCTAAGTGAAGCTCAAACACATATTAGCACAGCCTATTTATCTGAATGAACCAAGGCTGCAAATAATTAAGGAATCTACTCTGGGAATACTTATACCATCATGGAAGCTGATTTCATTCAAGTTGTATTGAAAGAAACCCCAATAACTTTGCTCAATTCCGTTTTCACACAACTGCGATTCTTAGCCTCAGTGACTTGCTGTGACTAAGCCTGTTATTTTTATGCATTTATTTGTTCTTACTGAAGGAGTCACCAATTTTCATTCTGTGCTACCTCTTGTTCAGTGCACTGTGGGATGCCTGGAGTGAAGGAGCAGACCTTTCTTTGGCTCCTTCTTAACAGTGCCCTTGGAGGCTTTTCCTCCTGATAGATACTGGGGATATTAACAATTGTAGCAACAATTCAAAGATGTTGTGAGGTTGCTCTCACCTCCATCTGTGTTCTTTGTCCCTTGCAGAGCCCTCAGGCTCTGACTTTCTGCACTTTCACTTTGTTGACACACTGTTTTTGATCAGAATTTTAATTTTGGTGTAGCAATACATAGGGAACTCAGTTCTAAATGGAGGAGAGGGTGGCTGTTGTGCTGGAACGTGTAGGAACAGAAGTAATTTTCTCTACTCAAAAATTTCTGCAAGAATATATAAAATGCAGTGAGGCGCCTGGAGATACCTGATCCAACCCATTCACAGGAGGACTATCACCAGTTCTAGCTCTGCTCAGCCATGGCCTTGTCCAGCTCATGCTTTGACAGCTCCACTGAGGAATTTTTTCAGAGCTTCTCCTGTTTAACTGTTGCAGAGCTGCTCTGTCCTGCCACAAGAGAGGTTTTCCTAACATCCTCCTGGATCCTTCCAAATCACAATTTGCAGCTGTCATCCCTGATTAAATCATCTGACATTAACAAAAAGAATTTGGATCTGTCATTTTTTAATTGCTTTTCAATTATTTTTAGGCAGCAGCCTATAATTATTTGACCCCTTTAGCTTCCCCAAACAAAGCTGATTTATTTGAATATTAATGCCAGCAGACATTGTTATGTTTACAGTTCATTCACATCTGAGATATCCGGTGCTGATGACTGGAGTGAATTAAAATCTTTTGAGTTTTACTTCCATTCAGTACAGTAGAAATAATTTAGTCCAATATATCTCTTCCATAAGTTGTGCAGCCTTTGCTCACATGCTCAAAACCTCAGTTCTTTTCAATGCTGAGTGAAGATTATTCTCCTGTTTTGGAACCATGTTTAGATTTTCCATCTCTATTTCATTCAGCACAGATTATCTTTTTTTATACTGGTTTATGTCTGAAGCCTCCTTTGCTTTGCTTCTTAATTTGACTTGCAAACATAATTAAGCCTTACTTTTGGCAGTCCTTTATTCCTATACTTCTTGACTTCTAATAGTGTGGCTTTCTTGCATGCTACAGATCCTATTCCTCCTCAAAAAGCTACTGATTGAAAAGTGACTCCTTATGAATATAAGAGTTTACTTTTCTAGTTTTCCAGGTGCAGGTTTTGAACTGCAAAGTAGTTACTGTGTTGACATTGTTTATGCTACTGTCTCTTAGCTTTATATTAAAATGACTGATACTGTTTGTAAAGCTTTATGGAGGTTTGCAGGTTTTTAGTTTAAATGTTTAGTTAGTTTTTGGTTTAAATGTCACGGAGAATTACGATTCTATATGATATAAGACTGGCGCACTTACTCTAAATTAGAAGAGAAATGTATCGGGCACAGTTTTTATGGTTTGCGTGTCTGCTAAATCACCTCTGCATTTCACAGCTTTAGCTTCTGGGAAATATTTATAGGTTTTGCTTAGGAGTGCATACAGGTTTAGGTACAACAAACTCTAAATTTAAGCTGAGTAGAAGTTAGGTTCATTTAGGGTTTTTTAATATATATTTCTGCATAATTTTGCAGCTTTTTCGTATTGCATGAGAGGTGAATTGTTAGCAGCAAAGGAGTGCTGCTAATTGGATGGGGAGGGAAGCAGACGAAGGCAAATGTTTTTTCCCATGTGCGGGACGTGGTTCTGTGCCTCCTTTGGCCTGTTTGTAAAGTGGATGTAGAGCAGATATCACTGTCATGTAAACGTGTAAAATTCACATGGGTAACCTACCTTTTCCACAGTAAAGGAGCCAGCCTTGACAGCAACCTAAAAGGGGAGTGAACTGTATTGTAATTGTCCTAATTGTCCATTAGGACAATTTTGTCTTGATTATTAAAGATGCTACCCCCTATTTTCTTGACCTGTTAAATCCCCTCAATAATCAACATTCTTTCTAAAATTTCTATCCTACCTCTTGATCAACACTCTACATTTCCCTTTGGATCACTCCTTCCTCATGTCCTTCAGAGAAGCATCATCCACTCTGTCATGGTGAGAACAGATTTCTTTCTATCTTTGTGACACCTGTATTAGTTTCACTCTTTTTTTCACTCTTTTTGGTAAACATAGTTAACAGTTTGTGACTAATATTTGACTTCATCTTCTTATAAATGCATGGAAGAAATTGAATTGTCCTATTGTTTTTCAGGAATTAAGGTACTTCTCCATTTATTTGTCATGTGTTTTTGCAGTTTTTTGTTTTGTGTTTTTTTTGTTTGTTGCACTTTACCCATCTATAGTCTTCCATTTCCATAAACACTGCAGAGAAAATCTCTAATAATTAGACAAGAATGTTCATTTTTCACCCCCTTTAAACTGTGCACTTAGGCAGAAACATAAAGATCTCTTCTTGTAGAATTACAATTTTTCTGGGAGCTAAGCGATCAGAATTCCGGTGGTTGTGCTAAGGCTCAGCCTTTACAGTGGTCAGAATCACAGAATCAAGGTGTTACTTTACATCCTTGCTTTTTTGCCCTGAGACCCTCATCTTCTCTTGAAGGTTTCAGTGATGTTTCTCTGTAACTTAGACCTGTAGTGCTGGCACTTTCTTTTATGCCTTCCAAGGGATCAAGATAAAGGTTGGAAGCACTAATTTTCCTCCTTCCCACTGGCATCACTGGCATTATCTTCTGACTCCTCTGGCACCAGTAATGGATATCCTGGCTTTGTGCTCAGCCTTCGTAAATTAGCATGTGAGCAGTTTCAGTGGAGCTGCACTTAATTACAGGGCTGTACAGTTGGATCCCCAAAGGAGAGTTCTCCTCAGGGCAGGGGAAATGATTTGTCTTCTCTCCTTGGACCTGTTACCAGTTTCCAGAGGTTTTTACAAAATAACGAGTACTTTTGTCCCTTGCTGAAGGAATTTCTGCTTCCTCTATTTTATCAGACTGCTGCCTCAGTCAGCTGGTAGTGGTTTGGATTGGCTGGACTGACTGTGTCAAAGCCTTTCCAGTTCATACCCAGTTAGAGAATGTGCAAGCTTAAATTATGAAGCATTGGTAAGGAAAATATTGAAAAATTCATTGAATGTTACCAAGTATCTCCATAGTCAGTTCAAGTCTGACAGTGGCCAATAACCTGAGTTTCAAGAGACGAGTAAGAAATACACACAATGTTCAAGGAGATTCATGTCCCATTTTCTGTTTGCTTCATTCAACAGATAAAGTGTAGGTGACTTCTACGCATTAAGAACAAGTAACCTCCTAAGTTTTCCATTGAAGATTAAACTTCTTTACATAATACAAGAATCATGGGGTTCTATAGTACTACACATGACTAAAAGGGCTTCTTTTAGGACCACTTTCATGGACTGTTAGAAGTTTGGAAGTAGACCATGGACCAAATACTAGGAGGACTCCGTGAAAGTCTTTGATCTAGAAAATTTTTTGCAAAGAGATTTTTCTATCTTGTTTCCTTTATCTGTCTCAAAACCTCTCTTGATCTTTCCCTAAAAACTGTCATGTTTACACTTATCCCTTTCATGTCATCCATCCTGCACTCTTGAGAAGTCAATCCAGTCTCTGAACCAGGAAATCAGTCTCTGTTGCCTCCAGGATAACTTTTTAAAAGAAATTTCTGTCTCCCATACCACCCTTGGGCTTAGGAGGAGCTTTTCTGGACAACTTCAAAGATACTTTCCATTGTTATTCAAATTATTTGTGAAATGCTCTCATATTTTAGTGTATTCTAACATTGAGAAATGATTGTATATCCATGAAGGGTAATTTCAGAGCATCTCCGCCCAAGTCAAAGTGAATTTAAATTATTGAAAATCACAGCATTTGCACATTCATATCCCAGTTGTGGGCTCTTGATCAGTTGTCAGGTGAACTATTCCAAGATTTTAGAATTCAGTCTATCTGTTCATTAGAGTTTAAAGCCCTCCCAAATTTTTATGTCTAGAACTTACTTAAGAAATAAAATGCTTTAACTATTCCAACAGTTGCACTCAATTTGGAGGATCTAGTAAACTGTATGAACTAGAGGCTGAGTGAAGTCCCTCTCAGCTAATAAAGTTTTGGTAGTGATAGGAGATAAATTTTGAAGTTTTCGTAATAGATTATCTAAATATCTCCAATGCAAAGCATTAAACAAAGCAGGCCAAGAAGCTATTGTATAGTTTTTAAACTATTTTCAGAATTTGAATAAATGAAATAATTTTCAAACTGTTGATGTTCTGGCAGAAACATTACTACTCTTCCCCTGTGTTGTTATCACTATTTGTGTTCAGATTTTCAGAGTACATTTTATGCGTTTTTTATGTTAGCAAGATCTTTCTACCTCCCAGTAGTTTGATTTTAACCATTTTCACATTTTCATTAAAACTGTCTTTTAGTAAGAGGAAGTGTAGTAATTTATCCTTACAGGGATGTTGTGACTCAAACACTCCCTTCCCTTCCTGTTGCTTGATCCAATGTAATTAAATAATAGATTTCATTTCATAACTTTGCAGTAGCAATAAAGAGGAAATTATGTTCAGAAGGCATGTTTATTTTTTTTCTCCAGCCTTTTCATGGCTTAAAAGTGATTCTTTCTCTTCGTGCTAAAGTAATGTGAAACAGCCTTTTCAAACTTATGTCCTTGGGAAATGAATGTTAATTAAAGAATGAACATTAAATAGGAGTTAGGAAATCAGGGTCTTTTTCAGACACAAATATCTGTTGTTCAGATTTTATATTTATGCTCCTTCGTGGTGCTTTCTTTTCTCTTTCTGAGCAAAGCTCCCTCCTTTTTGCTTTCTTTGATTTTCCCAAGACAAAATCTGTCACATTCATGCTATTACATGTACAATTTACCTTGTTTGGGTTTTTTTAAGCTCTGAGAATTATAATTCATACCAATGAATAAGAAAATACAGCAAATTGGCACATACTTAGAAAAATTTGGACTTCCTTTCCTCATTTTTACATGAAAACGGGTATGCCTTGGACTGGGACTATTGTTTTCCCTCTATTTTTTTTCCTTTCTGTTGGATTAGAAGATTCTTGGAAGAAAGTAGTTACAGATTTAGAATTTTGGAGCCATTTTGAAATGTCCTGGAAAGACATTTCTTGATATACGACAAAAAAAATCACAAAACTGCTTATATTGAAGTGCGTTCTGATTATGCCTTGTCCTCATTGACATTAAAGATTACAGGACTGGATGAACCTTTCTCCAGTGTCATAACGTACACTGCATATCTTTTGGTTGAAACAGTATTAAAACTAAATGGTTATGATTTTTTTTTCTGATAGTTTGGATACATTTTGCAAGGTGACACCTGAGTGTCAAAATTCTACAGGCAGTATAATGTACCTGGAGCCAAGGCGCCCGTGTGGTCTCTCTGGCATCAAAACCATTTAAACCCGTAGTCCTCTACATCTCTTACACGTCTCACTGTTTAATCTGAGAGATCATACAGTGTCACCCTTGGTTTCATATATTTTACTTTGCCTTCTGATGTTCATAGAACTTGGAGCAGGGTTCTCTCACTCTCTCCCATAAACAATGAGAAGTTTGCATTCTCCCCCTCCAGGAGGAGCTTTTTGAGTGATGGTGATGTTCACCAATGAAATTGAAAAGGTGGCGACGCCTTGGACCAATCTTTAATCCTTTTGTACAGTTGTATATATTNTCAAAATTTTACAGGCAATATAATGTACCTGGAGCCAAGGCACCTGTGTGGTCTCTCTGGCATCAAAACCATTTAAACCCATAGTCCTCTACATCTCTTACATGTCTCACTTTTTATTCTGAGAGATCCTACAGCATTTACTTGAAGTCCCCATCCAGACTGAGAAGCTTCACTTGGTTGGTATGTGCACTTGAGTGGATGAGAATNGGTTCTCTCACTCTCTCCCATAAACAATGAGAAGTTTGCATTCTCCCCCTCCAGGAGGAGCTTTTTGAGTGATGGTGATGTTCACCAATGAAATTGAAAAGGTGGCGACGCCTTGGACCAATCTTTAATCCTTTTGTACAGTTGTATATATTGGAGTCAGAAATTTGAAATAAAAAGGAGAAAAAGAGAATTCCTGCTGACCTCAGCCTCGCCCTACCTCCTGCTTTTGTGTCCTGTTGCAACACTACAGCATTTACTTGAAGTTCCCATCCAGGCTGAGAAGTTCACTTGGTTGGCATGTGCACTTGAGTGGATGAGAATAAAAATGTAAGAAGAAAGTCCAATGTGAATCATTTTAGGTAAAATCTTTTAAGATTAAAGTCTTCCATCACTACCATGGTATTTCCTAGCATGAGCATGATGGCATATCTCTCCAGGGCTGTGAAAATTTCTAGAGCCAAGAGAAGATGTTGGTATTTTGTATTTTTGGTGTTTGTATGTTTGTTTGAACCTACATCCTTTTTTTCTCCTTTTGTCTTGAACTCTAAATCTTCAAAGCAGTGTCTTGCCTATGTTCTGAGATTTGATTTTTTAAAGTATGTTTTTTATCCTTCATTGCACTCCAGAGCAGTGGGTCCTGGGCCCTGCTCTGACCCTCCCTGCACACAGGGACACCCAGGGCTGAGGGCCCCTCTCAGCTGGGGATCCTCTCGGGGCTGAGCAGCCCCAGCTCCCTCAGCCTTTCCTGGGCAGGGAGATGCTCCAGTCTCTTCATCATCTTTGTCACCCTACACTGGACACACTCCAGCAGCTCCATGTCTCGCTCATCCTGAGGAGCCTGGAAATGGACACAGAACCTGAGCAGAGGGGCAGGATCCCTTCCCTGATCTGCTGGGAATGCTCTTCCTGATGCCCCCAGGACGCCACTGGCCTTGGCCTCAGGGCACACGATCGCTCATGGGAAGTTTGTTGTCCCCCAGGACCCTCAGGTCCTTCTGTGCAGAGCTGCTTTCCAGCAGGTCAGTTCCAGCCAGTTCCAGGGTTTTTCCTTCTTCCTGCATTTGCCTTTGTTGAATTTCAGACAGTTCTTCTCTGCCCATCTCTCCAACCTGTCAAGGTCCCCTATATTCAGAGCACTAATGGTTGCCAGCTCTTCATAGCAATACTTCATTGCCCTGAGGCTTCCTCTAAAAGCACTTTATCTCTGGGCTTGGAGTGGGTAAATGTCTTATTTTCCTTGTGTCAGACAGTGACGCCTGATTCCAATTTGCTGTCATATGGAAAGGAAGAGTATTTATTTAGTGTTCTGGTGAAACTAATATAGGGCAATGATTATTTTCCTGTGTGAGCAATGTAAGGATACATGATTTAAACAAATGGTACTCTCAACAGCAATGGGAGAAAGGAACCTGTTTATATTAGATGGTCTCTCAATCAACAGAGAACAGAGTTTTTTCTGCTTGCAGCCTTGGAAGTTTAAGAATAATCCTGAGTGGTGGTTTCTTCTGGGATTTGAAACCAAAGGACAGGAAGCTGAGGGATAATGTAAACCTCTTCTGGTTTGCATGCCACAGTAATATTAGAGAAAGGCAAAAAATAGAAATAATTGATGGATGGGAAATAAATCTGAGTTAATAAACTAAATATTCAGAAATAATATTATCCTCAGATCTTAAGAATAGTAAATTTGAATTAATTTTTTTCTTTACTAAAGGAAATGTTAATGTATTTATTGATAAACAGTTGACATGTTCTTATTTTTTAAAAAGTAACAGTAAGTAGCGTAAAGGCATTTTAAGATGTAGCTTTGATGGAAATAGTAGTTATTGTTGAGATTGTCCACTTGGAATATCTATAGTGATATTGCTGTGAAAAAGAAGCAGCCCCTTGGGAAACTTTCAGACCATATCTTGTTAATTTTATTTTAATTTGGACTAGATAACCTTTAAAGGTCCCTTCCAGCTCCAACTGTTCAATGATTCTACAGCAATTTCCTCCAAAACTTCATTGTCCATGTAGTTTAGATAGAGGAAAAAAATTTATGCCAGTGATTTACAATGGAATGGCACCATTTACCTCAGCTTTTAGAATATCCTGACAGTCCTAGAACACTGATAATCAATAACAGAGAACATCTACACTCATCCTCAGAAGTGTGGAAATCTGTTTGCAGAGGTTGGAGGCCTTTTGGCTGTGAGAATTTTTCAGTTTCAGGTTGGCTAATGAATCTTTCATATCTATAAAGTTCACACTTCACAAAGCTTTTTTTCACAGTCTCTTGCTCATTCTGAAGAACACTACTTCATCATTTGCACTTGAATTACATTTTTCAAGCTTTTTTTTCCCTCCCTTGTAATAATAATAGGTGCAGTAGAAGTTTCCAAGTTTGTTTTCTTGCCTGTTGTTACCACCAGCAGTGGGAGAAAACATCAGCAGTGGCCATCCCCAGTGACACACCAAATCTTGAATTAACCCCTATGTAGCCAGTGAATAATTTGACCACATTAAAACTGAGTTCAGTGAGTCTGAATACTTTTCTTTACCCAGAGACTTTATGGTTTTAATGTTGTTGGTATAAATTCACTTATTTTGGTCAGTGTTACTTGTTATAAATGTCAGGCGTGCAATAGGTTTTCTTTTGTTTCCTGGAGAGTAGAAGAATTACAGCAAAAAAATGGT
Source organism: Pycnonotus jocosus (assembly GCA_013400435.1). NCBI lineage: Eukaryota > Metazoa > Chordata > Aves > Passeriformes > Pycnonotidae > Pycnonotus > Pycnonotus jocosus. The sequence goes on from VWYP01000009.1 coordinate 103,972, forward strand.
CCAAAATGTTGATTTTTGGAATTTGAATTGAAAGAAGGAAAAAGAGGAAAAAATCATGCCCAAAGCTAAAGTTGAAATATAGTTATTGTTCATAAATGCATTAAATTCTTTTCCCTGTGAGACAGAAAATGGAAAAACAAGCTCTAATTTAAGAAGTTAAGCTTAAATTATTTATGAAGAAGAGATTTTTAAGAAGGTGCTTTGATTCAAGCTCATCTTTTGCAAAATAGAGGTATTAATTTCACTATTTACTTGGAATTTTTTTTCCTTAGTTATCTGTTTAATATAATATTAAAAGAATCATTCTGTCTCCAATAGATGCAGAAAGTAACAGAGCCCAGGAACATGGTGCATTTTCCTGTTGGCCCATTCCATTACACAGGCTGACTCCATTTAGTTTTCTAAAGGCTCTGTACATATTTCTGATTTTTTATCTTCTTTTTCATTGGTATTTTTAGAAAGGTCTTATTTGTAACATGAAGAACATGAACTCATACAAACTGTCCATGTTCTTCTTTTGCTGTTTTTGCTCCCTCTGGGCAAAACCACCCTCTGTGTGTAGCTTCTTTTGTTGCATTTTTTCTACTCTGATTATACTGAACATGTTGCTAAAAAACATAAAGAATAAACCAAGAAAAACCTTATGACCTTTTTGATGATCAGGAGAAGTATGTGAGGTGGGAGTCAAATGAAGAGAGATGCTGATGTCTAAATTTATATTAAATGTTCAATTTAAGAGATGGAAATATTCATTAAATATATTTGTTGTAGTGATCTATTGTGTGGTAAAACCCATGTAGGCTGAGGTGTGGGGCTGTTTTTTGGAGCTCCTGGGACTGAATTTCACCCAATTTCAGTCTGAAGGCAGCTGAAGGAAGGGCTGTTTTCTCCTGTGATTGGAACAATCTGTTTTCTTAATTTTCTGTCAGCTGCTTGTTGCCCCTGACATTGGAATCATTGAGGATTGGACCTGTAGATGTGTTCTTTGTGCTTTTGGAGGGAGTGCCTCGGTAACCTGATTATTGCCAAAGATGTTTTTGGGGTAGTTCTTCTCCAGCTACGAGGAATCTTGCTCTGCTCTGGCTGCAGACTCCAGATCTGTACCCAGATCCAGCTCTCCGGGCTGCCTGAACTGGAAGTCAAGAGAAGGTGAGGTGAAGCAGTCGATCTTGCTTCAGGGACTTGAGAATACAGTTTTCATAAAGGGGCAAATATAGTGAATTCTGTCCTTGAAACCAAGATCTCAGTACATGGCAGGGGCTGTGGGGTATGAACTTGGGTTTTCTTCTTCTCATGAGCTGTATGGACTGAGATTCACTGTATGTCAAGCATAAAATATGAGCTCTCATCAGTCTCTACAGCTCCCTGAAAGGAGCTTGAGGCCAGATGGGGATTGGTCTCTTCTCCCAGGTAACAAGTGATAGGACAAGAGGAGATAGCCTCAAGTCTTGCCAAAGTAGGTTTGGATTGGATATTAAGAAATACTTCTGCAGTGAAAGGGTGGTCCAACATTGAAACAGACAGTGGGGAAGTGGTGAAATAAGTAACCATCCCTGGAGGGATTTAGCAGATGTGTGGATGTGGCACGTGGGGACATGGTTTAGTGGTGGCCGTGCAGTGTTGGGGGAGTGGTTGGACTCGATGGTCCTGAAGGTATTTTCCAGCCTAAACAATTCTGTGATTCCATGATTCTCTAAAGCCTCAAAATGTGACCCAGAACTTCATCTTTTAGAGGTCACATATAATCAACTAGTGTTATATTAAATGGTCTTCAGTAAAAAATTTACTTATATTTGAAACTAAATACCTATTAAGAAGAAAATGGTTTTCTTTTAATCTGCAGATGGACATTTTCTGGCCTAGACAGCTTGTCATGATTCAGTCATGCTGGTGAACCCTTTTGCAGTAATCCTGAATCATTACCTGTCAGAGTGCTCTAATGGGCTCCATAATGTAATTATCTCCCCAAGATGTGTTAAGTGCATAAAGCACATCCCTGTACTGGCTTGTGGAAACAAATTCAGTGTTTTCCCTCTCTGTGTGTTAGGACAATAAGCTCAGGTGTCACCATCAGTAGCCTGTGAGATATTACGTGGAAAGTTTGAAGTGAAGACCTGTATTTACCTTTTCTATTTAGTTGCCTTCATAAAATATCAGGATGCTCTGTTTGGAGTCTATTTAGAGGATTCTATCTTAATTCAGAATATTACTTGGTAATTTTACAGTAGTATGGTTTTTAACCTAGAAAAGGTGAGAAAAGAGGGTATTTTAATGCATATTTAATAGCACAAGAACCTTCCTGCCTCTGAAAAAAAAATCAGCAAGGTGAACTATGATCTAATTTTCTTGTATAATGAAAACAAAATCGTAGCTCCTGCAGCATTATTCTTGGCTCCTAGCAGTTCCAAGGCATGCAAACATCACCGTTCTGACTCCGTCCTGCAGTTTAACTGGAAGGATTATGTCACAACACGGTATGTTTGTTTTCCAGCTTTTTTGTCTGTTTGTCCATCAAGACAGTTTTGTAGAAGAAGTATCGGTGATTGTTGACTTTGGAGGTAGTGGAAGAAAAAATAATTCTGGAGGAAAGAAAAAAAGCAGACAGTCCCATTGAAGTAACTGTGCTTCTGTCACAGGAGAATGAATACTCCTTTCAACAAATCTATAATTTGCAGAAGTTGCAAAAAGAAAATAGCCGTAAGGTGACTGTTAACATACTTCAGTTCATCCTGCCAAGAAAGTTAACTTCATAAAGTCATTAAACCTGTGATTACATTTTAAAATATTATTCCCCAGCCATTTCTTCTTAGGCTTTAAAATATAGTTACTGTATATACTACCTTCTTTGTAATGGGAAAAATTGTAAAATACACTTATTTTTCATAAACTCCTAATTATTAACAGAGCTATTTGCGCTCCTATAGTTAAAATCATTTCAACACTTCCGTTATTTAAACTTCACTTTTAGGGGTTCATAATTCTGCTGTAAAAAAATATATATTCAGACTCTGAGGTCTCAGACATTGTTTGCAGGTATTATGGAATTCAGCCTGTTTTTCTTTAAAAAGCTGAGTAATTTGGATTGTTTGCTGTTCTTCAGTATCATCCCAAACAAAATATTTTGTAATGTGGACTTAATAATTTCAAAACTAAAAAAATTAGGAGAAGGCAAGTGAATATGTTGGAACTGCTGCAGCCTCAAATTCTGTGACTGGCACTGAGGCTTGCAGAAGGGAGATGGTGGGAAATTCTTGCCATAACTGCTCCGTTGCTGTGTAGTAACCTCATGTATGAACAGTTCCTGCAGCATTTCTATCCCACCCATCATCTGGAGTCATGGGCAGTGCTGCTCCCTGAGTGAAATCCCCCCGTGCTCCCAGTGCAGCCAGGGGTGAGGCACCTCCTGATTTCAGGGAGCTGAGAAAGGCTTTTCTGGAATGACAAATGCTCGGGTGCTCGGAGATGGATCGGTTCTTTGGAGCAGCTTCCTGAAATCCCCCTTCACCACGTAATGACTCAACAAGGCCTTCAGTGCCGGAAATTCAGGAATGGGGGCTTATTGCATATTAATGGCAACTCTGGGACAGTCAAATAAGACAGTTTGTTATAATACTAATTATAGCAAAGCACTCACGTTGTGGTTTGAATGAGTCAATTATGTGTGTGTTAAACTATAAATACATCTTCCCCCCCCAGCCTCGGCTGTGTGGGACGTAATTTTTATTTAATTGCTTGGATACATATTTACCTGAGCATACCCTGGTTTCCCAGGTAAATACGTGTACCAATGCAGAACTCATTATGGTTTGTTTGGATAAATAATCCATATTTTATAACTGTACAGGAAGTAATTATTTTCGTACTTTGCTTTCTTTAAGCCAAAGAAATTAAATGCTGTGTGTCCATTACTTAAAATAAAATAGATGCAGGAGTCAAGGCAATACGAGAATAAAGTTTTCATTGTTTTGGTAGGAACTGAGGATATTATTCCAGATTTTGATCTTGTCTTTAGCCCAGAAAAACTCCATTAAAGTAAAGAGTGTTATTCAGGATTTACTTAGATGCAAATGGGACGTGAATTTGGCCTTTGCTCCTTACTCTCCCGTCCTTCATCACAAGGCTCCTGTGAGCAGCTCCCACACCACCTTTGCTATAAATGTCATTGTCACGTGTTTACCATTTGGAAAAATAAGGTATTTCAGCTACACATGGAAATTAACATACCTAAACTCTATGTCTTAGAGAGTCATGGAATGGTTTGGATTGGAAGGGGCCAAGAGATCATCCTTGTGCATGTTTGGGAACTAGGGTGTGCTTTCCCTTTGGATATTTCTGCCATTGTTTTACATGATATTTGGGAAAGCTGTGTTGTGTTATCACCATGCTAAGGTCAGGTTTTCTAACACTTTAAAGCTCAGTGGGGCCAAAGTCAGCTTTGGCATAAATCCATTAGCTGCAATAGATTTACACCAGAGAGGAATATTGGCTCATTCTTGGTAAATTTTTATTTATCCAACTCTTTATATTTTATGTTAGAAACATAAGTAGCTTGCGTGCCCTCAAACTAATCAGAATAAGAAACAGTTTTGCTTATGCCAAAAAATAGAGCTATCGTTTTTCACATTCTTACATTTTTCAAGTGAGATTATGTTACTGTGACTTCGGAATTCCTGAAATCTCTCTGGTCTCAGTGACTGCAAGGGCCAAGAGAGGGTTCCAAGGGGAAAATCTGAACCTCTTCACGCAGTATGTTTTGTGTTGTGCGTACCAGATACAGTTAACGTTTTGTGTGCGTGTGATTAGTGTGGAAAAAAATTAATGCAGTCCAGTATTATGATTTATGGACTGAATCTTTTGCCCACTGAACACTTGCCAAAATGAAAATTCTCCCCCCCTTTCCCCTTCTTTGGATATTAGAAACAGCTACTGTTTTTGTTGATCTTTTTAACTTCTGAATAGGCCTATTTCAAGTCATAGCAGCATGGGAGCTCAGATTAATAATATACTTATTCAGCCAGTGATACTGAGTGAAACCATTGCTAGTGTGAGTATGAAGGATAGGATTTCTTAAAATTATTTTCAGGTGCATTAATGCATTTCTAAAGGAGAATACCGGGATATTTTAACATAAATTAAGTTGCTGTTTATTGATCACGTTACAGGTGTGTATGAGTTTTAATGTCAAGAATTTTTGAAGGTGTCTCTTCTTTTGATGACTTTTTTGCAGTGCTCAGTCAGTTTTCCATCAGAGGGTTAACAATGCTAAAGGCAAAAAGCTTACAGTTAAAGCTGGTTTTTGGATTTTGTTTTTTAATTTAGAGAATAAGGTGTGAAGCATCCCTTCTATCTCAGCTGATACAGCATTATGTTTTATCCTGAAACTGCTTGTCCACTGAGGCGGTGGATTCCACATCCCTGGAAAAATTCAAGGTCAGACTGGATCGGGCTCTGAGCAACCTGGTCTCGGTGAAGGTCCCTGATCATTAAAGGGGTTGGACTAGATGACCTTTAAACATTCCTTCCAGCCCATTCTGTGACTGCATGATGATCTTATGCCAGAACAAAAAGCTTGTGAGGTGAAAGGAGCAAATCCCTTTGACTCCTTTTGTGTATTTGGGTTGAACTTTCTTATAACAGTACTTTGATAAGCATCAGCTGTGCAGATAACCCAGGTTACCAGGTTTCTAACCCTGTTCTGGTTTTGTGAAAAAACTGCAGTTTCCTTCACTTACTGAAAGCTGATATACTTAGTCCTTTACAAAGAGATCTTTTGCTCTTTACGGCACAAATTGGGGCATTTGAGTCCTTTGTAGGCACTGTCACAATGGATATGAGGGCAGTCCATTGCTTCACACTCCTCTGGACACCTCTGATCAATTTTTGTGTTATTCCTTGCTCAATCCCGGCTTTATCACTTTCACAGCTGAATGGCCTGGTCTGCTGAATAAGGCTGTTCAATCCCTTCATTGACAGAGTTGGTGTTTCCTATCAATTACTTTTCTTTCTCCCAAATGAAAAAAGAACATTCCTAAAAAAGTTCTTCATGTGAGTCTGGTTTGTACTAATGCTAAGTCAAGTAGGGGTAAAGTTTCTTTCAAAAAATACTTAGGTAAGCTGTTTAAAATTAATATTTGTTATTCTAAAAAATTGGGAGAGGGATCAGCCACGCTTCCACAGTTGCAGATAAAGTGCTATGGCAAGAATCTGGCATTTTTACATTGCCTGAGAGAATTATATGTTCATTTTCCATTTTCTGTGCTAAGAGAAGGGAAAAAAAAAGGGCAGCAGGACTTTTTAGAAGCAATAATTTTTAAATATAAACAAAAAAGCTTTTTTTTTGAGAATTGTCAAAGGTCTTTCAGGCTTTTCATAAAATTGTTATTCACTTCTTGGCAAGCAAGACTCGAGTGAGTGACACCTTTGAGAGTCCCAGCTTGTGTTTGAGTGCAGAGCTTGTATTTTGCTATGGATGACCATGCAAAATATAATCTGAATTTATTTAAAACAAACTCCAGTGAATAAAGTTTTTAACACTGAAAAGGCCATCCTAATTTATTCTTTTATTTCAGTTGCAGCAAGCAGCTGAAGTTTCTCAGATGAGAGGAGCTCGAGTCATCTCTGCTGAAGATCTCCTGTTCTTAATGCGCAAAGATAAGGTACAGTAATTAGAAATTTCTTATTTTATGTAGTCAGCTGCATATTGTATTTTCAAGTGCTTTCTTAACCTATTTAAAGGAATCCATCATCATGAATAGTTTTATTTAAAAGTATAGCCACTCTGCAGTTGTATTTGATAAAGCATGTTAGAATTATTCTGTAATATCTGAAATAATAATTGGTTTTTTTCCTGCAGCTTCAATTATCAATTGATTTTTTTTTTCACAAAGCTTTAAGATAGATAATGTACCTTAGAGCTCAAAACAATTTCTTAATAAGATGTAATTATTAGTCCCTATACTTTATGTCCCTTTAATTACAAATCAATTATTCTAATTTCCCCCTGGCTATGAAGGGTGTCACTGTGATATTTGACAATATGACCATTATAGTTTTGTCATTTAGACTGTCTATAAAGCCACTTTATTTTACTTTAAGATATTTTTCCTGTGTTTTATCCCTCTAAAATCTCCAAAATTAGGTATGGCCTTGCTTTCTCAGGATAATAAGTAGAGCAGGTCAACAAGAGAAAAAAAAATTCTCTCCTCAAATTTAATAATTATTTTAAAATTTTGAGCTATTTTCAATTACATTATTTATTCTTCCTTTATGTCCTTTTCTTACTTAGGTTCCTTCTTTCTCTCACCCTTTTCTCTCCTTTGTTTTCCTTTACTCATTTGACAGGTGAAACCTAACAACCAAAACCATTTCAAAATTAAACCCCACTAAAACTTGAAAATAAATTGTAGTTTCTTTATCTGATAAAAGCTGTAAGGCTGTACTGAAAACAGCAGTTGATATAGAGTCAAAGTTCATGGAAATGTGCATTTCTAGCCTAGAGTTTTTCCAAAGTAAACAAACATTTTAGAGTGCCATAAAGAAGCCCGATATATGAATTTCTCCTTTCTGAAAGTCAAAATCATTTCTGTCTCACAGCAAAGTACCAAGGAGCTAAAATAAATAATATTTAATATGGATTTGCTACTGTCCTGAGGTACTTTCTATGTATGGATTTTCTGCAGAATTTAAAATGACAAATATTTTAAAAGTTACATATTCTGTGCTACACGTTTGTATGTTTGTGTATTATAAAGTTTATTAAATAAGAAATAACTATGTAATAGTCATTAATATAAATGTATTTTTTTCTCATAGAAGAAGCTTCAAAGGCTCCTTAAGTACATGTTTTTTCGAGACTACAAATCTAAAATTATCAAAGGAATAGAAGAAGATGACCTCCTCGAAGGTAGAAAAAAAGAAATTATTTAATTTGAGAGAGGCTTGATGTCTTGTGAAAGTGCTGAACAACTCAGTGCAAAGTATTAATGTCTTGCTTGGTAAATAGAGACACAAAAATAGTCTCTTTAGAGGAATTTTGCTGAAAATTTCTGCTTTTCAATTTGAAATGTGTAAGCATTTGCATTTACCATCCAGATGAACACTAAGACTTTAATGTCAGATCTCTGTTGAAGTAAGAAACTGGTGCTGATTAAAGGGCTAATTGATTTCAGCATCTGTATTTTAAATGCACCACCTGCAATTGAATGGGCATTTGTTAAATTATTATCAAAAGTTTTTGGCATGCTTAAAAAAACCCCAACCCTTATAATCTGAAGTCACTGAACACTACTACATGACGTGGGTATATTTTTTCAGTGTGGTTTAACATTTTATACTTTGAATCTGTAGTTTAAATAATAGGAAACACTTTTGTTTCTGCATTCCATAAGGAAGTAACAGATTTTATAACCAATGCATTTAAAGGGAAAGCTCTTTGAATTAAAGATATATTAATTTATGCCATATAGTTTCCTGGTTTAAAGTTTTGTTGATTTATATTGATATTAGAAGTAACATTTCCATTGTACAAACTTAAGTTAAAACTTATCATGGCAAATCTAAACCTTACCATGCTGTTATAACATCTAGCAATGTCCATACACAACTTTCTGTATTAAACTTACTTCCTTTCTCAGAGCCTTTTATTATTTTTTTCCCATACAATGAATTCCTTGTGTTTGGTTCCTCTGAGCATCCACATTGATGCTAGGTAAATGTTGTACTTCTTGCTTTGATTTCCATCAAGCTGTGGATAAGTTTTTGTCAGCTCATTTGAGATTTAATTTGCCTGTGGCATTTTATTTTTGTGTTTCTTGTGTGCAGGGAATCTGGCAGTACAGCTTCTTACCTGGCAGCTTTGGGGTTTTAATACTTTAACTTGTGTCACTACTTAGAGCAAATAAACAATTCCACTAAGTCTTTTAGATGTTCATGAAATGCTTCCTAAAGCCAGTTTATCTTGGACTTAAAGAATGCCTTTTCTAGCAAGATTTGATAATTAAAGCCATTAATTTTCATTTGTGAAATTCATGCCTTTATAGCTGCTCTGTTGTTTAGAACAATAGAGCTCATCTTGCCAGCATTCTCCAGATTTTACTGCAGAGCAATGGTCCATCACCTCTGGAACTGCATCTTAAAGGTCCTGTTAGGTAATGAGGATGTTCTGCATGTGCTCAGGGAAGAACATTTCCTCAATATACTCTGCTCCCAAGTGACTCAAGTTCTGTCTTCCAAAGAGGGGTTGTTTCCTTTACAGCTATGTCCGCTGTGGATTCTTTGGTGAGAAGTAATGATATATGGGCAGCAGATTACTTTTCTCTAGATTATGAAAAACTACTTGGTTATACTAAAAAATACTAAAGATGATTTGCCGTTACTGGAGCAGTGCAATGACATCACCTTGTTCAAGTAGAACAGCTTGAGTGAGGGGCACAATAAGAACAGGCCTTCTCTACTCAGTGCTGGTTCTGCACTGTCCTCTGAGGGACACCAGGTGATTGATGTTTGGAGGAGCCAAATAGGTTAAGTTTGTTGTTCTTTGCTTGTCTTTGTGAAGACAAATTGAACAGCAGTAACACCAACAAGCGGCAGAAGCTGGCCCAAGACTTTCTCAACTCCATTGACCAGACTGGAGAGCTCTTGGCCATATTTGAAGATGATGAGATTGATGATGTCAAGCAGGAGAGGATGGAGGTAATTCTTTACTTTTACTGATACACAGCAGAGAAACCGTGAAACATTTAATACATCTTGCTGGTTTGATGCTTTTTCCATGCTGCACATTAAATCATTGTTACATGATTTTTCTTTTGCCCAGATGGTCTAAAGAAATCCTATTTCCATATTTTTCCCATTCCTTCAAATGTTTCTTGATATCTAAGCACACATGCTGAGAAGGAAGATTATAGAAGAGTAGTTATGGATCTTTCTGTCTGCTGTGTATTTGTATTTCCTTCCTGTAGAAAGCAAATTCTATTTATAAACATTGCATGCAGATTTTTCACAATAGTATTTTCCTATTTTATTATTTATCTTCTTAGCAAATTGTTTCAATAGCATTTGAGGACTCTTTTCATATAACAGAGCTTACAGATGAAATTTAAATATTCTGTGTGAACACACTTGAGTATAAACTCTTCTCTTCATCCTTTCTAGTCCTATTTTCTGTTCTGTGTAGTTATGAAAAATTTTGTCTACATTAAGAAATGCAGTGCTACATGACTCCCATAAAGCTCAGCGGGAGTGAGAAGCAGTGTAGCTGTGTTAGCGTGGAAGTCTGTGTTTTTGACTAATTTTCTGTGAGTGGGCAGGACTACCCTGTTTTTTTGATAATCTGGTCCACAATGAATGCAGAGACGAGTCCTTCACCCTTCTTTGTGCTCAATTGCTCAATTCTTCCTCGTGTTTTCTGTAGGCAGCTGGATGTCAAGGGCAAAATTGTGCTAGGAGCACACTCACAGTTCCAGAGAAGTATTTGAGCCAATTTCCATCCATTTCCAGACATTAGGATAGTGGACAGGACTGTTGGAAATTCGATATTTGCAGAGTGATTCCTACACCCTTTCAGTGCTAGAAGCTGGTGGCTTTGGTTTGAGTTCCCTTTCAGTGCTGAGGTGGCTCATGTGTTTGGTAATATTTTTCTATTTCATATTTGGCTCCTAGGGCTTCATTTCACTTTCAGGATTTCATGGAAAAGTCTAAGAAGTAATGGAATTTTTATCTTGTGCTTGTTGTAATTCTACTTTCTTTCTTCTTAATGGAGCCTCTTTTCAGAACTGTGGCATTCCTAATCTTTCTGCTCCTTCTGCCTTGCAATGAGAAGAAATCAAAACTTAGTGAGGAACCACTTCTCTCTAAGAATTTGGTTAGGAACAAGTCCCATTTCCCTCCAGGCTGAGAATTTGTGTCATTGAATAGTTGTACCCAACTACTGTTTGTATTTTGGAAACTGGTGATTTCTTTTCTTTAACTTCTTACTTATTTATTTATGCAAAAAGTTATGTTTTGCATAAAGGAAAGCAAATCCTTTGAGCTTGTACACACAGAAATAGATAACAGCACTCTTCTGAATGAATGGGTTATGTGTTTGACTTTGCACTCTCTTCTGTTCTTCCAGTATAGTATTTTTCCACTCTAAAGAACTATACGCGTTGATAAAAGTATTAAGTTTTCTGTTGTAGACAATGGCAAATCTGAATCTATGTTTGTCTATCAAGGAATGTGTGTCTGTGATCAAATATTTACCTTTCATCTGACTCTATGTTTTGGTTTTTATCACTAGACTGTAGTTCATGAACTGTAATGTGTGTGTCTATTATATATAAAAAGTAACTCTCTCTATTGCCTGACTTCATTACATTTTGTGTACTCTTGATCTGTGTCTATGTTAAAGAAAAAAAAAAAGAAAAAGAAAATCAAGATCTTATTTTAGAATACATTCATGAATTATATACAGGTATGAAACCAGTACTATTTGCTTTCTTAATAGTCTCTAAAACTAATGACAAAACATGAAAGACTATCTGAAACATGCTACTCAAAATGTTTAACATGTTTTTGCTTTGTTTTGTTTAGGATTTTGTTGTCACTTTGAGGTGGGTGGAATGGAATCAAAGATAGTAGGAAATGTGATCCATTCCTAAAGGAAGAGTTGTTAGTGGATGGGCTAATCTCCTGTATCACATTTTCTTTTTTCAGTAGATTGTTTAATCCACACTAAATTCTGGAGGAAATCCAATAGACAATTTAACAGGATTTTTTAAGAAATTAGTATACTTAAATCATGAATTGCAATCTAAGGGCAGTGTTCTTTTAGGTATCAGTTACCTCAGAAATGTGTGGTTATCTTGGTTTGGACAAGCGTAAATGATTTCAATTCCACTTTGCCTTGGGCCAAAATCATGCTAAGCTGTCCAGAGTAGATGATAAATATATATTTCTGATGTCATTATGGGCTAAACAGGATATGATTGTTTAGCAGTATGGTTTCAGTTATGATACAAAATGCAAATATTGTTTATACTCATTCCTTTTAAAGCATTTCATAAAATTAGAGCTAAGCCTTCATGTTATTGCCTGCAGTGCTGTGAGGTCCATTCCATATCTGCACCACGGAGGAGTCAGGAAAGCTGAGCCACATGGGGACTTTACCAAAGGAGAACAAAAAATTCTACACTTCTTTGACTGAAATACAGCCACCAGAACTGTCATATTAAAATAAAAGGACACTCATCTAGGATTGACTGTAGAATTTACTGATGTATCCCATGATTTCAATTTGAAGCAAAGAGACTATCTCTGAAACTGTAATACCAGCAATGTGCAAAGGGACATTGAGCCAAGATGGAATACTCTTAAAATACAGGGCAGAAATGAAGAACAAATTTCACAGAAGTTCACGATAACACATGATTATTACATCAGTACATTGTGATAAGATGACTTCTTATAAAAACTGCGATAATAACATTAAGTAGAGGCAAATCAATGTTATTAAGTAATAATATTTTGCAAACCAGCCAACTCTATTGGCAAAATCTAAACAAAATAAAAACTGAAATAGCACCTCTGTCTCACTTCATAACAGTTACCATCTTGCTCTCCTGAGACAGCAGTAAAACACCAATGAAATGCTACTCCTCAGGGTAAGGACATTTATAGATGGACAAAGTGATTCTCATTCCTGGATGTAACTGAACTGTGCATGGGAAGGAAAGATGGATCATGGAACTGGTCTTCATAATGTGTGCCAGTCTCTTGAGAATGACACATGTGTTGGCAATCTACCCACACTCCTTTTTTGTTGCACAGGTTGGGCTGTGGTATAGCCAGAGCTGGTGGTGTTTGGGAATTCAACTTCTCTTCCTGAAGGATTGTCATTCAGTATGACAGAATCCACAGTCACTGACACCTTGCAAGAGGATGGCAATTTTGCTTTCCTCTGTCTCTTAAAAATCATTTAGAAAGGAGAAGTGGTATTCCTGTGGGATGTGGCTGGATTGGTGGGGCAAAAAGGCCCCTATCCATTTAAAATCTTTGAAGTTTTCCTTATTTTGCAGTTTGAGTAGACTTGCAGCTTTGGGTGCTTGTGTCCTTATGTTGCTCCTCTGAACCTCTCAGGTTCCTGACCATAGTTAAATCAGCTGCAGGTTTGGCTGTGATTTTGTGAATGGTAGCTTCAGTTCTGCTGCTTTTTTTCCTGTGAGAACCACTATCACATTCTCCATGTCATGTCATGAAATCAAATGTAGCTATTTAAATACTTCAGTCAACATCACTGGAAAGCTGACACCTCTCTCATTCTGTAAATACCCGTTTCTTATAATTTGTTTTATAGCTTTAATCCTCCCTCCCCTCCAAGAAAAAGTCTTCCCATCAGAAGTCTGGACTGACACACAAAAGAATTCATAGAGCATCACGCTGTGAGTGCTCTGTTTCACTTCTGTTCCTATAGGATTAGAAAAACACCATTCATCTGTCACGCTGACTGCTAGTTTAGGGATATATTTCCAGCACCCGCATGTTATATGGCAGTAATTCAGTTGCAGTAACTACCATAATGCTTTCATAGTATATTGCAAGTTTGAATAAACAGTGGAGAGAAAATAACTTCCCTACAAGAATAGACTACCTTAAAGCAGGCTTGAAGCCAACAAAATAATAAAAAACTAAGTTAAATCCCTACTTTCTGATTCTGTTGCAGGGAGGTTGGAACTAGATGATCTTTAAGGCTCCTTCCAACACAAACTATCCTGTGATTTTATGATTCTGTGATTTCAGGTCTGTTTTCCTATGAATTGCATTAGATATTTTAAAACTACAGATACCTATTTTTATTATAGGAAGTTCATTGTGGATGTAATTTTTTTTAAATGCTGCTCACCAGTATTCTTGTCTTAGTGGGAAATCTCTAAAGCTCATAGCAATGCAATGGGCCCTGTGCAAATGATAGTAGATTGCATTAAAGTGTAGTTAGAATGTGTAGATTTTTTACATTTTTTAAATTACTCCTGTTTAATTTTGTCTTTGTTGAGACACAGTTAATTTATATTTGCACAAGATCCCTGAGCACACAAAACTGCATCTTGAGGTACAAGAAATTATGCTCTGGAAGTTCACTGTGTTTCAGCTGAGAAATATGGTACACTTGGAATATATTATTAAATGACACAGTTACCAAAAAGATTCTTTCCTGTTGGAGTATCATCATCAGCTTTTGAGTGGTCACACTTTGACCTGAGCCACATCACATTGTCCCAAATAATGTCTGACTCTGACGCCCTCAATACAGGAAAACAAGGACCTGTTGGAGAGGAGACCATGAAGATGCCCTGAGGGCTGGAACACCTTTCCTATGGAGCCAGGCTGGGAGATCTGGGAGTGTCCAGCCTGGAGAAGGCTCCAGGGAGACCTTAGAGCCTCTTCCAGAGCCTGAAGGGCTTCAGGAGAGCTGGACAAGGGGAAAGGCTTTAAACTAAAGGAGGATTGATTTAGATTAGACATAAGGAAGAAGCTTTTTACAATGAGGGTGGCAAGGCACTGGCCCAGGTTGCCCAGAAACATTCAGTGTGAGGTTGGACGGGGTTCTGAGCAGTCTGATCTGGTGGAAAATATCTCTGTTCACTGTAGGGCAGGGGGACTAGGTGTCCTTTAAAGGTCCCTTCCAACCCAAAACATTCTATGACTGTAAACTCCTGAGAAGCAGCAGAGGCCAGGAGCTCTCCCACCACATGGTTTGGATGTGGCCACTCTCTTAGGAGAGCTTTACCATGGACAGAGGTTGCTCTGTGGTGTCTTCCCTCAGACACAAGGCATGGACTTGAGGTCTTTTAATTGAGACAGTGAAAATTGGAGGGAACAAATGAGAAGTAAACAACTGTGAGCTCTTCTTTTCAGGATGGATCTGAAAGATGATGTTGAAGTTCTCAAATCCATTATACAAAAAATGTACAGAGAAAATAAGCAGGAAGTGATTTAGGCAGAACTCGGAGATTTTTTAGTACCACTCTACTCATTTCACTGGTCAAAATTATGCCAGTGTAAGTGCTGGGGAGGAGGAATCATAACTCTTTAGGGAATATCTGTTCCTGCAGGGTGTATCAGTAACAAACTGAAATTTGATTTAAAGCTCATATGGAAAGTAAAGACAACATACACTTAATAGAAACTGCATGCTGGAAGACAAACTAAGAAGTTTTCTTTCACTAAGCACTGATTCTCAGTGCATGTCTCTTTTGCTCTCTAATTTTGATAATATAACTATTTTTGTTCTCAAAGAATTATTTTTTACTTTCTTGCTGATATTCGATTCTTGTTGACAGAATCTATATTTTGGGACAGAATCTTTGGATTTAAGTTGAATGCTGGCTTCTGTTATCTTATGATATTGTGCCCAAATCTAGTAAATTATGAATTTTTAGAATCACAATCTTATTAACAACTTTGTTAACCTTAAACCTTCTTTGATTTTAACAGCTACACCTTAGGAGAGAATTCCTCCTTGGGTAAGATTTGATAGTATAATCCCTGTAGGATTTTCGTGCTGTTCTTTACCAAACATTGTCAAATATTAGCAAAGGGATGCCAGTGGCAAGACAGAAGGGCAAGCTATACCTTCTTTATGGAAACCTTACACTCTTTATGGACTAAATAATTGCAGCCCTAAATGCAAACCAGTACCTCACCTGTGAGTCCTGGCCAAGTAAGAGGAGAAAAGGATTTATAGTGGCTAAATAACATACTCAAGGAGTGGGAAAGTTCCTGCCCAAGGACAGGAGAGTCCTGACACAGTGGTGCAAACAAGACCAGGATCTCATTTTCCCACTCCCTTAAGCTGTTTTGAGAGCTCAGTTCATCACTTCCACAAGCTGGGCTGAATTTCACTTAGTGCTTTGAATTTCACTCACCTTCCTAAAAGTTTAAACATCCCAGAAGCTTAGGCTGACTTCTTTACTCAGAAATGATGGGGGAAAAAATCCAGGGGGAAATTAATTTCTTTCTTAGATCATAGGGAAAATGATTTTTTTTCTTTTTTTTTTTCTTTTTTAATTTTTTTTTTTTTTTTTTATCTTGGAAATACTCTCCAAGTAGAATGCAGGCAGAGTTTTGGGCTGTCTAGCCAAAGTTTAGCTGTCCTTTTTGCATCTCTGCCAANCTTCTGGAGACTCAAGATCCGTGTGTGCTGTGGGGCCTTGATGATAAAAAAAACCCCCTGTAATGATGATATAAATTAGACTTTAGGATCACACCAGCTCTCTATAAACTGTCTACTGCTTTTGATTTACACAGATGCTAAGATTAAAAAGAACTTAGATGAAACATCAATCAACAAAAAACCCTTTATTCTCTAGGTAATGGGGGTTTTTTTTTCAATACTGCAAAATGGAAGTTAGGAATGCAAATATAGAAGGAATTAATTCCACTGCATCAGTCCACCCAGTGTTTCCAGATGAGTGCAAAGCAGAACTGGTAGCAACTCTAAATTTGGTGTCTTGGCATCAAAGTACCACTAAGCATTATTTGGTATAAAAATAAGCCTGGTGGTATTAATGGTTTCTCTTGACTACACATTGCTTGGGAATGTTTGGGATAGTGGGAAAGTGATGTTTCTCTTGGGCAGTGGTTGAATTGGTTAAAAGTAAACAGAAAATAAACAGAAACAGTTTTTCATTATTATCTATATGGCTGTAAATGTTGTGTCATTCTCTTTGGAATGGGAAAAAGCCCTTGAGTGGAAAAGATTTCTTGTTACAGCCAGTATCAATAGACTTTTTACACTGCTAAATCTAACACTATTGGCTTTTTCTCACATTGGGGTTGCTTGCTGTGGTTACATAGAGTGGCCTATTTGGATTTTCAGTCATTGGGTTTTTGAGAATTTTGGTGAATGTTGCTCATGCTGCACATTTAGGCAGCTTTGCTGGGAGGGCAAGGTGCTATTTGCTTTTCTGTCTTTTAGTTCTTTGAGTATTTTTTTGCCACTGTTTGCTTTCTCTGAGGAAGAGGAAGAGAAAGATTCAGGGCTGTTGTATTGATGACACCCAAATGACTGTGTCTCAAATTTTGGAAGGAAACTTTATATATATATTATTTATATCTGTGATTAAATGTAGACACACATGGAGCATTTGATTAGGAGCCAAACCCAAGACTAACAAAACATTCTGCCTCTGAGTGTATTTTAACATGTGTTTAACATGTTTGTTGCTTAGCTCTACTAATCACCCTGGGTTGGTATTCACAAGAGTTATTTTTATGTAAACTTTGGAGAATTGGGAAAAAGGATTGATGCTGAAGTCTGACAAAGATCCCATTGGTAGAAGGTTATTAAAACTCCTGTCATAAGTTAAAGTAATTTAATTTATGCTAATAGCAATTTGTATTTTTGAGGTTGTTTAGAGGTGCAATAAAACAAATCTTATGTACAAGGCAGGATGTAACTCAGATACTTTTGGGTGGAAGTTATTTTTTCAAATCTTTGAAGAACCTTTATATAGCAAATTTCTATCTTTTAAGCTCAACTAAGCTTAATATTAAAGTCCTTTCTGAGTGAAGAGAAAACAACAACTATTTATCTCTTGAGTAAGATGTTAACCAGGTCTACACTGAGAACAGTTCTGTCCTCTCAAGTTTTTCAGAAGAAATTTGTCACTTCCATAAAACTATTTTCGAGACTGGAGTTTTGCACAGGATTAACAAAGCTCAAAAACCCATGGAGTTGTAACACAAAATTATGTAAGAATTTCAAACACAATATTACTCTGTAAGACTCCGACTTGCTTAGTGCAAGGAAGAGGTTTTCTAGCTCTGTTGTGAAGAGTGAGCCTGAAATCTCAGCCCAGAGACACTGTATTTTTGGCAGAAATCTTCACAAACACTTCTCTCACTCCCACCTGGAAAACTGTAGGCCAGGAGCACCTTGGGTTGTCAGGCACTGTGTGACCAACCTCCAGGACACCCCTGAATTTCTTTTTCCTTCCATTTAAAGTTTCAAATCACAAAAATCTTTCTGTGGAAGAAAACAATACCTTCTACACGAATGAAGATAATAGAGGAAGGCTCTCTATGGCATGAAGTAGAGGGAGTTGAGTGTGTTCTGTTTTAACTGCTGCAGAAAAGAAAGGTCTGAGGTGTAACAGGAAAGGTCCTGGGTTTAGCAGAGAGGGGAGAACAGTCAATATTAAGGAAAGGATTTTTTTCTGCTTCATCCATAGGAGGCTAATGCAAGACCCTTGGCCTAAGGCTGTGTCAGGCTCATTTATCTGAAGGTTCATTTATCTGCTATTTCTAGATGTCATAGGCAGAGCAGAGAAGCCCTTTTGCCTCTCCTTACCCTCTATATCCACTAAGGGATTAGCACTGTCTTTCCCAGTATTAAATTCCAGCCAGTTTCTAAAACCTGGTTTGAATCAGGCCCATGGGTTTACCCTGCAAACACCTCCTACAAAATGACTGAGAGTCCTTTTCTTTCTAGCTGGAATTTGCCCTCTAACAGCAGACTGAGCAAGCTGTGTGTCATCAGAGCCTCTCCAGCCAGTCTGCAGCACACAGACAACACAGAGGAGCATTGGAAGTTTTCAGGATGCACTCCAGCTAAATATAGCCAAAATGAGCTCAGATCTATTGAATTGCACCACTTAAAGTGGGGAAGAAATCTATAGAGAGTTACTGGATACAAAGATCTTGCATTTGGTTAAAGAAGTGCTTGGGCCATAGATCACTGGGTGCTGTATGACTGTTAAGGAAAATAATTGTCATAAGCTTGTCTTTAGTTATACAGATCATGCCTTGCTACTGCTAGAACCTGGGCAAAGCAGAGATTTGTTCTGTCTCTCCTTTTGTAGATTTAATTCTTCTTTTTCTGCTTTTATTTTTGGTTTGACATTTTGGGTTTTTTTGTTTTTCCATCTGACCACAGGTTTAGCCAAGACTAGCGTAATTTTTCTCCTTGGAAATAAGGAGCTCAGTTTGCTGGTTCCTGGTCTATGTTGTCCATAGTATTTGATTCCATTCACATAGGATTTTGTGAACCTTTGTATTTGATTGAAGTCAGAGAGGATTTTGTGAACCTTTGCTGCAGGGATTTAAGCAAAAGCTTGAGAATCATTTGATTCACTCAATAGCCTGTATCTCCATATTGTCATCCTCCTTTGAGTAAATTCCAGACAAAAATCCAGCATTTCACAAGATTTGATTACCTATTACCCAGTTACTAAAGTCAAATGTTGTCATTTTTTGTTCACATTTGCAAAGCCACGAAGGGTCAAACCTTCCCACCTACATTCACACTGAAGTTCAGATATCATGGGGAAAGTCAAAGGATCTGTTGCTAAGGTCATTAAGGTAATCCAATAATAAACACGTTGTTTCCTAGGAACTGAGAAATACTAGCATTTTTTTTTTTTAAAGCTCATTCTGATAGGACTTGTAACTACAAGCTGCACTTGTAGTGTGATAAACTATCCCTAAGATAGGACCCTATGGCAGATTTTTTCATAGGGGATGTGATTTTAGTACTGAGAATAAGAACACAAGTTCAATGAAGAATACAAGGTATGCAGGTTAATGTGATTTTACTTTCATCAGTTTTCTAGATAAATGAACAGGAAGGAACTAAAGTGAGCATAGGACATTTCAGAACCAGAGTAGTTGCCTCCCTTTGTATTGCATTTTCTTGAAGCACAAACTGACAGAGGGGAGATTAAGATTAGATATGAGGAAGAAAATTATTTACTGTGAGGGTGGTGAGACACTGGCACAGGTTGCCCAGAGAAGTCATCCCTATGCCTGGAAGTAACCAAGGCCAGGTTGGACAGGGCTCTGAGCAACCTGGGATAGTGAAAGGTGTCCCTGCCCATGGCAGGGGCCTGGAACTAGATGATCTTTAAGATCCCTTTCCATCCAAATTATTCTGTGATTCTGTGATTCTATGATTCTGTGATTCTCTTTACGCATTAAACTCAGACATGATTAGCTGCTGGATCTTGTAAACTAAATAAAAGCAGTAATTCATTGCATGGAAAATAAATACTGAGTCACGATCCAGAGCAGTCAAATGTGTGGAAGGCAGGCCTGGCATTCACAAGGACCTTGTTGACAGGCTGGAGAAATAGGCTGACACAAAGGTCAGCAATAGTAAATGTGGGTGCTGTAACCCCACGCAAGGGTACAGCTTGTGGGGCAGCCACATGCTGGGCTGTGTCAGCAGAGGTTACCAGCAGGTCAGGGCAAACAATGATTCCCCATAATCTGGCACTTTCGAGACCACATCTGGAATCTGTGGTCTATTTTGTGCTCCCAAGTACAAGAAGGACTTTGAAATACTGAAGCAGAGGGTCGCCAAGAAATACAGGGGGTACGTATGATGAAAGACTGAGAGGCAAAATCTTGCTCAGCCTGGAAAAGAGAAGGCAAAAGGGAAATTCCATTGCTGTTTCCAGCTAATGACAGGAGGAGATGAAGCCACAGCCTGCTTGGATGTGCATGATGAAGGACAGAATTTGAACTGATACCTAATAGGAGAAAAAACAGTTCTTATCAAAGATTGGAACAGGTTGGGCAGAGAGGATGAGGAGGTCTCCATCTTTGGAGGTATCTCAAACTTGGCTGCTCAAGGTGCTGAACCATTTGATCTAATTGGACCTTTTTTGAGCAAACTGGAGATCTCTGGAAGTCCCCAAACTTTTCTGGGTTAAATTATTCTACTGTCCTCTGATCCTGCACTGAAGTTTCTCATTTCAGATACTAAAATGGCAGGTGGAGTAGGAATAGAAGAGCTTTTATAAAGCAAATAGATGATAAACCATCTCAGATTTCTAAAAACTGTTTAAAAATCTAGGTAGCATATAATTGGACTTTCCATCTTCTGCACTTTCTGTAATCTGTAGCTGCTGGTATTTCCTGGAATAGATTTTTTATGTACATAAGGAACAGGGTTTTCTGTCTTTCATTTTGTCTCGGTCGCTGTGGTTTATTTTATCTATAATGTTGCTTGCTGTATTCTTCCGTAAGAATATGATCTGACTGCTGTGCAAAATTGCACTTGGGGGGAGCTTCACACATCTGCTGCAGCAAAGGCACCAGGAGCAGCAACATTTAAGTGTCCTAAGTGTCTGTTGAAATGGTAAAATACAGTTAAGCTCTGCATGTTGCAAAATGGGAGATGCATTCATTCCCAAGGACCCACAAGATTCCTACAGATCAGCACGGGTAATATGCTGCCATAGTTTATTCACTCGATCCAAGGGTACATGATGCCATTTGGATCTTTAGCCCCTCAAACTTTAAATTTTATCCCTCTATTCTTTCTCTCTGCTGTCCCAACTTTGTAAAAATTGAAGATACCTAGGCAGGTATATGCTTTCATTAAATGAGTCAGAAAAGGTTCTTTTAATTTGGATAATCAGGAGAAACAGTAGCAGTTCTCATTTTCAGGTAGTTACATGTCCTCATGGAGTGCATATGCAGAGTTTATTCTTACAGACATTCTTGTAATCAGTATTTGTGCCTTTTAATAATCTGGGATTTGCATTAAAATAACTTTGAAACAAAAATTAGTCATTGCTCCCACTTTGGCTTGACAACTAGACTTGAATTTTCATGGAGGACAAGACCATAATACTGTCGCAAGCAAAAATGCTGATCTTAGATAGAGAAGAAATTTTAGATAATATTTCATGTGAATTCAGTAATGTCTTGGTTAAGTAGGGGGCCACAGTTGAATATGTGGGTTAATATGTTCAGAGGTAGGTCTTTTAAGATTTTATGCAAGTAGTGACAGGGTTTTGGAATTTCTTTGGCATAAGGAAGAGCACAGGATCTTCTTAGGTGTCTGTATCATGTGTGCTGCACTCCTGGTGTGCTGTAAGACATTTCTACAAGAGCACTTGCAAGAAAGCAATGCAAAGTGGTCATACAAAAAAAAAAAATACACTGGTGCATGTATTTTATTCTCAGATAATTCCTTAGTATCTTTTCCACACTAGTTTTGAGTGGCACATGTGAGGGGCAGGGACAGGGACTCCCTGGCAGCAGCGTTTAAGTGCTGTTGAAACTTTGCCTCCGGCACTTCGGAAGCAATCATTAAATTTGGGTTTCCATTTGATCAAACAAAAGAAGGACGGGTAGTCTCTGTCAGGGGGCTGGATTTTATTTCTCAAGGCTAACAGCCATTTCCAGGACTTTGTCAGACCTACTGAGAGTTTTTTCTCCCATTGTCAGATGGTATTATTTAAAATCAGTTCATCCACTTGTGTGGGATCCATATCCTATATCATACAGCAACTCTGACAAGAGGATGCTTTTACTGGGGGTGTTATTCAAAGCACTGTTGATTTTCTCAGGCTGCAGACATCTGCAGAAAAAGCTTGTAGAACATCCAGCATCTGGTATCGAGCCCTCACTCCTTACACAGACCATATCAAACAGTCTGGAAATGGAACACGTTCCCTACATCCGCTTGGAAATAATTTTTTGGGGGGTTTATTATAGACGTATTAGCTGTCAGCTCGTATCATCAGCCAATTACTTTATATCTGAAAATTGTAATGGCATCCTCAGATGTACTAAAGTCAGGCAGATTTCCAGCTACTAATCACACCCTTCTTAAAAGGGGAGTTAACTCTCAACATACCTCGAGGCTGGAGATCCAATTTCTGGTTCCAGAATTTAGAGGAATGCATTAGTGAGATGGCTCTTGTGCTTTGCCAGCCTTGGTGCCCTGAGCTGTATTTTTAAAAAGAGACAAAAGTGCTGCAGAGACATTGGCATATTTGAGAAATGTTAAATTTGACTCAAAAAATGTCAGAAAAAAATCATAAACACTGAGAAATTCAAGATACCGCCAATGAAGAATAATTTTTCTCCAGGATGCGTGATGGCAGGAGAGTCTATAGCAACTTCTAACAGCACAGTCAAGTAATTGATGCCAGACTGTGGCTGTTCATGTTGCTACACCTTTGATTCTAAATACACTTCAACCTTCCAAGCTGTGCCTCAGAATCTTACTATTAAAGATACTGTTCTTTGCATCCCAGTGATGATCCCACCATTTTTTTTTCCATTTTCCTGAGTAAAGCTATGTTAATATTTAAATTGTTCTTTTTTTGTTTGTTTTTAATGGAACTTAGATTCACTTTGGAACCTCTCCACCTCCCTAAAACTTCCTAATCCTCCATTTCAGTCAGCCTAGACATCCAGGAACATTCTAAATAGATGTGAGAAATCCCTAGAAATGAGACCAGGTTTTGACATTTCAAAAACAAAATAATTTTCATTTTCACATTACATTTACAAAGCTTTCAGTGACCAACAATAGAAATATCAATCTTGACTATGGCATATATTTAATATTTATATAGCTGATTTTGTACAGGAATTAAAGCCGAGGCCTTTTTTTTTTTTCAGGAGGAACTCTTGCAAAGTTCTTGAATTCAAAGCTTTCTTCCATTTAAAAACCAACCGTAGCATAAAAGTAGAACAAAAAAAAAAAAAAAAAAAA